>SKCR01046149.1:0-103271 GCA_019454045.1 Zanthoxylum bungeanum | reverse complement strand
CAACATAACTTATATAAAAGAAAATGAGCATAACTGTAACACCCCGCCAGAAGCAGAATACTACCAACAGGAGACATGATTGATCCATCTCCATAATGTTAGGGTTGATTCTCTGAAAGCCAATTTTATTATGTATTTCCTTGTAAATAATAATATAACATTTTATTATGAATAAAATAAACAGTTTCTTTTATATAACTTCTTCTTTAAAATGGTAAAGACGTAACTGACCTTAGAATGATTAGTTATGATATTGTTGCAAAAGCGTCGCAACTGACATTGAGTTGTATCATGACGTTGTCATTCTTAGACAGTTCATGGTCAAGGTTTACAATATTTGGACAGTAAAGTAAACCCGTTGAGACTGGTACATGTCTCTTGGAAAATTATGACCCATATCATCACTATTTGTAAAAGACATGGTGTTCTTTATACAAATTAACTATGTGACAAATGAAATTGTTCTTTTATCATTTTGTAATTGGATTACTTGAATATATAAATGATAAAAGTCCCTATGATTAGTACCGGATTAATAAGATATGAGACAATATTAATCCACGAAAGATTTAATCATTAAATATCCATAGTCGTAGTATTATCGAGACTGGACATCGATAATGCGGAATAGACTAGTATTGCACTTGTGCGCGTTATGGAAGCGTAGCGACATAGTTCTCATATATTTAAGTATTGGATACTTATGCAAGTGTGATAGGAGGTTCTGTTAGCCGTTGGACCGGGAACAGCTTCGCTCTGGATAGACCCCTCATAATCCCATTGGTAGTATGACTATGTGTCTATGGGAATCCGAATCAGGGTAGGTGTATTTGGTCTTAACCTGAGACTTGCATCGCTAATACTTGCGACAATCAGTACGCTTTTGTTTTGGTCGTCCGAGACTTTAACAGGTTCTGTGTACGCCTCTTCTGGATTTACTGAGAATCGTACTATATTGGGTGTGATGTCAAGATGGAAGTATCACTTCAGTCATATGGAGATGATGATCACGCAATAATACATAACTGATACTCTTATATACTGCAGTTATCGGGATAGTATGACAAGGTCATGATTATCCGATTAAAAAGACTAGTTGCTAGTTGTTTCACTCGTCATTTCCGGGCTATTTTTGGGACGATTTTCTGGACGATTTCTTGGATGATTTTTGGGATGATTTTTGGGATGATTTTTGGGACGATTTTCTGGAAACACTGAGAAAATAGAGAAAACAGCGAGCGGAAACCACGAGTGAAAACACTAGTGATCCGATATATGCTTCGTACGGGGCAGAAATAATTCAAGCCCCAGGCCTAGCATGTGACATCCGATACTGGATCGTAATACGCAATACTTAGTATACTACGCCTGATATAGATTATATATTCTTTGTTGAATATTTTCGGAGAATTGGGTAGGCACGATGCTTTACTAGAAGCCAACCATGTCTTGTAAATCGGTAAGAACGTGGTACCGGGTAGGCACGTGTTCGGATAGTCCGACAACCGAATTTACTGCCAACATATCCAGGGATCTCTTGGGTCGCTTCCCAAAGATTCACCGATGATACTTGACTCGAACAGAAATAATCTGGGATTAATTATGAGAGAGAGAAAATTAATATGAGATTAATTGCGGCAAGAATTTATCTGGGATAAAATTCAAATAGAAGAGATAATGCGATTAATTTGGAATTAATCGATTATATAATATATTGGATATAGTAAATGAAATCGGATTTCAAAGCGGAATTAAAATTGGATTTTAATTCGGGCGAACGAGTTAATTTAGAATTAATTCGCGAGCGATTTTCGTAATAATTTTGCTAGACATTATTATTTAATTAAATTAGATTTAATTACGTCACGACGGAAAATTCGTTTAATCGGATTAAACGAACCCGATCCTGAAGTGTGTTGAGCAAGCCACTTGAATTTTGAATTTAAGATATGGGGCCCACCAACTTACATCACTAGTCACTTTTTGTTGATGAAAGTTGTTGAGAGCCTTTAATGAATCTTACACAACACACTTTGATTTTTCTTTTTTGAAAATATATACACACTTTTGTGAGTTGACTTGTTCATAAGGTTTTAGAAAACAAAAACACAAAAAACTCTCTCTTCCTCCCTCTTGTGGCCGTGACTTCTTCTTCTCCAAAGAAAGATTTTGTTGTAAATTTTTCTTGAGCTAGCACTTATAGAGTAAATTAAGGTGATAGGGAAACTCACCATTGGGTTGAAAAGATGTAACAAAGCTTGGAGCTTCAACAAATATAAAGAAATTTTTTGAAATCTCAAATCCGTTCATTGTAAGTTTTTTCTGCAAACTTCTTTAATATTCACACACAAATCATCTTAGTGATCTTGTGGCATGTGTAGGACACTAACAATGTCGTATCTAGAGCCATCCTAAGTTTGATTTGAATTCTAGGGTTTATGGACTTTAATTTGGGGATTTTGTGTTTGGAGCATGATTTGTCTAAATTGATTGTTGGGTTATGTTTGTATGATGATGAATTGGATTTTTGCATCTTTGGAATTGAGATAAATTGATTAGATCAAAAATCCCTAATTCGTACCACATGGCCGAATACTACCCTAGAGTAGCTCATGGTGATTTTTTGAAAATTAGCAATTGTATGTGTTGTTGGCATGAAATGTATGATTAGATGTTGATTTAATTGGATTGAAATCAAATTGCATGATAATTTCCTTGCCAAAACCGTGAGCCTAAGCATGTTGGAATGAATTGTTTTGCTTCAATTGTGTTGGACATGAATTGGAATTAATGAGCATGATTAATTGGATTAATTAGTGTTTTGGAAACATTAGATTAGTTGATTAATTATGTTAATTATACTTTAAATTGAATTAATGTGTTTTGGATTAATATGTTAATTTAAATTGTTGTAATTGGGCTAATGGGCTTGGTTGGTCCAAGTTTGGTTTTGGACAATTGGGTTGGATGCAATTGGGCCTAAAACCATTTCCATAAAGTCCAAACATGACTTATGGGCCTTTAAAAATTTAATTGGGCCTAATGGGCCTAAATTGATTTTTGGCATATGGTGATTTCTATTTGGGCCTTGGCATCTGGGGTTTGATCCATAATGGCCAAAGCCCATGCCTAAAGAATTAATTGAAAGCCCATTGGACTGTAATTGAATAGTATTGGATGCTAATTGAGCCTTTGAGACCCATATAGATTGGATTTGGAATCCAAGTCTAAAAGGAACTATTAAAAGTGTAATTGTTTAATTTGGAATTAAACATGAATTAGTATTGAATACAATTCAAATTGGATTTAAAATTGTAGTTCGATATAATTCAAGTATACTTACTTTGAGTATTTATTCTTAAACGAGTTGGACTCGCGCAAATCAAATCGTTGTTTGAACATTGCATGGTCATTAATTCACAGATTAATTAATTGGATTAGATTGATTGAATAACATGCTTTGTGTGAATACTTGGATGTATTTGTATGAATAATGTATATCTGATGGATATTAGAAGGGTAGGGCAATTTTGGAAATTGTTGTAATAAATTTAGAATTTATTTAAATTGGACCTGCGTGTCTAGCCTATTATCTCATTACTCTTTGTATTTCTCTTCTCACGAATTTCCTCAATGCTAATGAGGTTTCTTTTAATATTATGTAATTGGGTAGAAGTATGAATAGTGCTAGTGGGAGAGAGAAAAGAGAGAGATTTGTTCTAGGAACAAATTTGTTATATATCCATCTGTATATCATTATTAATTTTATTCGCGCCTTATTATGCTTTTAGAATGCATGTTTAAGGGTATATGATGAGACCTAATCAAAGATAATAAATTGGTTGCCAATTTACGTAAAAAAACCCTCACTCAAATATTAAGCGTTTTCCTTTCATTGAGTGGTTCTCTCTCAAGATCCAAGATTGACATTGGTTTGTTGGCCAAAGTCAAGATCAATGTCCATCGCGGATGTGTTTGAACCACGAAAGCTTTGTTACATATTGCCTGTCGTGGGCAGTTATGATTTTTTGGCCAAAGTCAAGGTCACTTCTGTACATCGACATGTATTACGAAGCTTTCCCACTATTAATGGGTCGCGCTTAACTGGAATCATTAAGTTTGTTGAGCCAAAGCCAATGCTTAGTTGATTCAGAGGAGAAGGTTAGGAAATATATATTGGATATATATCTCGGACTTGGAGGTCCACCTATCGGATCTAGGAATTGGATGAGATCTAATTGATCTTAGAGATCTACCTAGTTAAGTTTTATACAACTTATTGGCCAAAGTCAAGGTTGTGTGTTATTTAACGGGATCCTAGCCCACTAGGAAACTGGGTTTCCCGAGTACTCCACAGAGGGTTAGAGGCTCGTCGAAAAATATGGGAGGCTAGTATTAAATTTACAATTTCGTTTAAATACTTGCCAATACGCGCTCTTTTATTTTATTTATCGTTGTTGACCGGCGTAAACACACACGTATAACGCAAGCCCACATATCGTTCAAGTAGTATAAAAATATCGATCCCACGAGGACTTAATTCATACTGTTGTTATTAATTAATGATACTATTTATTTACAGGTATCTAATTATAGGGAGAAGGGAATTTATTGCTTTAGGTTGGTTGAATGTGGATTTGCTAATTAAAATAAAAACAGACTCAAAAGAAAATACTAAGGAAATAACAAAAGACTCAAAGATCTAGGGTTGTGACTCCTTACAATATTATTATAAAGATGAATTGATTCTCTTATATATGTGTAATAAATCAGTTTGCTAACCTGGAACACGAAAATATACAAAAGCCTCTGTCGATGGTCAGACGCAAATACCCAGTATAACCCAATTGAACCATATATCTATGTCAACCAAATTACTTGGATTCATTAAGATTAAGTTCCAATTATGGCTACCCTCGCCCGACAGGTATATGTCTATCCTTTAAGAAAATCTATTAAAGGGTTATCTATCCTCAAGGAAGATCGTGGGCTATTGAATCTAAGGCTGAAACCTAAAATCCCTATGTCTAGTTCATTTTAAGTTTACCACATCAATCTTATTGGTGATCAGACAACAAGAAGCATTAAGCTTAAGACTCAATAAACAAACTAAAGAATTACCCATAAAAAGAAAATCAATTATTAAGTGTGTGGATATTGTGTTTCATCACTTCCCTAGAATAAAATAAAATGCTGGGGATAAATGATCCACTTTTAGAAATCTCAAATTATTATAATATGGAAATTGCCAGTATTATCCAATTAAGTTGAACCAGCCATAAAGACGGTGTTATTATTTATCCATAAACCAGCCATATAGGCGGTAATTATCTGTCACCTAAAGACCAGCCATATAGGCGGTGTCACATTATGTTACATAATAAAAACCAGCCATTAAGGCAGAATCAACTTTTAATTCATATTCCATATTATAATTGAAGTGAGATTAATCTACCTAGACTATTTCTACTTTAGAAATCTCCCTTATTATAATATATAAATCTGTGTGATATTTACCAACCAGCCATATAGGCGGTATCCTGATTAAGTCAAATTAATAATTAATTACCAACCGACCAATATAGCGGTATCCTTATTAAGTCAGATTTTAAATAATTATATATTATAATTAAGGGAGATTAATCTAAATTATAAAAGTAAAAAGCTTCACCTTTACCTCAGCAGTAAATTAACTACTGAACATAAAAGAACAAAAAGAAAAGAAAAGAAAATTTTATTATAAAAAGTAAAAGTGCATGATTAAAAATACTAAAAGTAAAAATGCTTAATTTAAATTACAAAAACTTAAACACACAAGATGCAATCCTTAAAGTCCTTACAAAAATCAAGGAAGGCATGATTTGAATTTTGAAGTCGAGCTGAATTTATAGGCGTCAGTAGGGGGTCGGCGTCGCGATGCGCAGCTCGCGTCGTGTCGCAGGTGATTTTCGACGTGGCACGTGGAGAGCTCGACACGTGGGATTCTGGATATGGTGATAAGGTGACACGTGGCAAGGCGGCTGGGAACTGAATGATTGAGATGACGTGGCGATGACGTGGCGACACGTGGCGAAAGTGACTGTCGGCACCATAGAATGATGACACATGGCACACTGTGATTGGTTGATGATGATGTGGTGATGAAGTGGCATTTTGACTCGGTCAACTGGTGATGTGGACGCTGACGTGGATTGACACATGGCGGCACGTGGTGATGGCGACTGTCGGCACCGTAGGATGATGACGCGTGGCACGGCGCACGTTAGCAAGGTCAAACTTCTCAGATTCTGACTTGTGGACCCGACGCACGTTAGCATGGATCAACGCACATTAGGCGTCGCGACGGGCAAAATTATGAAAATGCCCTTTTGTCCAATTTTCACTGTTTTGGGCCCAAATCACCTCCAGAGAGTCCTGAAACTTTATTTATCTACAAAATAACACAAAACACATCAAAATATTCACAAAACTCAAGAAACTATACAAAATATTAGGTTAAATGAGTGGGAAATAGTGATACATTACCACTCATCACACCCCCAAACCTAACATTTTGCTAGTCCTCGAGCAAAACATAGAATAACATAAACATCTTTAAAATAAAATTTAACTAAGCCACTTTCGTAGAGATCACGATTGCATTTAGCGTATGCAACAAGCCTTTAAACCCCTAGGTGTCCCTAGTGGACGAGTTGTAGTCTCGTGAGGGTTTACAGCAATGATACCCACAAACATTTTACAAAAGTAAAAAGATAGTGAAACTAATGCACACAAAAGCAAAAAGACAAGAGAATAAAGAAGTTAATGACTAATCAGGAGAAACTTCTATTCCAAGTTACTAGTTGTTTTGTTTCTTTCTAAATTACTGAATAAGTAAATTCTCCGACTATATTTACCATTCTCCATATACACAACCATCAAAATATTAATCAACTCATTTTTGCCCACAACAGTCATAAGTGCAGTTGATAAGAGAGTAATATTTTTGTCCTAAAGTTTTATCAGAATTCACACCTTTTTGTAGCAATGGAATAAATTTTCTGATTTTTTCTTTGATTTTTGATTTTTGATTTTTTTTATATACAATATCTTCCATCTATGTAGCGAGTGTTGGGTCGGTGTCTCCCAAACCAGTTGGCTTTAGGACACCAGATGTTAAGACACCCATACGGACTTAATTACTCAGACTTCATATATATATATTTTTGCAATATCCTTGATCCATGTAGCGAGCTTTGGGCTAATGACTCCCAAACTAGTTGGCTTTAGGGCACTAGGTGTTAAAACACCCTTACAGACTTAATAACTCGGATCTCAGACGTTTTTTTTTTTTTTTTACTCCATTGCTTTTTGAGATGCTTCCTCCAATTAAACTAGAGCACTGAATATTACAAACTTTTCAATTATAGCTCATGTCCGTATGTTACCATGCATGTTGATAATACCTGCCAACTGAGCATATGAAGATCAATTTTAGTCAGTATTATGGAGAATTAACAAATTAAATAATTCAAAAAGAAATAAACAAAAATTAACTTGTTTCGAAAATGGGTTAAAATACGTATCAGAAGTGGGAACTCCTTACACATCTATCTCTTACCAATTTCACCTTTATAGTCAAAATAAAAACACAAAAACGCAAAATATTTTTGTAATTTTTGAAAATTTTTCAATTTTTTTTTGTATTTTTCGAAAAATTTTGAAATAAAAAACACACAACTAAAAACAAGATACTGATAAACTAATTCCCTCCCCCAAACCTAAATGAGACATTGTCCCCAATGTCTTAAACAGTAGAAGAAGAGTTTAGAAGATAGTACCTGGTTAGCTGAAATTCTACACGAAAAGTTAAATGTTAAGATCCAGATTAATCCGACGCCTCTTACCACGATCGTCCTCGGACCAATTTATCTTTGAAAGGATAGGGTCAATTTGTGGTTCATAGGCTAAGATTTGGTCAATTAGATCTGGAGCAGTTCTAGCAGTAAAAATGAGTTCTTTCATAGGTTTTGACACTAACCCATTTCTCCGAGCATCATCAAGAAACACACAAAGAAAATCATAAAATCCATCAACGTTAAACAGCCCAATTGGTTTCTGGTGTATGTTCAAGTTCCCCCAAGATAACACTGTAAAATTTCCTCCAATGTACCCAAGCCACCTGGCAAAGCAATAAAAGCATCAGCATGGTTAATCATTTCTACCAATCGTTCAGACATACCTAGCACGATCAGTTCCTCTCCGTTTGATGGTCCAATAAGATTTTCCTCCGCCAAGGGTTTTGGAATGATTCCCAAAACGTGACTGCCTCCTTCCTGTACGGCCTTTGAAACGATCCCCATTAGTCTAAGATTGCCTCCGCCATATACTAAGTGCATATTCCTTACAGCTAAGATTCGACCCAATTCCTGTGCTGCTTCTACGTATTGTGGCTTAGTACCAACACTAGTACTGCAAAACACACAGATGTTTTCAACTCGTCTTCTTGAAATGGCTTCCATGTTTTACTCTCGATGTCCTTAAAAATGCAATGATGAGTTGAATTTATAACACCTGAAAAGGGTGAGTAAAATAATAGCACTAGTACCTGCCAAATGACAATTATTAGCTAACTAATAAAAGAACTCGTGAAAGGTCAAAAAGTCTGGATTTAGTCTACGAAAATAAAGATAATTACAACAGAAAAGCAAATCAAAGCAATAATTAAGGCAACAGAATTGTGTACGCAATACACAATTCTCTTAGTATAAATTCATTAGGATGCGTCTCAAGAATCCATTCTTTACTCAGTCATCGCTAATGAATTATGTCTTATCTTTGCCAAACACCATTCCTTCTGTCTTATGTTTTGGTTGAGCTTTTCCCTACAAAAATAACACACAAAATTAAAAACTCTACAACATGTATACACAAAATATAAAAATAGAAATTACAACAAAGTGCATGGGTTGCCTCCCTGCTAGCGCTAATTTTTCGTCTTCAGCTAGACGTGACTGAAATCTATCCTTCAAGGAGGTTTCAGCGTCGTTTTGGATGTCCTATTAAAGACATTCCCATGTGCGTTGCTTTTGAAGGGTCTCTTCCAACGGTAAAGTGGTAAAAAAAGTTTTGTCTCATTCAGTGCTCGTGCCACTTTTTTTATCTTAGTCCCCCCAATGGTTCCTGAAAAGAAAGAAATAAAATCAGGAGGTCTCGTATGGTGCTTGACTTTGAATGGGAGTTCCATTCTGTCAAGCTTCTGGGTGATGTCTTTGATCTGTACTCCCCAAAACAGTGATGTTTCTCTTGAATGCACTGGATCTTCAATAAAGTCAGACATTTGCTCCTCCATTTGCTCTGCTTCTTGCTACACCTTTTCTTCACAGATGAATTTTAAAATTTCCGTATTCAATTCTTCATCCGTCATCTGTGAAATGCATGCTCCATAAGTGTCAATCTGAGGATGTAAAGTTATGTCTATTTTTAGGTTTTCATCCTCTAATCTGAGTGAAATGATTGGCTCAGGTAGATCTTCTTCAAACATTTGTGCAATGGAAGCTCCAAGATCTTCATTTGGAGGATAGAAAGTTTCATCCTCCTTTGTTGGTGCAGTTGGTACAAATAGCTCAGCTTCTTCATCATTGTCAGAGTCAGAAGAATAATAAAAATCAAATTGAGACTTTGTTGGTTCAGGCTCCTGAACTGATACCTATGATTCTTGATACTGCTCAGCCTCGTCCTCTGTTATGATGTCATGATGAATCTCAGGATATTCAAAGGCTTCTTCAGTATTATTTGAATTTGCTCCGTGAGATATGTGATTCAGGTTATCTATTAATTGTCTAACTTGATCTGTCATCCTCTGTATAGACGCCGCTTGACTCTGAATTTGTGCATTAAATTGAGCTTCCTGTTCCTCGAACCAATCTTTGAGCATGTGAATCAACTGATCTTCCTCTGATGGTTCTGGTTCTTGATGAAGATCGTAGATGGATGGTGGATAAGATGGAAAGTATGATGGTTCTTCATACCTTGAATGATTCCAATAATTCTGCCACTCTGAAAGGTATATACATTGATTGCTCGGGTGGTTACCATCATATATCACACATCTCCCCATTTCGTTCTGATGAGCAAATGTAATATTGCTTGATTCTGACATCCAGTGATAATTATTGGGCTGGACAACATGCCTCAGAAAACCGGACTGTTACTCCCAGATTTGGGGTGTATCTTCTAGTAAAGCTCGTGATCTCTCAATCTCCCAATAATGTTCCATTTTTCAATCACCTGAAAACAAAAGAAAGAAATAAAAATTACAGATAAAAATAAAGAAAATTAGATACAAGTAAATTAGATAGCTTCAAAATTAATAACTCAAGAAAATAAGTCCCCGGCAACGGCGCCAAAAACTTGACCGGCGTAAACACGCACGTATAACGCAAGCGCATGTATCGTTCAAGTAGTATAAAATTATCGATCCCACGAGGACTTAATTCATACTGTTGTTATTAATTATTGACACTACTTATTTACAGGTATCTAATTATAGGGAGAAGGGAATTGATTGCTTTTGGTTGGTTGAACGTGAATTTGCTAATTAAAATAAAAACAGACTCAATAGAAAATACTAAGGAAAATAACAAAAGACTCAAAGATCTAGGGTTGTGACTCCACACAATATTATTATAAAGATGAATTGATTCTCTTATATATGTGTAATAAATCAGTTTGCTAACTTGGAACACGAAAATATGCAAAAGCCTCTGTCGATGGTCAGACGCAAATACCAGTATAACCCAATTGAACCATATATCTATGTCAACCAAATTGCCTGGACTCATTAAGATTAAGTTCCAATTATGGCTACCCCCGTCCGACAGGTATATGTCTATCCTGTAAAGAAATCTATTAAAGGGTTATCTATCCTCAAGGAAGATCATGGGCTATTGAATCTAAGGCTGAAACCTAAAATCCCTATGTCTAGTTCATTTTAAGTTTACCACATCAATCTTATTGGTGATCAGACAACAAGAAGCATTAAGCTTAAGACTCAATAAACAAACTAAAGAATTACCCATAAAAAGAAAATCAATTATTAAGTGTGTGGATATTGTGTTTCATCACTTCCCTAGAATAAAATAAAATGCTGGGGATAGGAGATCCACTTTTAGAAATCTTAAATTATTATAATATGAAAATTGCCGGTATTATCCAATTAAGTTGAACCAGCCATAAAGGCGGTGTTATTATTTATCCATAAACCAGCCATATAGGCGGTAATTATCTGTCACCTAAAGACCAGCCAATATAGGCGGTGTCACATTATGTTACATAATAAAAACCAGCCATTAAGGCGGAATCAACTTTTAATTCATATTCCATATTATAATTGAAGTGAGATTAATCTACCTTTACTATTTCTAATTTAGAAATCTCCATTATTATAATATATAAATCTGTGTGATATTTACCAACCAGCCATATAGGCGGTATCCTGATTAAGTCAAATTAATAATTAATTACCAACCGACCAATATAGCGGTATCCTTATTAAGTCAGGTTTTAAATAATTTATATATTATAATTAAGAGAGATTAATCTAAATTATAAAAGTAAAAAGCTTCACCTTTACCCCAGCAGTAAATTAACTACTGGACATAAAAGAAGAAAAAGAAAAGAAAAGAAAATTTTATTGCAAAAAGTAAAAGTGCATAATTAAAAATACTAAAAGTAAAAATGCTTAATTTAAATTACAAAAACTTAAACACAAGATGCAATCCTTAAAGTCCTTACAGAACTCAAGGAAGGCATGATTTGAATTTTGAAGTCGAGCTGAATTTATAGGCGTCAGTAGGGGGTCGGCATCGTGACGCAGGTTATTATCGACGTGGCACGCGGAGAGCTCGACACGTGGGATTCTGGATAAGGTGATAATGTGACAGGTGGCAAGGCGGCTGGGAGCTGAATGATTGAGCTGACATGGCGATGACGTGGCGCTGACATGGTGACATGTGGCGAAAGTGACTGTCGGCACCATAGAATGATGACACATGGCACGCTGTGATTTGTTGATGATGATATGGCGATGAAGTGTCATTTTGACTCGGTCAACTGGTGATGTAGACGTTGACGTGGATTGACACGTGGTGGCACGTGGTGATGGCAACTGTCGGCACCGTAAGATGATGACACGTGGCATGACGCACGTTAGCAGGTCGGCTGTGATGGTGACACGTGGCACAACGCATGTTAGCAAGGTCAAACTTCTCAGATTCTGACTTGTGGACACGGCGCACGTTAGGCGTCGCGACGCGTAAAATTATGAAATGCCATTTTGTCCAATTTTCACTGTTTTGGGCCCAAATCACCTCCAGAGAGTCCTGAAACTTTCTTTATCTACAAAATAACACAAATCACATCAAAATATTCACAAAACTCAAGAAACTATACAAAATATTAGGTTAAATGAGTGGGAAATAGTGATACATTTACCACTCATCAGTTGTTATTAATATATTAGTTGGAATAATATTGAATATTGCTTTCTTTGAATTGTTAGACTGTACAACACACTACTCCATTTGTAGTTGGTTATATAGTTGGACTATAGTAACCATTGCATTTTGAGTGTACCCAAAATCGTTGATTGGATAGTTGGACTATTGCAATCGAGATGGCTGGAAAGATTAGCGTTAAGGGACACAATCCTGGGTGAAAATGTCTTTAACGACGTAAATTTTCCAGATTGGGAAATGAATCTCAAGATAGTCCTGGGAGCTGAGAAGTTACTCTATTGGATAGAGAAACCTCTCGGGGCCTGAGCCCTGAGTTGAGCAAATAATAGAGCATGAGCTTTGGAAGACTCATCGTGATGATAACTTTAGTGCTCAATCCGTTATGCTTGCTGCAATGACTCCTTAATTTCGTCGTCAGAACTAAGGATTAGATCCTTATACCATGATGTTGAAATTAAATGATCTTCATAGATCTAACCTTAGATCTTAGAAGTATGAATTGCAAAAGAAGCTCTTTCACTCGCGTATGTCAGAGGTTACATCTGTCGAGCACTAGTGTCGCAGATGATTGCTGACATCGAGCAACTAGGTTAGCTGGGCATTACCTACGAGGCCGAGACTTCTATAGATTTGAACTTACAGTCTCTGCCCGAATGCTGGGGCGGGTTCATCATGAACCCAGAGAAAACTCTTGGAGAGTTAATGGCTATGCTCAAGGAGGCAGAGCTAGAGCTTCCAAAAGGGCAAGAAGCGCTAGGCGCATCTTACTTCGACATCCCAGATGTTAGTGTCCTAGACATGCCACAGGATCTCTAAGCGTGATTATTTTGTGAATTAATCAAGAAAGTTACGGAATACTTACATTGATCGGATTTAGGATTTCAAAAATTCGATGGATGTTGAAGCTTCCAAGTTCATGGGTGAGTATCCCTATTACCATCATTTGACTCTCTTATGTGATAGCAAGATCAAAATGGAACAAATTGTGTCTCCCAAGGAGAAACAAATTTTTGTCTAAGAGAGAGGGAAGCAATCGACCCCTTGTTTTTAATTTTCATTCGGCCATTTGCTTTTGTTTCAAAAGAAAAAACAAATTGTTGCTTCGGCCAAAAATCAAAAGAAGCAGGGAGTGGTCAATTCGGCCTATCCTTCAAAGCAATAGGCCTTTTTCGGCCAAAACAGAGAGAAGGCAATGCATTTGCTTTTTGGCAAAAAAAAAAAAAAAAAAAAAATTCAGAGGCCATTTTCCAATTGAAAAAGAGAAGCCACTGCTTTTAAAATCAGTGGCCACTTGCTTTTTGTTTGTTCGGCCAGGAGAGAGAAATTAATAAATTCCAAAAAAAATTCATTAATTAATTGTGTTATGTATTTGGACTTGGTATGTGTATCAAATCCATTTTACTTTATTGCCAACCACTTATATCAATTGTTGACAATTGATGTAAGTCATGGGTCCCACCCATTTAGTTCAAAATTTGGTTGGCTTACACAACACAATTTGGGCCCGGTTCGTTTAATCCGATTAAAAGAATTTTTCGTCGCGACTTAATTAAATCTAATTTAATAAAATAATAATGCCTCGCAAAATTATTATTAAAGTCGCTTACGAATTAATTCCAAATTAATTCGTTCGCTAGAATAAAATCCAATTTAATTACCCGTTGAAATCCGATTTCATTTAATATATCTAATATATTATTTTAGCCCAATAAAATAAATTAAATAGTAAAATCCAATTTCACCATTAAATTTATTTTATCGATTAATTCCAAATTAATCGCGTTCTCTCTTCTCGACGAATTTAATCCCAGATAAATTCTCGACGTAAATAATCCCATATTAATTCTTTCTCTGATAATTAATCCCAGATTAATTCTTGCCGTAATTAATCCCAGATTAGTATTCTCTCTCTAAATTAATCACAGATTAATATTGTTCGAGTCAAATATCATCAGTGAATCTTTGGGATGCGACCCAAGAGATCCCTGGATATGTTGACTGCAAATTCGGTCATCGGACTATCCGAATACATGCGTACCCAGTACCACGTCTTTACTGATTTACAAGACATGGTTGGCTTCTAGCAAAGCATCGTGCCTACCCAATTCTCCAGAAATATTCTTCTACGGAATACAAGATCTTTGTCAGGCGTAATATACGTTGTATTGCGTATTACAATCCAGTATCAGATATCACATGCTAGGCCTGGGGCTGGAGTTGTGTCTACCTCGTACGAAGCATATATCGGATCACTAGCAACTAGTCTCTTTATGATCAGAAAGTCATGACCTAGCCATACTTCCCCGATGGCTATAGCACTTAGAGTACCCGTTCTGTATCCCTGCATGATCATCATCTCCATATGACTGAAGTGATACTTCATTCTTGACATCACACCCAATACACTACGATTCTCAGTATACCCAGAAGAGGCGTACACAGAACCTATAAAAAGCCATGGACGACCAAAACCAAAGTATACTGATTGTCACAAGTATTAGCGATGCAAGTCTCAGTTTAAGACCAAATACACCTACCCTGATTTGGATTCCCATAGACACATAGTCATACTACCAATGGGATTCCGAGGGGTCTATCCAGAGCGAAGCTGTTTCCGTACCATCGGTAAACAGAACCTCCTATTACACTTGCATGAGTATCCAATACCCAAATATATGAGAACTATGCCTTTATGCTTCCATAACACGCACAAGTGTAATACTAGCCTATTCTGCATTATCGATGTCCAGTCTCGATAATACTACGACTAGAGATATTTAATGATTAAACCTTTGTGGATTAATACTGTCACATATCTTATTAATATGGAACTAATCATAAGGACTTTTATCGTTTATATATCCGAGTAATCCAATTACAAATGATAAAAGAGCAATTTCCTTTGTCACATAGTTAATTTGTACAACAACACCATGTTCTGTACAAATAGTAATGCTATGGGTCATAATTGTCCAACAATCTCCCACTTGGCCTATAGCCAATCACTCAAGTGTCTTACACTTGAACTATGTACGGGTCGCTCAAACTTCAGCTGAGAAACAGCTTTCGTCAGCGGATTTGCAATGTTATCATCTGATGTGATTTATTCGATCATCACATCGCCACGATGTATGATCGAACAAAGCAGATGAATTAGTCAAAGTACATACTTGGATCATTGATGAGACCGTGGTTCCTTAGCCTGCGCTGTAGCCTAGCTCAGCTGCTAACAGAACTACTCCTAATCTAATTAGGAATTTTATAGATCCAAAATGCTTCTTTTGCTGCCTCAGCTACATCAATGTTCCACTTTTGTTATTTATTCGGCAACAATATCTTACTTCAAAGATTTCCAGCTCACTGTTCCATTATTCAAACTATATACGTACCCTTATTATGACTTACAGTCATTTTTATCAGTTTGGAAACTTACAGCGGTGAACCCAGTCACCTCAAGTTCTCATTTTCCCCATATTCTCAGAAAATATCCTCGGTTCATCCAAGATACTCAAGGATGTTCTTAACTTCAATCCAGTGACCATCACCTAGATTGGCCTGATTTCGTCTACATATGCTCAAAGCTTATGAGACATCAGGTCACGTACATTTCAAAACGTATGAACACTGAGAGAGTGTCAGCAGCTTTATAGATCTATCCCAGTAGATCTTTATTCCTAGAATAAAGCCTGCTTCTCCCAGGTATTCCATGGAGAATTTTAATGAAAGCCAAGCTTTCAACGATTATATTATGGGAATGACATTGCTTAGAAGCAATACATCATCAACTTATATGACATTCATTGTCAGTGCGCTCCCACTAACCTTTTTATATACACAAGAATCATCTTCGTTTTGAATTAAATCATATACCATTATGATTACATCAAAACACTGGTTCCAAGAAAGAAATGCTTGCTTCAATCCATAAATGGATCGATTTATCTTGCAAACCTGGTTTGCAAGTTTTGGCACGACAAAACCGTCAGGATTTTGCATACAAACATCCTCCAAAAGGTTTCCGTTAAGGAAAGCGGTTTTGACGTCCATCTGTTAGATTTCATAAATGAAATATACTGTTAAAGCAAGCATTATTCGAATGGATTTAATCATGGCAACAGGTGAAAAAGTTTCGTCGTAGTCGACATTATGTCTTTGACGATACCCTTTCTGTATAAGCCTAGCTGTGTACATTTGTATGTTGCTATCCATGTATGTCTTCCTTGAATACTCATATAAAACCAATAGGCACAATGCCTTCCGGTACATCAACCAGTATCCAAACATGGTTGGTATACATGGAATCTATTTCGGACTTCATGGCACTTTGCCATAAAAGGATTCGATACCTTGTATCACTTCCTCATACGTAGTCGGTTCGTCTTTCTCAATAAGATTAATATCTACATAAGGTGAGATAAGAAACCCATACCTCCCAGGTTGTTTTCTGACTCTCTCCGACCTACGCGCTTATTGTGTATTCGAAGATTATTGGTACAGTTTCATCCCTGATGAACTGTTCGTGTTCCGTAAAGGAGTCGGTGCCAGGAACAATATTACTCTGATTTTCATCGAGTTTTACTTTCCTCCCACTTACCACTACATACAAGAATTCCTCTTAGGAAAACCGCATGGAGAGCAACAATTAAATTGTTCTCTTGTGAGTTGTATAAGTACTATACTTTGGTTTCCCTAGGACAAACTACAAATAGGCACTTATCTGATTTGGGTTCTATTTTAGTGTATGCCCAGCATTCCCAAATCTTCAGGAATGAGAAACTCGGTTTCTTTCCTGTTCATATCTAATATGAAGTATGTCTAACAAATTTTCATGAAACCTTATTCAAAATAAGTACTACACTGTTTAATGTGTATCCTCATAAGGAAATTGGTAGCTCAGAGCGACTCATCATCAACCTTACTATGTCCAACAAAGTTCGGTTTCTCCGTTCGGACACACCGTCAAATTGAGGTGTTCCGGGAGGAGTCCATTGTGAAAGAATATCATACTCTTGCAAGTAATCTTGAAACTCATATGTTTAAGTATTTTACACTATGGTCCGACCGTAATGTTTTTAATACTTTTACCAGTCTGTTTTCTTACTTCGTGTCGAAACTTTTTGAATTACTCAAAAGTTTCTGACTTGTGTTTCATAAGATACACATAACCATAACGCGATGCAACATCCGTAAAGGTTACGAAGTATTCATATCCACCTCTAGCCTAGCTAGACATGGGCCCACTTACGTCTCTATGAACGAGGGCTAACAGATCAGTGGCACTTTCACTTTTACCAAGTAAAAGGTGTTTTAGGCACTTTGCCTAATAAACTAGATTCGTAGACATCATTTGAAGTAGAATCAAATCCATCATAGTATCCACTCTTCGAAAGTGTGGATATACGAGTCTTGTTAATGTGTCCTAGACGACAATGCCACAAATAAGTCTCATTAGAATTACTCAATTTGAGCTATTTGTTTGTCATGTTATATGTTTGAGATTCATTAATATTCAAATATAAAGACCATTATTTACATCAAATGTTGATATCTCGATATCATCTTTATAAACAAAACACCCGGTGTTTCAGATTATAAAGGTATACCCGCAACAGGTTAAACTAGATACAGAGATAATGTTCCTAGTCAAACTAGATACATTATAACAGTCTCCTAATTTAAGTACATGCCCAAAGGTCAATTCCAAAACTTAGGTTCCTATGGTCAAAACAGCGACTCTCGTCCCGTTTCTGACTTGTAGGTCGATCTCATCTGAAGCCAGTCTCCTGTTTATCAGCAGATCCCGCACATCAGTACATATATTCATGTACCACATCTAGTATCAAAAATCCAATTTTAAAACCAGTATTGAACATGTTTATAACACACATACTTGAAGCCGGAGCCTTGTCCCGCCTTCACTTCCTTCATGTCATCCTTGTCCATATGGCAGTCACACTTCTAGTGACCCCGTTTGCCACAGTTTAGGCATATATCTTGGGATATGTCCTTTTAAGAAGATCTGGCTGTGCATAATGGATTGAGCACGAAAGTTATCATCATAGTGAGTCTTCCAGTCTTCCTAAGCTCATGCTCTACTATTCGCTCAACTCCGGGCTCATGCTCGAGAGGTTTCTCTATCAAATAAAATAACTTCTCAGCTCCCAGGACTATCCTGAAATTCTATTCCCAATCTGAAAAGTAAAGCCGTTAAGGACATTTTTCACCCAGGATTATGTTCTAAACGCTAATCTTTCAGTCATCCTGATTGCAATAGTCCAACTATCTAATCAACGATTTCGGGTACAATCGAATATAATGATTACTATAGTCTAACTATATAATCAACTACAATTGATCGGTTACATTCAAATATATTGATTACCATAATCCAATTATATAACCAACTACAAATGAAGTAGTTTGAATACAGTCTAACTGTTTAATTAATACAACAATTGAATATTATTCCAACTAATATATTTATAAATAATTAATGATGAAAAATGAAATGAGTGCGTATTGGCAAGTATCTAAACGAAATTGCAAATTTAATAATTGCCTCCTACTATTTTTCGGCGAGCCTCTAACCCTCTGTGGAGTACTCGGGAAACCTAGTTTCCTATTTGGCTAGAATCCCGTTAAATAACACACAACCTTGACTTTGGCCAACAAATTGTATGAAACTTAACTAGGTAGATCTCTAAGATCAATTGGATCCCATCCAATTCCTAGATCCAGTAGGTGGACCTCTAAGTCTGAAACATATATCCAATATATGCCAATATATCCAACATATTCCCAAACATTTTCCTCTGAATCAACTAAGCCTTGGCTTTGGCTCAACAAGCTTAATGAAACCAGTTAAGCGTGACCCATTGACAGTGGGAAAGATTCGTAATCGAGGTCGATGAACAAGAAGTGACCTTGACTTTGGCCAACAAATCACAACTTGCCCAAGACGTACGATATGGAACAAAGCTTTCGTGATTCAAACACATCCGCGATGGACAAAGGTCTTGACTTTGGCCAACAAACCAATGCCAATCTTGGATCTTGAGAGAGAATCACTCAATGGAAGGAAAAACCCTTAATATAAAATGAGGGTTTTTGTCGCGATTTGGCAACCATTTATTATCTTTAATTAGGTCTCATCATTCACCCTTAAGCATGCATTCTAAAAGCATAATAAGGCGCGATAAAATTAATAATGATATGCGGATGAATATACAACAAATGTTCCTAGAACTAATCTCTCCATTTCCTCTCTCCCGCTAGCACTATTCATACTTCTACCCAATTACATAATACTTCTAAAGAAATCTCATTTACATTGAGGGGAATTGGTGAGAAGAGAAATACAATGAGAAAATAGGTAATAGGCTGGACACGCAGGTCTAATTTAATAAATTCTAAATTTATTACAACAATTTCTAAAATTGCCCTCACGCTTCTAATATCTATCCGATATACATTATTCATACATACATCCAAATATTCACACAAAGCATGTTATTCAATCAATCTAATCCAATTAATTAATCTTTGATTAATGACCATCCAATGTTCAAACAACGATTTGATTTGCGCGAGTCCAACTCGTTTAAGAATAAATACTCAAAGTAAATATTCTTGAATTATATCAAACTATAATTTTAAATCCAATTTAAATTGTATCCAATACTAATTCATATTTAATTCCAAATTAAATAATTACACTTATTTATGTGCCTTAAAGACTTGGATTCCAAATCCAATCTTAATGGTTCTCAAAGGCCCAATTAGTATCCAATACTATTCAATTAAATTACAATGAGCTTTTAATTAATTCTTTAGGCATGGGCTTTGGCCAAAATGGATCTAACCCATAATGCCTGGGCCCAATAGGAATCACCGTATGCCATAAAATCAATTTTGGCCCATTAGGCCCAATTAAATTATTAAAGGCCCAATTGTCATATTTTGGACTTTATGGAAATGATTTAGGCCCAAATATAATCCAAGACTAAAATTTGGCCCAACCAAACCCATTAGCCCAATTACAACAAATTAAATTAATATATCATTCCAAATTACACATCAATTCAATTGTAGTGTAATTAACACAATTAATTAATTAATCTAGTATTTCCAAAACACTAATTAATCTAATTAATCATGCTTAACATTTTAATTTATGTCCAACACAAATTAAAGGAAAATCAATTCTTTCTAACATGCTCCATTCATGGAAATCATCATGAAATAACATTCAATTCCGATTTCAATCCAATTAAACCAATAATTAATATTCATTTCATGCAATTAACATATCCAATTGTTAAATTTTCAAAAATCACCATGAACTCTCTAGGGTAATTTTTGGCCAAGGGTATATTTTGGGGAAAATTAATCCTATCAATTTTTCACAAAATCAAAGATGCACAAATCCAATTGAACATCATATAAACATTACCCAATCATCAATTTAGGCAAATCAAGCTCCAAGCCAAAGAAGTCCCAAATTAAAGTCCATAAACCCTAGAAATTAAATCAAGCTTAGATCTCGCTTTGATTGTTGGATAATTATGACCCATAGCGTCACTATTTGTACAGATCATGGTGTTGTTGTACAAATTAACTATGTGACAAAGGAGATTGTGCTCTTATCATTTGTGATTAGATCACCTTAGATGTATAAATGATGAGAGGTCCCTATGATTTGTTCCTGGATGGAGAATGATATGAGACAGTATCAGTCCACGTAGGATAAATCATTAAATATCCCTAGTCAGAGTATTATCGAGATTGGACATCGATAAATACGTAAAAGACTAGTATTGCACTTGTGCGCGTTGTGAGGGCATAACGGCATAGTTCTCATATATTTGGGTATTGGATACTCATGCAAGTGTAATAGGAGGTTGTGTTTCACCGATGGTACGGGAAACAGCTTCGCTCTGGATAGACCCCCTCGGAATCCCATTCGTAGTATGACTATGTGTCTATGGGAGTCCGACATCAGGGTAGGTGTATTTGGTCTTAACTTGAGACTTGCACCGCTAATGCTTACGACAATCGATATACTTGAGTTGAGGTCGTCCAGGGGTGTAACAGGTCCTACGTACGCCGATACTAGGTATATTGAGAATCGTAGAGTATTGGGTGTGATGTCAAGACGGAAGTATCACTCCAGTCATAGTGGAGATGATGTCACGTAGGATACGATATTAGTGCTCTTAAGTGCTGCGCGGCCATCGGGATATTATGACTAGGTCATAAATATCCGATTATAGAGACTAGTTGCCAGAAATCCGACAAGTGCTTCGTACGGGGCAGACACAACTCCAGCCCCAGGCCTAGCACGTGACCGACCATACTGGATCAAAATATGCAATACTACGGTATACTACGCTTGATATAGATCCTTATTTCTGTAAGGATATTTCCGGAGAATTGGGTAGGCATGTCGCTTTGCTAGAGGCCAACCTTGTCTTGTGAATCGGTGTAAACGTGGTACGAGGTACTTACGTGTTCGGATAGTCCGACGACCCGATTTACTGCCAACATATCTGGGGATCTCATGGGTCGCTTCCCAATGATTCACCAATGATCTCATGGATCTCTTAGGAATTAGCGAACCCAATCCCGAGTGTGATTGCGAGCGTATTCGTATTTCGAATTCGAGTGCGGCAACGCAAGTCACATCAAGCGTCAAATCATTCGTCACATCAAGCGTCAAATCAAACGTCACTTTGAGTGATGTGATTGATTGATGTGATGTGATTGATTGAAAGACAACTTGTCACTTTGAGTGATGTACGTTGTTGGAATAGTAAAGTGGTTGGAAAGTAAAATCTTTGACTTTGTGAAAGCCAAATTTGTGTATATACCTTTAATATATTTTTGGAAAATATATAAGGTAATTGATTTTACACTTTCCAAACACTTAACACATTTCTTCCTCTCTCCACTCTCTCTCACATTCACGCCCATGGAGGGCTAAATTGCTCACTGGTTTGTTCATCAAAACCGAGCAAAGGGAAGCCTTGTGCCTTGATTTTGTGGCAAAATCAAGCGGAGCTAGCACTCCGAGAGACTTACGAAGGTGATAGGGAAACTCACCCACGAGCCGGGAATCGTTTGACGAAGATTCGGAGCTCAAATTCATGAAGCAAAACTGAAAAACGTGAGCAGTGGACTGCATGCAGTGGGCGCACCTTAGAGGCAGAATTTTGGTTTTGTTCTTCATCAAATCGTCTCAACCGATCGATGTGAGTATTCCGCAACTCTTTTGATATGTATTTCACACTTTATCATGCTTGTTTGATGATCTTGGGACCTAGAATAAAACCAACAATGGCATCAAGAGCCTAGGTTCAAGCATGAAATTTTTAGGGCTAAAATTGGGTATTTTGTATTTGAGCATGATTTTATGAAATTGGATGATTGAGCATGCTTAATATATGTTGAATTAAAGATTGATTGGATATATTTGTTGAAATTGTGATTGGATCAAATTTCCCCAAAATATATGTGTTGGCCGAATATGTAAAGAATTTTGGAAATTTGGAATTTTTTGATTTTGATTCATTGGATGAATTAGAATGATGTTGGATAATGTTAATTTGAAATTAATTGGATTAATTTTTGAATTGAACAAAAATCCCCAATTCCTTCATGTTGGCCGAATGTGTATAAGCCCTATTAGTCTTGGAATTTTGAATTTTTTGGACATTGGATGTGTATGAAATCATTCGGGATATTAATTCGATGTCGATTGTGGAATTAATTGGATTGAATTCAAATCGGACAAAATTATCTCCCTTGGCCGAGACTTTAAGCATGGTTAATGGGTTTGATTTTTCATTTATGTGTTGGACATGTGATGATGAAGTTTAGCATGATTAATTGGACTAATTAATGTTTTGGAAATATTGAATTTGGTAATTGATCATGTTATACACTTTAGAATTAATTAGATTATGAAATTGGACTTTATGATTTAATTAATTGGGCTTGAATTGGATTTGGGCTTTTAAAGTTGTAAATAGGCTTAATGGGCTTTGTTGTACAAAGTTAGGTTTAGGAAAATTGGATTGGATCCAATTGGGCCTAAAACTACTTCCATAAAGCCCAAATGCGACTTATAAACCTTTAAAGTTTAATTGGGCCTAATGGGCCAAGATTGATTTATGGGCTTATGGGGTAAATCCCGGATTGGATTTTGGTTATTCGGTTTGACCCGAGTTGACCAAAAGTCCACGCCTTAAGAAATCAATTAAAAGCCCATTGGACTTTAATTGAATTGACGTTGGACGTTAATCGGTCTTTGAGACGCGTTACGATTAAATTTGGAATTTAAGTCGTAAAAGGTTTATTAATAAAGTGTAATATTTAATTTAGAATTAAATAGTGAATTAGTATTAAATACATATTAAATTGGATTTAATGTTGTAGTTTAATTTAATTCGAGAATTCGTACTTTGAGTACTTATTCGCAAAACGAGTTTGACTCGCACAAAAATCAAATCGTTGTTTGAACATTGGATGATCACTAATTATCAGATTAATTAATTTGATTAGATTGATTGATAACATGCTTGTGTGAATACATGGTTGTGATGAATGAATAATGTATATCGGATGGTTATTAGTCGGGTGGGGGCAATTTTGGAAATTGTTGTAATAAATTCGATTTATTAAATTGGACCTGCGTGTCCAGCCTTTTCACCTCTATTCTCTTTGTATTCTCTTCTCACCTATTCCCCTCAATGTAAATGAGGTTTCTTTAGAAGTGTAGTGTAACAGGTAGAAGTAATACAAGTGCTAGCTTGAGAGAGAAAAGGGAGAGATTTGATATAGGATCAATGTGTTAAGTATCCATCCGCATATCATTATTATTTATTTTCATACTCGCTTTATTATGTGTTTAGAATGCATGTTTAAGGGTGTATGATGATGAGACCTTAACAAAGATAATAAATTGGTAGCCAATTTGCACACGAAAAACCCTTAATTTATATCAAGCGTTTTTCCTTCCATTGAGTGATTCTTACTCAAGATCCGAGATTGGCATTGGGTTGTTGGCCAAAGTCAAGCCCTTTGTCCGTCAAAGATGTGTTTGAATCATGAGAGCCTTGTTCCATATTGGTGTCATGTCCAAGTTGTGGTTTGTTGGCCAAAGTCAAGACCACTTCTTGTCCATCGACATTGATTACGAAGCTTTCCATGGTCAATGGGTTCGCGCTTGACTGGGATCATTAGGTTTGTTGTGCCAAAGCCAAGGCCTAGTTGATTCAGAGGAAATAGGTTAGGTAATACATTGGATGTATTGGCATATATATAAGATATATGTTTAGGATTTGGATATCCGCCTACTGGATCTAGGAATTGGATTGGATCCAATTGATCTTAGAGATCTACCTAGTTAATTATCAAACAATTTGTTGGCCAAAGTCAAGATTGTGTGATATTTAATGGGATCCTAGCCCACTAGGAAACGCGGTTTCCCGAGTACTCGACAGAGGGTTAGAGGCTCGCCGAAAAATAGTGGGAGGCAAGAATTGAATTTGCAATATTCGTTCAATTACTCGCCATACGCGCTCAAACAAATATCACTCGTCATATAATTAAAAGTATTAGTTGGACTAATATTTAATGTTGTTTTAATTAATATAGTTGGACTATATTCAAACAATTCAATAAAATAGTTGATTTTATAATTGGATTATAGTAATCAATATAATTGAATTAATATTATAGTTGATTAAATAATTACATTATTGTAATCATTATAATAAATAGTACCTGGAAATAATTTATTAAATAGTTGGACTATTAAAATCAAGAAACAAGTGAAAAGTTGGACATTTAAAATATAATCTGGGATTAAAATATTTTTAAATGGTTTAATTTTCAAATTGGGAATTAAATTTCAGGATGGTCCTGAAAATAAATAATAGTTACTTTATTTGATAAAATAACCTATTATGCCTAAGCCCAGAATTAAGCAAATAGTAGAGCATAATCTTTGGAAGATTTATGTGATGATGACTTTAGTGCTTAATTCGATATACTTGTTATAAATCTATGTTTAGATTTAAGAAGTATTAAAATTGCAATTAATAACTCTTGGAGGGTTAATGACAAATCTCAAGGAGATAAAGTCAAACTTTGCAATTAGGTAAGTAGCGCAAGGCGCACTTTACTTCGATATTTTAGAAACCCAAGGCTTGGCCAAAGTCTTCTGAAATGTTGAAAAAGGTAAACGCAAAATCATTATTATCTTCTGGGAAGATAAATGACATATCCTAAAGTGACTGCCGTTTTGGATATGGCAGACACGAAGGAATTAAAGAAAGGGCAAGGCTCTGACTTTAAATATGTTTGTCAAAATTATGTCCAGTACTAGTATTGAAATTGGATTTTAAAATACTTAGTGTGGTACATAAAATATATGTATTGATGTTCAGAATCTGCTGTGAGTCGGATACTGACTTCAAGCTCAGATTCATCTGCGAATCGGAAACGGGATGAAAGTCGCTGTTTCGACCATAGATACCTAAGTTTAGGAACTACCATTCGGGTGTGTACCGATATTAGGAAACTGTTATAATGTAACTAGTTTGACTAGGAACATTATCTCTATATCAGTGTTTAATCCTTTGCGGATAACCTTTATATTCTAGAACACTAAAGTGTTTCATTATATAAAGATGATATTGAGATGTACACATTAGATGTGAATAACAGTATTTATATTTTGAATATAAATAAAATCTTGAACATATGATATGACAAACTAATAGCTCATACTGATTTGATCAGAATAAACTTGTTTGTGGCATTGTTGTCTGGGACACAATTAAACAAGACTCGTATATCCACACTTTTGAAGAGTGGGTACTCGGACTAATTTGATTCTAACCAAATAAAGTCTACGAATCTAGTTTATTAGGTAAAGTACCTAAAACACTATTTACTTGGTAATAGTGAAAGTGCCACCGATCTGTTAGCCCTATTCATAGTGAAGTAAGTGGGCCCATATCTAGCTAGGCTAGAAGTGGATATGAATGTTTCATGACCTCAACGGATGTAGCATCACGTTATGGTTATGTGTTTCTTTTGAAAAACACAAATCGAAAACTTTTGAAGTTTCGACACGAAATAGATAGAAAGATCGGCTATTGTATCATACCGTCACTGTAAGACCGTAATGGAAAATACTTAAGCAATAAGTTTAATAAATACTTGAAAGAGTATAGTATTCTTTCAAATGAGGACTCCTCCCGGGACACGTCAATAGATGGTGTGTCCGAATGGAGAAACCGGATTTTGTTGGACATGATAAGGTTTATCATGAATCGCTCTGAGCTACCATTTCCTTCAACGGATATGCATTAACAGTGCAAAACTTATTTAGAATAAGGTTCCTGTAGGCATTGCATTTTTGCATATCAGCCCAATGATGAGCCTCGACTGGAGGCACTACTTTTTTAGTTGCGGAAGTTGCGGAAAGCGGTCGTCGGAAGGGAATGGTCAAGAATTGACATTTTTGTTGGATTTGGTTCGCTTGTTCAAGTTTCGGGTTCGCTCGTTCGGTCTCAGTTTCAAATTATCCTCACGCCCACTTCACCCAATTTGATAAACAAACCCAAATATCCATGCTACCCCCACGCCCATCTCTCATTTACAAAACACAAGATGCCATTCAACAAGAAGCTAAATTCCACCTCTTTTTCTTTGCCACCCACGTGAAAGCCACCCATTTCTCCATAAACACCAAATCACAAACACAAACGAAGCAAGAAAACCACTACCCATCACCCCACGTAAAGAAACCCATTTCACTACAACTCCCTCCGCCACCTTTCACCATTTCAATAACAATAATTCCTCCACATTCACGTGAACCACCCACCTCATTCTTTCCAATCGACAAACAAACAATATCCTCCATGACCATTCTGCACAACCCATAACTTATCATTTCCCTCCACAATAACTCATCAATAACCACTCATATCAAGCCAGATCCAGCCCATACTCTCATCACTCATGGCACTCATCAAGAAACATAAAGCCTAGACAAATCCTTCACGCCCAGGGGGCACGGGGAGACACATCCATCACTCTCTCGGCACCTCTCCTCTCTCGGCAAAAGAACCCTTGAAACTCATCACTGCCCATCAACACAAAGTCCCTCTCAGCTTCACTTCACGCTAAGACCCTTTCACACAACCCTCACGATAACAGCCCCTTTTCACCAGCCCTCATGAAGACCACTCACGCACAGCTCATGTTAATTCCCCTTTAACTGCTCTCACCTCACCTTCACGCTCAGACCCACACCCTCTTCTGCCCTTGGACCCAGCTCCCCTTCTCGGCAAAAGAACCCTAAAGTCACAGCCCTTTGATCTCTCGGAAGAACCCCACTCTGTACCCTCACAGAACTACCTCAAACTCTTCATGATGTAACCCCTGGCTCCTTGCCTTCATGCCTAACAACTGATATCACTGCCATGCTACCTTCAAACAAAGACACTGCCACACATCCACAACTCAACCCTCATGCATTCCATACACAGCAGCTCACGCACCAAATAGCCCCTTCACGCCCACTGACCTGATCCTCACGCCCACTACACTCATGCCCTCCTTGAACCAGTGACCAGAACCAAAGGAGACAGCCCTCACGCATAGCCACAAGCACACGCCACTCACACAGCTCATAGCCTTCATCACGAACCTTACTGCCTCTCTCATATTCAACGCATCAAACACGCAAAAGGGAGGACACACGCACCTTTGAGGCCCCAACTCACTGCAAGGACTTCACACACAAAGAAGAACACACACCATTTTGAAGCCCTCACTGACCCTCACCCCTTCATCCATTCCTCACCCCTTCATCCATTCTCGGCAATGCCCCAGCCACTGCAACCTTAAAACTACACACACTCTTCACGGCAAGGGGAGATACATCAACTCTCACATAAAGAAACCCTAGCAACTATCATCGCACCTTTCATGCCCCGAAACTATCATTCAACAGACCCCTCACACCTGCCCATATTCACGCCTGAAACCTCCTCAAAAGCAGCCCCAACTCCCGCCTGAAACACCTCCAACCAACTCCCTGATTCGCGCCTAATACACCCTTACAAGCAACCCCTGACTCACGTACACAGCTCCCTCTATCGCTAACCTTCATCATCAATAACAGCCACTTCACGCACGGTGATCATCCAGCAGCCCCACACGCCCTCAAACTGCACCAAGTATTGCCCTTCATTCACAGCAGCCCTCATCTTCAACCTCATGCAACAGCCCCTCTCTTCCATCCTATCAGCTCTCGGCACCCACAATCAAACACAAACACACTCAGCAGAGTTCACGCCCTCAACAAGCTCTCGGCCATGCAAATAAACCTCACTCAAACAACCCATAAACCCTAATGTCATAGCCATAACTTCAAGCCTCAAACTGACGTTAACAAGCAGAGCATAAACCCTCAAGCCAGCAGTCCCTTAGCCACGCACACTGCCCATGCAGCCCCATGCATGTGTAACAAGCCCCACAAACTGCCCAAATAACCCTTGAAACCCTAGACATGCACACGTGAAAATTCCCCGGAACCGTGAGAAAAATTGTCCCGAAACCGTGAGTGAAACGGAGAAAATGGCGAGTTAAAATAGTGAGAAAAATATAGAAAACAGCGAGTGGAAACAGCGAGTGAATCAGAGAAAACCGCGAGTGAAAACGGACAAAACAGTAGAAACAACGGACCCGTGAAAACAGCGGAAACAACGGATCAGTGAAAACAGAGAAAACAGTGAACCTGTGAAAATAGTAGAAACAGCGAACCAGTGAAAACAGTCGAAACGATATCCCTTCCGGCACCGTGGAACGCACTCCCGGAAAGCGACTAAAAAGGTAAGACCTGAGGGCACCCTTTTATCTTATTTCCGTTATTTATTTTCTAAGCATGATGTAGTCGTTTAAGTTTATTATTACTTTGTGCATGATTAGGATGTTTAATATGTTATAGTTTTATGCATGACTAGTTGGTTGTGCTTGAGCATGATTTAATTGTTTAGTATGATATTTATTTTCCTATGCATGATTAGGTTGTTTAGTATGATGTTTAATGCATGATTAGTTGGTTGTTTCTAAGCATGATGTAGTCATTTAGTATGATATTTATTTTCTTATGCATGATTAGGTTGTTTAGTATGATGTTTAATGCATGATTAATTGGTTGTTTCTAAGCATGATGTAATTGTTTAGTATGATATTTATTTTCCTATGCATGATTAGGTTGTTTAGCATGATGATGTTTTATGCATGGTTAATAGGCTGTTCTTAAGCATGTTGTGTAGACTTGGTTAATATTGCACAAATCCATTCATTTCAAACGACATAAGTAAGGGACCATTCCGAACCCAACGGTTTGAGGTCTTCCCTTGCGAGGGGTGAGTGCGGCCTTAAATCATTTTCCCGGTTCACACCGGGTGGCGACTCCATTTTATTTCTCCGGTTTAGTCCCCTGCGGGCTACTCCGTACTCCCGACCGGGCCGCGAGCCCGGAACAGCATCGTCCAGTTTCTGTTGTCTACAGTTCCATAAAAATCTGTTTGACAGAATTCATATTGGATATGAACGGGAAAGAAACAGGGTTTCACACTCCTGAAAATTTGGGAATGCAAGGCATACATTTGGATGATACCAAACCAGAACCCAAATTGGATAAATGCCAAATTATAGGTTATCCTAGGGGAAACCATAAGTATAGTACTTATAGATCTCACATGAGAACAATGTGATTGTTGCTCATCATGCGGTTTTCCTTAGAGGAATACCGATATGCAGTGGTCAGTGGGAGGACAGTAAAACTCGATGAAAATCGGAGTGATACTTTTCAAGGCACGAAGTCCTTAATGGAACACAAATAGTTCATCAAGGATGAAACTATACCATTAATCTTCGAATACACAAGAACCGCGTAGATCGGAGAGAGTCAGAAAACAACCTGGGGTATGGGTTTCTGATCTTACCTCATAAAGATGTCTATCTTATTGAGGAATACCATCCGACTACGTATGAGGAAGTGATACAAGGTATCGACTCCCTTTTATGGCAAAATGCCATGAGTCCGAAATGGATTCCATGTATACCAACTATGTTTGGATACTAGTTGATGTACCGCAAGGTATTGTGCCTATTGGTACTGTATTAGTCTTCAAGGAAGACATACATGGAAGGCAACATACCAACGTACAAAGCTAGGCTTGTGACGAAAAGGTATCATTATCAACATTGTGTTGATTATGGTTCAACCTTTTACTTGTTGCCACGACAAATCCATTTGGATAATGCTTGTTGAAGCTGCACGTTTCATTTATGAAATGTGTCAGTTAAAGATCAAAATCGCTTTCCTGGAAATGAAACCTTTTGGATGATTTTTATAACATCCTGACGATTTTGTCGTACTAAAACCAGCAAACAAGGTTTGTGGGTTTTTCGATCCATGTTTGGATTGAAGCAAGCATTTGGTTCTTGGAACTAACGTTTTGATGTAATCATAATGGTGTATGATTTAATTCAAAACGAAAATAATTCTTGTGTATATAAGAAGGTTAGTGGGAGCGCACTGACAGTGGCTGTCCTATATAAAATAATGATAACATATTCATTTCTTGGAAATGATATTCCCATAAAACAATCGGTGAAAGCTTGGCTTTCATAGAAATTCTCCGTAGAATTCTTGGGAGTAACAACCTTTATTCTAGGAATAAAGATCTACTGGGATAGATTTAAAGTTGTTAACACTCTCTGAGAAATTGTACATTTAAAATGTACGTGACCTGGTGTCTCATACGCTTTGAGCATATGGAGTCACAATCAGGACAATCCTAGTGATAGTCACTGGATTGATGATAAGAACATACTTAGTATCTTAGAGAACTAAGGACGCTGTCTTAATCTATGGAGATGGAGAACTTAAAGTGACTGGGATCACTGCTGCAAGTTTCCAAACTGATAAAACAACGGTACTATAAAGTTTGAATAACGGAACAGTGAGTTGGAAATCTTCCAAGCAAGATACTGTTACCGAATAAACAACAAATGCGGATTATTGCTGTAGCTGAAGCAGCAATAGAAGCCATTTGGGTCGATAATAAATCTAATTAGATTAGATATAGTTCTGTTAGCGGCTGAGCTAGGCGTCAGCACAGGCTAAAGAATTAATGGTCTCATCAACGATCCAGATATATACTTCGATACTCATCTGATTCGTTCGGATCATACATCGTGGCGATGTGATGATCGAATAAATTGCATCAGACGATAATCATGCAAATCCGCTGACGAAAGCTTTTCTCAGCAGTTTGAGCCAACCGTACATAGTTCGGGTGTAAGACACTCGAGTGACTGGCTATAGGCCAAGTGGGAGATTGTTGGATAATTATGACTCATAGCGTCACTATTTGTACAGATCATGATGTTGTTGTACAAATTAACTATGTGACAAAGGAGATTGCGCTCTTATCATTTGTGATTAGATCACCTTAGATGTATAAATGATGAGAGGTCCCTATGATTTGTTCCTGGACAGAGAATGATATGAGACAGTATCAGTCCACGTAGGATAAATCATTAAATATCCCTAGTCAGAGTATTATCGAGATTGGACATCGATAAATACGTAAAAGACTAGTATTACACTTGTGCGCGTTGTGAGGGCATAACGGCATAGTTCTCATATATTTGGGTATTGGATACTCATGCAAGTGTAATAGGAGGTTGTGTTTCACCGATGGTACGGGAAACAGCTTCGCTCTGGATAGACCCCATCGAAATCCCATTCGTAGTATGACTATGTGTCTATGGGAGTCCGACATCAGGGTATGTGTATTTGGTCTTAACCTGAGACTTGCACCGCTAATGCTTACGAAAATCGATGTACTTGAGTTGAGGTCGTCCAGGGGTGTAACAGGTCCTGCGTACGCCGATACTAGGTATATTGAGAATCGTAGAGTATTGGGTGTGATGTCAAGACGGAAGTATCACTCCAGTCATAGTGGAGATGATGTCACGTAGGATACGGTATTAGTGCTCTTAAGTGCTGCGCGGCCATCGGGATTTTATGACTAGGTCATAAATATCCGATTATAGAGACTAGTTGCCAGACATCCGACAAGTGCTTCGTACGGGGCAGACACAACTCCAGCCCCAGGCCTAGCACGTGACCGTCCATACTGGATCGAAATATGCAATACTACGGTATACTACGCTTGATATAGATCCTTTATTCCTGTAAGGATATTTCTGGAGAATTGGGTAGGCATGGCGCTTTGTTAGAGGCCAACCTTGTCTTGTGAATCGGTGTAAACGTGGTACGAGGTACTTACGTGTTCGGATAGTCCGACGACCCGATTTACTGCCAACATATCCGGGGATCTCATGGGTCGCTTCCCAATGATTCACCGATGACGTATGACTCACACATTTATTAATCTGGGATTAATTTGATGAGAGAGAAAATTAATCTGGGATTAATTACGGAGATATTTTATCTAGGATAAAATATCGTCTAAAGAGAGAAAACGATTAATTTGGAATTAATCGGTAAAGTTAATATATTCGATATATTAAACGAAATTGGATTTCGACGCGAAATTGAAATTGGATTTTGATTCGGGCGAACGAATTTATTTAGAATTAATTCGTTAGCGACGTGAATAGTGGATTCGCTAGGCGTAATCATTTAATTACGACGAAATGGAAAATTCGCTAATTAGGAATTAGCGAACCCAATCCCGAGTGTGATTGCGAGCGTATTCCTATTTCGAATTCGAGTGCGGCAACGCAAGTCACATCAAGCCTCAAATCATTCGTCATATCAAGCGTCAAATCAAACGTCACTTTGAGTGATGTGATTGATTGATGTGATTGATTGATTGAAAGACAACTTGTCACTTTGAGTGATGTAAGTTGTTGGAATAGTAAAGTGGTTGGAAAGTAAAATCTTTGACTTTTTGAAAGCCAAATTTGTGTATATACCTTTAATATATTTTTGGAAAATATATAAGGTAATTGATTTTACACTTTCCAAACACTTAACACATTTCTTCCTCTCTCCACTCTCTCTCACATTCACGCCCATGGAGGGCTAAATTGCTCACTGGTTTGTTCATCAAAACCGAGCAAAGGGAAGCCTTGTACCTTGATTTTGTGGCAAAATCAAGCGGAGCTAGCACTCCGAGAGACTTGCGAAGGTGATAGGGAAACTCACCCACGAGCCGGGAATCGTTTGACGAAGATTCGGAGCTCAAATTCATGAAGCAAAACTGAAAAACGTGAGCAGTGGACTGCATGCAGTGGGCGCACCTTGGAGGCAGAATTTTGGTTTTGTTCTTCATCAAATCGTCTCAACCGATTGATGTGAGTATTCCGCAACTCCTTTGATATGTATTTCACACTTTTTCATGCTTGTTTGATGATCTTGGGACCTAGAATAAAACCAACACTGATACCATTGTAAATGTCCTAGACATGCCACAAGATCTCTAAGCGTGATTATTGTGTGAATTAATCAAGAAAGTTGCGGAATACTAACATTTATCGGATTTAGGATTTCAAAAATTCCATGGATGTTGAAGCTTCCAAGCTCATGGGTGAGTATCTCTATCACCATCATTTGACCCCCTTATATTCTAGCAAGATCAAAATGGAACAATTTTGTCTCCCAATGAGAAGCAAATTTTTTGTCCAAGAGAGAGGGAAGCGATCGATCCATTGCTTTTAATTTTCATTCGGCCATTTGCTTTGTTTCAAAAGGAAAAACAAATTGTTGCTTCGGCCAAAAATCAAAAGAAGCAGGGAGTGGTCAATTCGGCCTATCCTTCAAAAGCTAGTGAGAATCTCTAGATTCAGGCATATCCATCACAAAATCTAATTTCGTGTCCATAATTTACCCACCCGTAAATTATGAAGACCACTTATAAACTCGCTGAATCATACAGGTTGAGGTCATGGAAAATATATAATTCCTCCATCACAGGTATCCGGATATATCCCAGAGATATAGATGTAAACGTCAAATCTCTATAGGGACAATCCCGTCGAGGTCTCTATTAACAATCTCTATAAGAACACATAGAACTGACTTCTAAAGTGTACCATGGGCCCATGGTTTTTATCTGATTGCTAATCATATATGGACTACCTATGCTCTATACATAGAACTGAAGGATCCTATCTCGACACACACAGAACACCCTGAGGATCTGTCCACACCCAAGGAATATGCGGAGGTCTGATCTAAATAGATCGGTGACGTGACTACCATCTAAGTGTGAAAGATATCTCATATGCCCACAGTGATATCTCAAGTCGAAGAATCACAAATTCTACTCTACCCGAAAAGATTCTTATTGACATTGGTGTACCATCCATTAAGAATCTTCGGTGAGTCGTTCAGTGTATATCCGCTATAAACACCTACATGTCTATATGAGTCCCTAAGACTCACGGTTCATTGAGAAACCATTGGAATCATATATTCCAGTATACGACATGTACCGGTCTCAACAGGTTTACTTTACTAACCAAGTAGTGTAAACCCTGACCAGAAATTGTCTGAGAATGACAACTTCAAGATACAACTCAATATCAGTTGCGACGCTTTTGCAACAGTATCATGACTAATCATCCTAAGGTCTATTACGTCTTTACCATATAAGAATATATATTATATTATAGAAACTGCTCATTTTATTCATAATAAAACGTTTTCCAATAGTATTTTCTAGGAAATACAACCGGGAATTGGCGCTCTGAGCACCAACCCCAACAAAATCTCCCATTTGCTCTAGTTCCAATATCGATTGTATCTAATACCTATCAACTCCACATGTTTATCAAATAACTTCGGAGGTATGGCCTTCATAAGCGGGTCTGCTACATTATCTTCACTCGGTACCTTGCACACGACAATATCCCATCGTGACACAATCTCTCGAATGATGTGGTACTTCCATTCCACATGTTTCGACTTCTGATGCGCACTCAGTTCCTTTGCTTGCGTAATGGCTCAAGTATTATCATAGTATAACAAAATCGCATTCTCGATACTTGGGACAACTCCCAATTCTGTGATAAAGTTCCTAATCCATACAGCTTCCTTTGCAGCTTCAGAAGCTGCAATGTATTCCGCATCTGTGATGGAATCTGCTGTTGACCCCTGTTTGGAACTCTTCCAGTAAACTGCATTAAGGGTAAAGACGAATCCAGATGTAGACTTTTTATCATCAGGATCCGATTGGAAGTTGGAATCCGTATTCCCATTAACTTGCAGTTCACTTCCTCCAAAAATTATCAATTTATCCTTAGTACCTTTAAGATACTTTAAGATATGTTTAATGGCCATCCAATGGTCATTTCCTAGATTGGACTGATATCTGCTAGTTACGCTAATAGCAAAACTGATATCAGGCCTAGTACAGAACATGGCATACATTATGCTACCTAAACACGAAGCATAAGGTTGGTTAGACATTCTAACCTTCTCATCTTCTGTTTGTGGTCTCATCTTCTTCGAAAGATGAATCTTATGTCTGAACGATATGTTTTCTGTCTTACAGTTACCAAAATTATACCTTTCCAAGATCTTATCTATGTACGTTGATTGGGATAACCCAATAAGCTTCCTTTGTCTATCTCTATAGAGTTTTATCCCTACAACATAGGAAGCTTCTCCCAGGTCCTTTATGGAGAAATTTTTATAGAGGTAAGCTTTGATGACTTTTAACATCCCTATATCATTCCAAGATTAGGATGTCGTCAACATAGAGGACTAAAAATACTACCATGATTCCATTGGCCTTCTGATACACACATGATTCTTCCGAATTCTTGAGAAAACCAGACGATCATACTTAAGTCTATAAATGGACTTCTTAAGCTTACATACCATACTCGAGTTTTCGCTGGACGCATAACCTTCCGGCTATTCCATATAGATTTCTTCATCAAGAAATCCATTTAGAAAAGCCGTTTTGATATCTATTTGCCAAATCTCGTAGTCATGATACGCAACTATAGAAAGCAAAATCCTAATAGACTTAAGCATTTCTACTGTTGAAAAAGTTTCATCGTAGTCGACGCCAAGTCGCTGCGTGTAAGCTTTTGCTACCAGTCGGGCCTTATAGGTTTCAACCTTTCCTTCAGGCCCGCGCTTCCTCTTGTAAACCCATTTACAACTGATAGGAACAATTCATTCGGGAAGCGGAACCAAGTCCCAAACTTGATTCTCATGCATTGAGTCTAACTCGGATTTCATGGCACTTTTCCATTTCACGGAGTCGATGTCCAACATCGATTCTCTATCGGTAAAAGATCAGTCTCTTCAACTATGAGAACATCAAAACTCTTTTCTTGTATCAAATACAAGCATTCAGGAGGTATAGATACCCTTTGTGACCTACGGAGTGTGTGTGTTGAAGGTTCTTCATATACTTGAACTTCAGGTTCCTCTGTTGGTTCGTTGTTTTCAGGTTGGACTTCATCAAGTTCAACCTGTCTATGATTACCACCTTCTGACAAAAATTCTACTTCTAGAAATCTTGCGAAGCGAGCTACGAACACATTTCGACGCTCGGTATCATAGAACAAATATCCCTTCGTGTTTGAAGGATATCCAACAAACCTAAACTTTTGCCCTCGAGGCGAAAGATTATCTGGCTGAGTCATCCTGACATAGGCAGGACAACCCCAAACCTTAATATAACTAAGATTTGGTATCCTACCTATCCATATCTCATACGGAGTCATAGGAACAGCTTTTGAAGGAATCTTATTCAAAAGATGTGCAGCTGTTAAAAGAGAGTAGCCCCATAAGAAATATGACAAATCTGTAAAACTCAACATTGATTGGACCATATCCAATAAAGTCTGATTTCTCCTATCAGACACTCCATTGTGTTGTAGAGTACCTGAAGGAGTATATTTAGTGAGAATACCATTCTCCTTCATATAATCCATGAACTCACTGCTTATAAATTCGCCGCCTCGATCGGATCGAAGGCATTTAATATATTGACCAGTCTTTTTTTCTACTTCATTTCTGAACTCCTTGAACTTTTCAAAGGTTTCCAATTTATGTCGCTTCAGATAAACATAACCGTACCGTGACAGATAATCGGTAAATGTAACGAAGTACGAATAACCACTGTGAGCAGTCTGACTTAGTGGACCACATATATCAAAATGTACGAGTTCCAGTAAGTTAGTGGCGCGGTGTCCAACACCAGAAAATGGGGCATTGGTCATCTTACCCTGAATACATGATTCACAAGTTGGATAGGGTTCAATGGTGAGATTTGGCATCAAACCATTCCTAACCAATTGGGTAAGGCATTTAACGCATATATAACCTAGCCGCATATTCCAAAGTTCAGTATTATTAACAACATGTAAATTATGTTTATTAATCCAATATTCAAAATATCTTTAGAAGTATGCAATTTGTAATGACCAAGCTCATTTGGACAACAAATGATCTGAATATTACGTTTATCATATAAATAAAAAGATCAGTTTTAATATTAATACGATAACCTTCTGTTGTTGGTTTCTACTATAGTCCCAAGATCATATTTAAGCAATTAAAAGAATGAATACTCAAAGAAGTGAGGCGAAAACACACTTACATTGAACAGATTTTGAAGACGATGAACACAAAAATCCCTTGCAAGATTCAGCCAAGAAGAAATGAGAAGTGTTGAGTCCAAGCTCCAAGCTTTGTGTTGATTCCAAGCTCTTAGATTAGTTTCCCTATCACCTAGTGATGATTCCTTGAATGCGCTAGCAAGATTGAAAGAAAAATAATTTTTCTTTCCTTTGAAATGGCTCACGGTTTTGAGAACTTTGGGAGAGAGAGAGTTTTCTTTATTTTGGTATTTGTTTTCTAAAAACATAATGAAAAATGCTTTTCCAAATTTTGGTATATGCTTTCAAAAAGTCAAACCAAATTTTGGAGCCAAAAATGCATTAAAGGCTCTCAACAACCAACATCATGAATAGTGAGTAGTTGTCACTCACCAAAAAAGTGAAATGACATCCATCACTAAAGTGACATGATGTGACGAGCGATGTGACGAGTGATGTGACTTGTGGCCGCACTTGATTCAAAATCGGAGTGGCCTCGAAAACACATCCCAGGCTCGGTTTCATTAATTCCAAATTAATAAATTTTCCGTTGCGTCGTAATTAAATCAATTTTACTATTCACATCGCTAGGGAATTAATTCTAAATTAACTCGTTTGCCCGAATTAAAATCTAATTTTAATTCCGCGTCGAAATCTAATTTCGTTTAATATATCGAATATATTATTTTATCGATTAATTCCAAATTAATCGTTTCTCTCTCTTCAAATAGTATTTTATCCCAGATAAAATATGTCCGTAATTAATCCAAGATTATTTATATTCGAATCATACGTCATCGGTAAATCTTCGGGAAGTGACCCAAGAGATCATTGGATATGTTGGCAGTAAATCCGGTCATCGGACTATCCAAACATGGTTGGCATCTAGCAAAGCGCCATGCCTACTCAATTCTCCAGAAATATTCTTAATGGAATATACGATCTTTGTCAGGCGTAGTATACGTAGTATTGTGTATAGCGATCCAGTATCGGATGTCACATGCAAGGCCTGGGGCTGGAATAGTGTCTGCCACGTACGAAACATATATCAGATTACAAGCAACTAGTCTCTTTAATCGGATAATCACGACCAAGTCATATTATCCCGATGGTTGCAACCATTTAGAGTACCAGTTCTGTATCCCAGCGTGATCATCATCTCCATATGAATAAAGTGATACTTCCATCTTGACGTCACACCTAATACACTACGATTCTCAATAAACCCAGAAGAGGCGTACATAGAACCTGTTAAAGTCCTGGACGACCAAAACCAAAGCGTATTGATTGCCGCAAGTACTAGCGATGCAAGTCTCAGGTTAAGACCAAATACATCTACCCTGATGCGGACTCCCATAGACACATAATCATACTACCAATGGGATTCCGCGGGGTCTATCCAGAGCGAAGCTGTTTCCATACCATCGGTAAACACAACCTCCTATCACACTTGCATAAGTATCCAATACTTAAATATATGAGAACTATACCGTTACGCTTCCATAACACGCACAAGTGCAATACTAGTCTATTCCGTATTATCGATTTCCAGTCTCGATAATACTACGACTAGAGATATTTAATGATTAAACCTTTATGGATTGATACTGTCTCATATCTTATAATATGGAACTAATCATAAGGACTTTTATCATTTATATATTTAAGTAATCAAATTACAAAATGATAAAATGCAATTTCATTGCTACATAATTAATTTGTACAAAAACCACAATGTCTTTTACAAATAGTGACGCTATGGGTCATAATTGTCTAACAATCTCCCACTTGGCCTATAGCCAGTCACTTAAGCATCTAATACCTGAACTATGACATGTCCGCTCAAACTTTTGCTGAGGAATAACTTTCGTCAGCGGATCTGCAATGTTGTCCTCTGATGCGACCTTCTCGATCTTCACATCGCCACGATATTGTTGGACAATTATGACCCATAGCGTCACTATTTGTACAGATCATGGTGTTGTTGTACAAATTAACTATGTGACAAGGAGATTGCACTCTTATCATTTGTGATTAGATCACCTTGATGTATAAATGATGGGAGGTCCTTATGATTAGTTCCTGGATTGAGATGATATGAGACAATATCAGTCCACGAAGGATTAATCATTAAATATCCCTAGTCGTAGTATTATCGAGACTGGACATCGATAATGCGGAATAGACTAGTATTACACTTGTGCGTGTTATGTGAGATCATAACGGCATAGTTCTCATATATTTGGGTATATGATACTCATGCAAGTGTAATAGGAGGTTGTGTTTTACCGATGGTACGGAAAATAGTTTCGCTCTGGATAGACCCCTCGAAATTCCATTGGTAGTATGACTATGTGTCTATGGAAGTCCGAAATCAGGGTAGGTGTATTTGGTCTTAACCTGAGACTTGCACCGCTAATACTTGTGACAATCGGTATGCTTTAGTTTTGGTCGTCCAGGGCTTTAACAGGTTCTGTGTACGCCTCTGCTGGGTATATCGAGAATCGTAGTGTATTGGGTGTGATGTCAAGACGGAAGTATCACTCCAGTCATAGTGGAGATGATGTCACGTAGGATACGCTACTAGTGCTCTTAAGTACTGCAGTCATCGGGATATTATGACTAGCTCATGTATGTCCGATCATAGAGACTAGTTACCAGACATCTGACATGTGCTTTGTACGGGGAATACACATTCCAACCCCAGGCCTAGTACGTGACAATCCGATACTGGATCGTAATACGCAATACTACGTATACTACGCCTGACATAGATTATATATTCCAGTAAGAATATTTCTGGAGAATTGGGTAGGCACGGTGCTTTGCTAGAAGCCAACCATGTCTTGTAAATCGGTAAGCACGTGGTACGAGGTACGCACGTATTCGGATAATCCGATGACCGTATTTACTGCCAACATATCCAGGGATCTCTTGGGTCGCTTCCCAAGATTCACCGATGACAGTTGATTTAAATAGAATTAATCTGAGATTAATTAAGAGAGATAATTAATCTGAGATTAATTAAGAGAGAGAAAATTAATCTGGGATTAATTGAGGTATTATTTAATCTGGGATTAAATGTGTTCGGAAGAGAGAGAACGAGATTAATTTGGAATTAATCGGTAAAATAAATTTAATAGTTAAATTTGATTTTTCTATTTAATTTATTCGTATGGGCTAAAATTAATATATTGGATATATTAATATGAATTGGATTTCATTACGGAATTAAAGTCGGACTTTAATACGAACGAACAAATTAATTTAGAATTAATTCATAAACGACATTCGTAATATATTTGTGAGGCATCGTTATTTAATTAAATTAGATTTAATTATTTAGCGACGAAAGTTCGTTTAATCGGATTAAACGGAACTGAGCCGTGGCAAATGTTCGTAGAGATATTTGAATTTTGAATTCAAATGTGGGGCCCACTTCACATGTGGTAGTTGGGAGGGTAGTTGGCATTTATGCCAAGCCACCCACCATCCAACTACCTTGGAATGGTTTTGGTGAAACCATTTACCCAACTACCTTGTTTAGGTAAAAGGGTAAATTGGTTTTACCTAAAACTCTTCTTTCTCTCTTCACTTGTGTATGCATCACACAAAAACACATTTTGAACAAAATGGAAACCCTAATAACCTCTCCATGGGCGTGAGCTTCTTCCTCTCCCTCTCTTTGATTTTGTTGCAATTTCAAAGGAGCTAGCACTTCATGGAATCAACTAAGGTGATAGGGAAGAAACTTCAAAAGCTTCGAATCAACAAAGGAAGGATATTGGAGATCTTCAACTCAAAGCTTGGAATCAACAAAGGAAGCATCTTGGATCTTGGATCTTCTTCTCAAAATTTTAAAAGCTCAAATCCATTCAATGTAAGTAATTCCGCAACTTATTTTGAATTTATGAACATGTTTTCATGCTTATTAGATCCTTGGCATGTTCTAGGAATACTATCAATGGTATCAGAGCCAATTTTAAGCATGAAACTTTTAGGGTTCATGAGACTAAAATTTGGGGCTTTTATGTTTTGAGCATGATTTCTTCAAATTGATGATTTGAGCATGCTTAGATTATGTTAACTTAGAGTTGTGCATGATTAGATTTGAAATAAATTGATTGGATCAAAAATTTTAAAATTCCTTAGTGAGGCCGAATACCCTACTGTAATGCACTGCAGTTTTTTGATTTTTGTAACATGAAATGATGTGTTTAAATGTTGATTGTTGGTTTGATTGGATTAGAATCAAAGTCAATAATGTTTATGTTAAATCAAAGAGCATGTTGAGCATGAAATGATGAATTTAAAATTCAATTTATGTTGAGCATGAAATGATATGTTTTGGCTTCAATTTGTGTTAAGCATGAATTGATGGATTAAGCATGATTAATTAAGTTAATTGGTATTTTAGAAATATTGAGTTTAATTAATTAATCATGGCTAATACACTTTAATTAAAGTAATTGTGATATTTGGAATATTATAATTATGTTAATAAGCTTTTAATTATGAATTGGGCTAAAAGTGTGTATTTGGGCTTAATGGGCTTGGTTTGACTAAGTTTGGTTTTGGACTTTTGGATTGGATCCAATTGGGCCCAAAAACCAATTCCATAAGGTCCAAATATATCACTTGGCCCTTTAAAGAATTTAATTGGGCCTAATGGGCCTAAATTGATTTGTTGGCAATATGGTGATTCCTATTGGGCCTTGGCATTTTGGGTTTGATCCATTATGGCCAAAGCCCATGCCTTAAGAATCAATTAAAAGCCCATTGGACTTTAATTGAAATACATTGGATGTTATTGGGCCGTTGAGACCCATTAAGATTGGATTTGGAATCCAAGTCTTTAAGGCTTAAAAGTAAGTGTATATATTTAATTTGGAATTAATTGGAATTAATATTGAATACAAACAAATTGTATTTAAAGTTGTAGTTCAATATAATTCAAGAATACGTACTTTAAGTATTTATTCTTAAACGAGTTGGACTCGTGCAAATCAAATCGTTGTTTGAACATTGAATGATCATTAATTCAAAGATTAATTAATTGGATTAGATTGATTGAATAACATGATTTGTATGATTACATGAATATGTTGTATGAATAATGTATATCGGATGGATATTAGAAGGGTAAGGGCAGTTTTGGAAATTGTTGTAATAAGTTAGAATAGTTCTAGCCGGGGAGAGTAAGGGAGTGAGTGATTTGTTCTAGGAACAATTTGTGACATATCCATCCGCATATCATTATTAATTTATTATACTCGCTTTATTATGTATTTAGAATGCATGTTTAAGGGTGTATGATGATGAGACCTTAACAAAGATAATAAATTGATTGCCAATTTGCATGCGACGAAAAACCCTCAAAACATATTAAGCGTTTTTCCTTCCGTTGAGTGATTCTTACTCAAGATCCAAAGTTGGCATTGGTTTGTTGGCCAAAGTCAAGACCTTTGTCAATTGCGGATGTGTTTGAATCATGAGAGTTTTGTTCCATATCAGTGTCTTGTCCAAGTCGTGATTTGTTGGCCAAAGTCAAGATCACTTCTTGTCCATCGACATTGATTACGAAGCTTTCCATGTCAATGGGTTCCGCTTAACTGGGATCATTAAGTTTGTTATGCCAAAGCCAAGGCTTAGTTGATTCAGAGGAAAAAGGTTAGGTAATATATTTGATATATTGGCATATATAAGATATATGTTTCGGACTTGGATGTCCACCTACTGGATCTAGAAATTGGATGGGATCCAATTGATCTTAGAGATCTACCTAGTTAAGTATCATACAATTTGTTGGCCAAAGTCAAGATTGTGTGTTATTTAACGGGATCCTAGCCCACTAGGAAACTAGGTTTCCCGAGTACTCCACAGAGGGTTAGAGGCTCGCCGAAAAATAGTGGGAGGCAAGAATTAAATTTGCAATATTCGTTTAGATACTTGCCATACGCGCTCAATCAAATATCATTCGTCAAATAAATTAAATGTTAGTTGGACTAATATTTAATAGTTGTTTTAATTTAACAGTTAGACTGTATTCAAACTACTTCATTTATAGTTGATTATATAATTGGATTATAGTAATCAATATATATTTGAATTTTACCTTCAATTATAGTTGATTATATAATTGGATTATAGTAATCAATATATTTGGATTTTACCAATCATTTATAATGATTATATAATTGGATTATAGTAATCAATATATATTTGATTTTAACCAATAAAATTGTAATAAGTTATATAGTTAGACTATAGTAATCATTACATTAGATTGTACCTGAAATCGTTGATTAAATAGTTGGACTATTAGAATCAAGATTAAATTGAAAGATTAGTGTTTGAAACATTATCCTAGAGAAAATGTGTTTAGACGACTTTAATTTTCAAATTGGGAATAAATTTCAGGATAGTCCTGAAACTAAGAAGTTAATTTATTTGATAAAATAACATCTTAGGCCTAAGCCCGGAGTTAAGCAAATAGTAGAGCATGATCTTTGGAAGATTCATGTGATGATAACTTTAATGCTTAATCCATTATGCTTTCCATAATGACTCCATAATTTCTTAATCAGAAGTAAGGATTAGATCCTTAAAGTATGATAATGAAATTGAAGGATATCATAGATCTATTCTTAGATCATAGAAGTATTGAATTGCAATAAACAACTCTTGGAGAGTTAATGACTATTCTCAAGGAGAGCAAAGTCAAAGTTTGCAATAAGGCAAGAAGCGCAAGGCGCACCCTACTTCGATATTCTAGAAGGCCAAGACTTGGCCAAAGACTTCTGGAATATGAAAAGGGCAAAGGCAAAATCATTATAATCTTATAGGAAGATAAAAGACATATCCCAAGATGTCTGCCTAAATTGTGGCAAACGGAGTCATTAAAGCATGACTACCGTATGGACAAAGTAGACATGAAGGAATTGAAGACGAGCAAGGCTTTGACTTCAAATATGTTTGTCATAAATATGTTCACTACTAGTATTAAAATTGGATTTTAGATACTTAGTGTGATACATAAATATACATTGATGTGCAGAATCTGCTATGAGCAGGATACTGACTTCAATTGAGAATTAATCTGCGAATCGGAAACGGGACGAAAGTCGCTGTTTCAACCGTAGATACCTAAGTTTAGGAACTACCATTTGGGTATGTACTTAAATTAGGAAACTGTTATAATGTAACTAGTTTGACTAGAAACATTATCTCTATATCTAGTATAACTCGTTGCGAGTATACCTTTATATTCTAGAACACTAAAGTGTTTTATTATATAAAGATGATGTTGAGATAAACACATTAGATGTGAATAACAGTATTTATATTTTGAATATAAATAAATCTCAAACATATAACATGACAAACAAGTAGCTCAAACTGATTTGATCAGATGAGACTTATTTGTGGCAGTGCTGTCTGGGACACATTAAACAAGACTCGTATATCCACACTTTTGAAGAGTGGATACTAGGACGGATTTGATTCCATTCAAATGATGTCTACGAATCTAGTTATTAGGTAAAGTACCTAAAACACCTTTACTTGGTAAAAGTGTAAGTTCCACCGATCTATTAGCCCTTGTTCATAGTGACATAAGTGGGCCCATGTCTAGCTAGGCTAGAGATGGATATGAATATTTCGTGACCTTTACGGATGTGGCATCGCGTTATGGTTGTGTTTCTTTTGAAGAACACAAATCGGAAACTTTTAGAGTTTCGACACGAAATAGACGAACAGATCGGATAAAGTATTAAAACATCACGGTTTGACCATGATGAAAATACTTAAGCAATAAGTTTCTCAAATACTTGAAAGAGTATAGTATTCTTTCAATAAGGACTCCTCCCGGAACACGTCAATTTGACGGTGTGTCCGAATGGAGAAACCAAATTTTGTTGGACATGATAAGGTTAATCATGAGTCGCTTTGAGCTACCATTTTCCTTCAAAGGATAAGCATTTAACAGCGCAATACTTATTTTGAATAAGGTTCCATGAAAATCTGTTTGACAGATCTCATATTAGATATGAAACAGGAAAGAAACTGGGTTTCTCACTCCTGAAGATTTGGGATGCTGGGCATATGTTTGGATGATACCAAACAAGAACCCAAATTGGACAAGTGCCAATTGTAGGTTATCCTAGGGAAACCAAAATATAGTACTTATACATCTCACAAGAGAACAATTTTAATTATTGCTCGCCATGTGGTTTTCCTAAGAGGAATACTGATATGCAGTGGTAAGTGGGAGGATAGTAAAACTCGATGAAAATCAGAGTAATACTATTCAAAGCACCAAGTCCTTAATGGAACACAAACAGTTCATCAAGGATGAAACTGTACCAGTAATCTTCGAATACACAAGAACCGCGTAAGTCGGAGAGAGTCAGAAAACAACCTGGGTATGGGTTTCTGATCTCACCTCATAAAGATGTCAATCTTAATGGGGAATACGAACTGACTACGTATGAGTAAGTGATACAAGGTATCAACTTCCTATCATGGCAAAGTGCCATGAGTCCAAAATGGATTCCATGTATATCAACTATGTTTGGACACTAGTTGTTGTACCGCAAGGCATTGTGCCTAATGGTACTATATAGGTCTTCAAGGAAGACATACGTGGATGGCAGCATACCAACGTACTAAGCTGGGCTTGTAGCGAAAAGGTATCGCTATCAACATTGTGTTGATTACAACGAGATCTTTTACCTGTTGCCACATTAAATCCATTTGGATAATGCTTACTGATGCTGCATGTTTCAATTATGAATATGGTAGCTGAACGGGAAAATCGCTTTCCTGAAAAGGAAACCTTTTTGGAGGATGTTGTACATCCTGACGGTTTTGTCGTACCAAAACTAGCAAACAAGGTTTGCAGGTTATTCGATCCATGTATGGATTGAAGTAAGCATTGGGTTCTTGGAACTATCGTTTTGATGTAATCATAATGATGTATGATTTGATTCAAAACGAATATGATTCTTGTGTATATATAAGGAGGTTAGTGGGAGCACACTGACAATGATGTCCTAATTAATGATGATATGTCATTTCTTGGAAATGACATTCCCATATAACGATCGGTGAAAGCTTGGCTTTCATTAAAATTCTCCGTAGAATTCTTGGGAGAGTAACAACCTTTATTCTAGGAATAAAGATCTACTGAGTTAGATCTAGAGGTTATTGACACTCTGCGAGAACGCGTACATTGAAAAATGTACGCAACCTGGTGTCTCATATGGTTTGAGCATATGGATTCACAAACAGGTCAATCCAAGTGATAGTCAATGGATTGATATTAAGAACATCCGTTAGTATCTTAGAGAACTAAGGATGATGTCTTAATCTATGGAGAAGGAGAACTTGAAGTGACTGGGATCACAACGGCAAGTTTCCTAACCGATAAAAATGAATTTAAGTCGCTAAACGGTACTATACAGTTTGAATTACGGTACAGTAAGCTGGGAATTTTCCAAGCAAGATGTTGTTACCGAATATACAACAAATGCGGGTTATTGCTGCTGCTGAGGCAGCAATAGAAGCCATTTGGGTCGACGATAAATCTAATTAGATTAGATATAGTTCTATTAGCAGATGAGCTAGGCGTCAGCACAAGCTAAAGAATTAATGGTCTCATCAACGATCCATATATATACTTCGACTATTCATCTGATTCGTTCGGATCATACATCGTGGCGATGTGATGATCGAATGAATTGCATCAGACGATAATCATACAAATCCGCTGACGAAAGCCTTTCCTCAGCAGTTTGAGCGAACCGTACATAGTTCGAATGTATGACACACGAGTGACTGGCTATAAGCCAAGTGGGAGATTGTTGGACAATTATGACCTATAGCGTCACTATTTGTACAGATCATGGTGTTGTTGTACAAATTAACTATGTGACAAGGAGATTGCACTCTTATCATTTGTGATTAGATCACCTTGATGTATAAATGATGGGAGGTCCTTATGATTAGTTCCTGGATTGAGATGATATGAGACAGTATCAGTCCATGAAGGATTAATCATTAAATATCCCTAGTCGTAGTATTATCGAGACTGGACATCGATAATGCAGAATAGACTAGTATTACACTTGTGCGTGTTATGTGAGATCATAACGACATAGTTCTCATATATTTGGGTATAGGATACTCATGCAAGTGTAATAGGAGGTTGTGTTTTACCGATGGTACGGAAAACAGCTTCGCTCTGGATAGACCCCTCGGAATTCCATTGGTAGTATGACTATGTGTCTATGGAAGTCCGAAATCAGGGTAGGTGTATTTGGTCTTAACCTGAGACTTGCACCGCTAATACTTGCGACAATCGGTATTCCTTAGTTTTGGTTGTCCAGGGCTTTAACAGGTTCTGTGTACGCCTCTGCTGGGTATATCGAGAATCGTAGTGTATTGGGTGTGATGTCAAGACGGAAGTATCACTCTAGTCATAGTGGAGATGATGTCACGTAGGATACGGTACTAGTGCTCTTAAGTACTGCAGTCATCGGGATATTATGACTAGGCCATGTATGTCCGATCATAGAGACTAGTTACCAGACATCCGACATGTGCTTCGTACGGGGCAGACACAGTCCAACCCCAGGCCTAGCACGTGACAATCCGATACTGGATCGCAATACGTAATACTACATATACTACGCCTGACATAGATTATATATTCTAGTAAGAATATTTCTGGAGAATTGGGTAGGCATGGTGCTTTGCTAGAAGCCAACCATGTCTTGTAAATCGTAAGCACGTGGTACGAGGTACGCACGTATTCGGATAATCCGATGACCATATTTACTGCCAACATATCCAGGGATCTCTTGGGTCGCTTCCCAAAGATTCACCGATGACAGTTGATTTAATTAGAATTAATCTGGGATTAATTAAGAGAGATAATTAATCTGGGATTAATTAAGAGAGAGAAAATTAATCTGGGATTAATTGAGGTATTATTTAATCTGGGATTAAATGTGTTCGGAAGAGAGAGAACGAGATTAATTTGGAATTAATCGGTAAAATAAATTTAATAGTTAAATTTGATTTTTCTATTTAATTTATTCGTATGGGCTAAAATTAATATATTGGATATATTAATATGAATTGGATTTCATTACGGAATTAAAGTCGGACTTTAATACGAACGAACGAATTAATTTAGAATTAATTCATAAACGACATTCGTAATATATTTGCGAGGCATCGTTATTTAATTAAATTAGATTTAATTATTTAGCGACGAAAGTTCGTTTAATCGGATTAAACGGAACTGAGCCGCGGAAAATGTTCATAGAGACATTTGAATTTTGAATTCAAATGTGGGGCCCACTTCACATGTGGTAGTTGGGAGGGTAGTTGGCATTTATGCCAAGCCACCCACCATCCAACTACCTTGGAATGGTTTTGGTGAAACCATTTACCCAACTACCTTGTTTAGGTAAAATGGTGAATTGGTTTTACCTAAAACTCTTCTTTCTCTCTTCACTTGTGTATGCATCACACAAAAAACACATTTTGAACAAAATGGAAACCCTAATAACCTCTCCATGGGCGTGAGCTTCTTCCTCTCCCTCTCTTTGATTTTGTTGCAATTTCAAAGGAGCTAACACTTCATGGAATCAACTAAGGTGATAGGGAAACAACTTCAAAAGCTTCGAATCAACAAAGGAAGGATCTTGGAGATCTTCAACTCAAAGCTTGGAATCAACAAAGGAAGCATCTTGGATCTTGGACTTCTTCTAAAAATTTTAAAAGCTCAAATCCATTCAATGTAAGTAATTCCGCAACTTATTTTGAATTTATGAACATGTTTTCATGCTTATTAGATCCTTGGCATGTTCTAGGAATACTATCAGATATATGATCTCATGAATCAGATGGAAACGTTGAAGAACATGCTTGGATCGTTGATGAGACCGTGGTTCCTTAGCCTGTGCTATAGCCCCGTTATTGTCACAATACAATGGAACGGGCTCAGCTGCTAACGAAACTACTCTTAATCCAATTAGGAATTTTCGTATGCAAACTGCCTCTTTTGCTGCTTCAGCTGCAGCAATATACTCTGATTTTGTTGTTGAATCGGCAACAATCTCTTGATTGTAAGATTTCCAACTTACTCCTCCGTTATTCAAACAAAAAATGTACCAGATTGTGACTTACAGTCGTCTTCATCGGTTTGGAAACTTGCATCGGTAAACCCAGTTACCTCAAGTTCTCCATCTCCATAGATTAAGAAAGCATCTTAGTTCGTCTAAGATACTTAAGGATATTCTTAACCGCTATCCAGTGACCTTCACTTGGATCGGCCTGATAGCGACTACATATGCTCAAAGCATAGGAGACATCAGGTCGCGTACATATCATGTCATACATGATCGATCCGACTACCGAGGCAAACGGTATCCGACTCATGTTGTCTCTCTCATCTTGAGTTTTAGGACACATGTCATTAGATAGAGTGACGCCATGTGACACTGGAAACAGTCCTTTCTTGGACTGATCCATGTTGAATATCTTCAACATTTTGTCATTGACGATACCCTTTCGCTACAAGCCTAGCTTTATACGTTTGTACGTTGCCATCCATGTTATTCTTCATCTTGCCATAAACCAGAGTCGATACCTTGTATCGCTTTCTCATACGTAGCCGGCTCGTCTTCCTCAATAAGATTAATATCCACATGAGGTGAGATCAGAAACCCATACCTCTCAGGTTGTTTTCTAACTCTCTCCGACCTACACGGTCCTTGTGTATTCAAAGATTGTGGTATAGTCTCATCCATGATGGACTGTTCATGTTCCGTTAAGGATTTTGTGCCAGGAACAGTATCACTCCGATTTTTTCATCGAGTTCTACTTTCCTCCCACTTATCACTGCATTTAAGAATTCCTTCTCAATGAAAACAGCATGTAGAGCAACAAATACTTTGTTCTCTTGTGGGTGATCGAAGTAATATCCTTTGGTATCCCTAGGATATCCTACAAATAGGCATTTATCCGATTTGGGTTCCAGTTTGGTACCTTCCAAACGTTTGACGTATGCCCAGCAACCCCAAATCTTCAGGAATGAGAAACCCGGTTTCTTTCATGTCCATATTTCATATGGAGTCTGTTGAACAGACTTTGACGGAACCTTATTCAAAATAAGTATTGCACTATTCAATGCATATCCCCAGAAGGAAATATGTAGCTCTGTGCGACTCATCATAGACCTCACCATGTCTAACAAAGTTCGGTTTCTCCGTTCGGACATACCGTTTAATTGCGGTGTTCCGGGAGGAGTCCACTGTGAAAGAATACCATATTCTTTCAAGTAATCAAGAAACTCATTGCTTAAGTATTCGCCACCACGGTCCGACCGCAATGTCTTAATACTTTTGCCGGTCTGTTTTTCTACTTTGTGTCGAAACTCTTTGAATTTCTCAAAAGTTTCTGACTTGTGTCTCATAAGATACACATAACCATAATGCGATGCATCATCCATAAAGGTTACGAAGTATTCATATCCACCTCTAGCCTGGCTAGACATGGGCCCACAAACGTCACTATGAACGAGGGCTAACAGTTCGTTGGCACGTACACCTTTACCACTAAAAGGTGACTTAGGCATCTTGCCTAATAAACAAGATTCGCAGACGTCATATGAATTTGGATCAAATCCTTCCAAGTACCCACTCTTCGAAAGTGTGGATATACGTGTCTTGTTTATGTGTCCCAGACGACAATGCCACATATAAGTTTCATATTTGTTACTTACTTTAAGCCTTTTGTTTGTTACATTATATGTTTGAGATTGATTTATATTCAAAATATAAAGACCATTATTTGCATCAGCTGTGCAAATTTCCATATCATTTTTATACACAAAACACCCGGTGTTTCTAAATACAAAAGTATACCCACATTGGGTTAACATAGATACAGAAATTATATTCCTAGTCAAACTAGGTACAAAATAACAGTTATAAGTTCAAGTACATGCCCTGAGGGCAGTTCCAAAACATAAGTGCCCACGGCCAAAACGGTAACTCGAGTCCCATTTCCAACACAGAGGTCAATCTCTCCTCAGGTCAGTCTCATACTAATTCGCAGATCCTGCACATAAGTACATATATGAGTACCACAACCAGAATCAAAAATCCAATTTTTAAAACTAGAAGTAGACATGTTTATTTCTATAACAAACATACCTGAAGGCGGTGCCTTGCCCGCTTTGATTTCCTTCATGTGTGCCTTGTACTCGCGGTAGTCACGCTTCCAGTGACCCTGCTTCCCGCACTGCAAGCATACATCTTGAGATTTGTCCTTGGGTTTCCCAGAACCCTTTGACGATTTGGCCTTGCCCTTATTCTTATGCTTCTTCTTCTTAACACCTCCAGTCGCCTTGGGCCAAGCCCTCGGAGTCTGAGATGTTGAAGCATAGTACACCTCGTGCTTCTTGCCCTTAAGGAGCTCATTTTCTGCCTCACGCAGAGTGGACATCAACTCTCCAAGAGTTTGGTCTTGGTTCAATATGTTGTAGTTCATGATGAACCCACTATAAGTATCGGGGATAGACTGTAGGATCAAATCTACTGAAGTCTCAGCCTCGAAGACTATGCCCATCTATCCGAGTTGCTCAATGTCAGCAATCATCTCTGAGACATGGTGCTCAACAGACGTACCCTCTGACATTCGAGCGCAGAAGAGCTTCTTCTGCAACTCATATCTTTGCGATCTAAGATTAGATCGGTGGAGATCGTGCAACTTCACCATCATCTCATAGGGATCCAACCCCTTGTTTTGACGACGGAATTGCGGAGTCATAGCGGAAAGCATTACCGATTGAGCAGTTGCATTATCATCGCTATGAGTCTTCCAAAGCTCTAGCTCAAGCAACTGATCAGGTCGGGGCTAGGCCCAAGAGGTCGCTCTATAGTATAAAGTAACTTCTCGGATCCCAGAACAATTCTGAGATTAATATCCCAGTCTTGAAAGTTTCTGCCATTAAAGACGTTGTCGCCCATGACAATATCCCTAATGCTTAACTTTCCAGTCATCTTAACCGCAATAGTCCAACTATTCGATTAAAGATGTTTGGGTACAGTCTAACTGTTACAAGAAAAATAATAATGTATTAGTCCAACTAATAAAATAATTGACGAAATAATTTGAAAGCGCGTAAAGCTAAGTATTTGAAAAAAAAATTCAAATTCAATACTAGCCTCCCACTATTTTTCAGCGAGCCTCTAACCCTCTGTTGAGCACTCGGGAAACCTAGTTTCCTAGTGGGCTAGGATCCCGTTAAATAACACACAACCTTGACTTTGGCCAACAAGCTGTATGATATTTAACTAGGTAGATCTCTAAGATCAATTGGATCTTATCCAATTCCTAGATCCGGTAGGTGGACCTCCAAGTCCGAAACATATATACAATATATATGCCAATATATCCAATATATTTTCCTAACCAATTTCCTCTGAATAAACTAAGCATTGGCTTTGACACAACAAGCTTAATGATTCCAGTTAAGCGGAACCCATTGACTTTGGAAAGCTTCGTAATCGATGTCGATGGACAAAAAGTGATCTTGACTTTGGCCAACAAATAAAAACTTGGACAAGACACCGATATGGAACAAAGCCTTCATGATTTAAACACATCCGCGATGGACAAAGGTATTGAATTTGGCCAACAAACCAGTGCCAATCTTGGATCTTGAGTAAGAATCACTCAATGGAAGGAAAACACTTAATATTTTGTTGATGATTTTTCGCGTAAATTGGCAACCAATTTATTATCTTTGTTAGGTCTCATCATACACCCTTAAGCATGCATTCTAAAAACATAATAAGGCGCGGAAATAAATTAATAACGATATGCGGATGGATATCTCACATATTGTTCCTAGAACGAATAACTCCATTTCCTCTCCCCGGCTATCACTATTCTTACTTCTACCCAATTACATAATACAATAAGAGAAACCTCATTAACATTGAGGGGAATTAGGTGAGAAGAGAATACAAAGAATCAAAAGAGAAATGGCTGGACACGCAGGTCCAATTTAATAAATTCGAAATTTACAACAATTTCAAAAATTGCCATTCCCTTCTAATATCCATATGATATATGTTATTCATTCAACACATCCATGTATTCATTCATAGCATGTTATCCAATTAATTAATCTTTGAATTAAGTGATCATCCAATGTTCAAACAACGATTTGATTTTGCGCGAGTCCAACTAATTTGTGAATAAGTACTCGAAGTACGAATTCTTGAATTATATCGAACTATTCTTTAAATCTAATTTAATTCGTATTCAATACTAATTCATTTATTTAATTCCAAATTAAATATCTACACTTTTTAATGCGCTTTAACGACTTAGATTCCAAATCTAATCTAAATGGGTCTCAAAGCCCAATTAACATCCAATGTTGTTTAATTAAAGTCCAATGGGCATTCAATTGATTTCATAAGGCATGGACTTTGGTCAATATGGGTCAAACCCAAATACCAAAGCCCAATTAAGGAATCACTCTTATTTGCCAAGAAACCAATTTAGGCCCATTAGGCCCAATTAAACATTTAAAGCCCATTTGTTATATTTGGACTTAATGGAATGATTTAGGCCCAATTTGGATCCAATCCATTTGGCCCAAACCAACTTGGCCCAACCAAGCCCATTATGCCCAAATACAACAATTATAAGCCCAATTCAAAATCAAGCCAAATTTTTTAAATTCCAATTTTCCAAAATTCATAATTTAATAAATCAAAGTGTTTAGCCATGATTAATCTTTTAAATTAACATTTCCAAAATACTAACCTAATCCATTAATCATGCATTTCATCATCAACACATGTCCAACATAATTGATTCAAAAAATCAACTCATTTCATGCTCATCATGCTGAGGACATTTTAGGGGTTTTTACATTCGATTCCGATTTCAATCCGATTGAATCTTAAATCAATATAACCATGTTTTCAACTCATCCAATAATCAAAAAACAAAAAATACCATGACATTTAGGGCTAGTTAGCATTCGGCCAAGCCTCAATTTTGGGCAAAAATTAATCCAATTAATTGTTCATGAAATTGATCATAAATAACTCCAAGTTATCCATATACAAGCATGCTCAAACAAACAATTTGGTTAAATCATGCTCAAATCCAATTTACCCAAATTTTACCCTAATATTTTTCATGCTCAAACCTGGCTCTGATACCATTGTTGGTTTCTACTATAGTCCCAAGATCATATTTAAGCAATGAAAAGAATGAATACTCAAAGAAGTGAGGCGGAAACACACTTACATTGAACGAATTTTGTAGACGATGAACACAAAAATCCCTTGCAAGATTCGGCCAAGGAGAAATGAGAAGTGTTGAGTCCAAGCTCCAAGCTTTGTGTTGATTCCAAGCTCTTAGATTAGTTTCCCTATCATCTAGTGATGATTCATTGAATGTGCTAGCAAGATTGAAAGAAAAACAATTTTTCTTTTCTTTGAAATGGCTCACGGTTTTGAGAGCTTTGGGAGAGAGAGAGTTTTCTTTGTTTTGTATTTGTTTACTAAAAACAATAATGAAAAATGCTTTTCCAAATTTTGGTATATGCTTTCAAAAAGTCAAACCAAATTTTGGAGCCAAAAATGCATTAAAGGCTCTCAACAACCAACATCATGAATAGTGACTAGTTGTCACTTACCAAAAAGGTTAAATGACATCCATCACTAAAGTGACATGTGATGTGAGGAACGATGTGACGAGTGATGTGAATTGTGGCCGCACTTGATTCAAAATCGGAGTGGCCTCACAAACACATCCCGGGCTTGGTTTCGTTAATTCCGGATTAATGAATTTTCCGTTGCGTCGTAATTAAATAAAATTTACTATTCACATCGCTAGCGAATTAATTCTAAATTAACTCGTTTGTCCGAATTAAAATCTATTTTTAATTCCGCGTCAAAATCTAATTTAGTTTAATATATCGAATATATTATTTTATCGATTAATTCCAAATTAATCGTTTCTCTCTCTTCAAATAGTATTTTATCCCAGATAAAATATCTCCGTAATTAATCCAAGATTAATTATGTTCGAATCATAAGTCATCGGTGAATCTTCGGGAAGCGACCCAAGAGATCCATGGATATGTTGGCAGTAAATCCGATCGTCGGACTATCCGAACACGTACGTATCTTGTACTACATTTTTACTGATTTACGAGACATGGTTGGCTTATAGCAAAACGCCATGCCTACCTAATTCTCCAGAAATATTCTTAATGGAATATACGATCTTTTTCAGGCGTAGTATACGTAGTATTGTGTATAGCGATCCAGTATCGGATGTCTCATGCAAGGCCTGGGGCTGGAATAATAACTGCCACGTACGAAGTATATATCGGATTACAAGCAACTAATCTCTTTAATCGGATAATCATGACCAAGTCATATTATCCCGATGGTTGCAACCATTTAGAGTACTAGTTCTGTATCCCAGCATGATCATCATCTCAATATGACTGAAGTGATACTTCCATCTTGACATCACACCCAATACACTACGATTCTCAATAAACCCAGAAGAGGCGTACACAGAACCTGTTAAAGTCCTGGACGACCAAAACAAAACGTATTGATTGTCGCAAGTACTAGCGATACATCTACCCTGATGCGGACTCCCATAGACACATAATCATACTACCAATGGGATTCCGCGGGGTCTATCCAGAGCGAAGCTGTTTCCATACCATCGGTAAACACAACCTCCTATCACACTTGCATAAGTATCCAATACTTAAATATATGAGAACTATGCCGTTACGCTTCCATAACACGCACAAGTGCAATACTAGTCTATTCCGTATTATCGATGTCCAGTCTCGATAATACTACGACTAGGGATATTTAATGATTAAACCTTTATGGATTGATACTGTCTCATATCTTATAATCTGGAACTAATCATAAGGACTTTTATCATTTATATATTTAAGTAATCAAATTACAAAATGATAAAATGCAATTTCATTGCTACATAATTAATTTGTACAAAAACCACAATGTCTTTTACAAATAGTGACGCTATGGGTCATAATTGTCTAACATCTGTATCTGATACAAAAAGAGATATAATATTTACTACACATCCCGGTACAACGTAGCAATCATACAATAAAAGTTTCCCATTCGACAAAGGGATCCCGCATACTCCCACTGCAACTGCATCCAGATAGTCTCCACTCCCAAAGTGCAACTACATCTCTTCAGGCTTCAGTTTCTTACTTTCCTTCAGCACCTGCAACGAATTGCAAATGTGAATAGGACAAGCAGAATCTAAAATCCAGCTGGATGTAACAGCTTCACAAGCCAGTGAGATATCAATAACTGGAAAAATAAATGTACCTGATGTAGATTCTCTCTCCCTCTTTATCTGGGCAATGTAGTCAGGATAGTTCCTTTTCCAGTGCCCGACTTTGCTGCGGTGATGGCATTTGTCTTCGGACGCTCTCTTGGGCTTTGCTATCTTTCCCTACGGTTGAGAACCGAAACCCTTATTCTTCTTCACTTTCATCTTCTTTCCCTTTGACCAGGTCTGGGAAGAAGTAGAAAGTGAAGTAGGTGTCAGAGGGCGAGTCGGTATTCCCTTCCTTAAGTCCTATTTTGCCGTGATCAGTATCCTATGCAACTCATGGTAGATACATATAATCTCATTCATGTTGTAGTACATCACGAATTGGCGATAAGAAGCTGAGAGCAAACCAAGAAGGAAACTCCTACCGAGAATTTCATTCAGAGGGAGATTATGTTGCCTCAGTTGATCGATCAAATCGATCAACTTGCCCCTCATCCAGTCCCGCATGGAAAAAATCCATCGCAACTTTGTGAACAACAATTTGTTCTTGGTTCATGAACGATTCTCTTAATCGCATCATCATACTTTACGCATCTGTCATGCCATAGTATTGTTTCTTGAGTCCTGGTGCCAGCGAACTGAAGATGTATGATTTAACTTTTAAATCATCATCTTTCCAAGCTTGGAAAACTTTGCGTTCCTCCGGTGTTGCGTCCTCAGACACAACCAGGGGTAGCGGACCCTCAAGAACATATCCCAACTTCTCGGAATCAAGGACAATCCTTAAATCCAAATCCCAATCGGTGAAGTTCTCATGGCCTTTAAGTTTGTTCGTATCCAACATACACACAAACGGATTAGTCGATTGTGCCGCCATCGTAAATCTATCATATAGATTACAAAAAACGGTTAGCAGATATTAAGCAGTTTCATATAACATCAAAAGCATTATCTAGATCATGGATTTTTAATCTAAAAATGCCCCTCCCACTAAATCATGCAATACTGTAATCCCTAAACAGAATTCAAAGATTTAATAATTAAATTAAATTAAAAATAGTGAAAGGTGGATCCCGTGAATATATTTCAGCTCACAGCTTTGGCACGGTCTCGCCTAAGTATATTCATCAGGTAGACAACTCCTTGTCAATCACTCAATAGTGACTCCTGGGTTTCCGGTCCTGGTCGTTTCTCGTTGTGACAGCTTTGGCACATTCACAAGGAGACGTAACAAGGTTAAACTCGTCAATGATAAACTCAAGCTACTTGTGTAACCCTGACAGCTATGACACGTTCAGGATTCCGCTTTCGATTGAATTTATCTAGTATCTGATATACATCCGGCATAAATAAATTTATATCGGCTACACCCTCACAGCTTTGGCACGATCTCGGATGTAGTCACAGAAAATTATCCATAAACCGTATTGACAAGACGGAACATGTAATATGCATCAAAATAATAATAATAAAAAACCTTATTTATTAGGGATTTTCCGCAAAATATGCTTTTTACTTTATTTAATCAAATTAAATAAACACATGCATGCATCAAGTAAAGATTAAATTAAACATTGAATTTAAAAAGCATAATCATATTAGGGTGTCCAGAATCAGACTCGCTCTGATACCATTTTGTAGGGGTTTTATGGCGAAAATCCGGTAACGCAGCGGAATCAGGGAAAATCAAAATTTTCTGATTTCGAAATTTTTCTTGGATTAATTAAATAAACTTATTTATTTAATTATCCAATTATCAAATTCTGAAAAATTACACAAGAAATCAAATTTCTTGGTAATTACCAAATTGCCCCATAACTTTACAAATTGATCATTTTAGTCCTAAAATTGTCAAATATAATTTTGGATGATTCTAAATCACTTCTAAAATGATTTCCAACAAGTCCAACTCATCAAAAATCAGAGTGCAACAAAATCCCCAATTTTAGTCAAATTACCGTGAGCAACCAGAAATTTCAGATCTTACAATTTAGTCCTTTTATGTTCAAAACATGTCAAGATCAATTCCAATCAACCCAAAAATTTATATGCATCTTATATACACTATAATACATCACATATATGAAAATCCCCAAATTTGGAAAGGGTTAAGAACCCTAATTTTACAATTTCATCAAATTGACCAATATTACCAAATTTTTAAAATCCAACAATTTAATTCATTCTTTACCACACCAAACAAGTCTCACCACTTTGAAATAACTATAAAACAATTCTAGGTCACCAATGAGTGGCTCAACAACTCTAGAATGGCAACTTGATTATCAAATAATCAAAAGAGAGCTTATGAAACCATTTCAAGCTCACTTGGAAACCATACATGCATACATCTTTCATTCAAGTTCATAATCAATTAAAACACAAAATATAAGTAAAGAGACAACATCAAAGCAACACAAATTGAAGCTAAGCATCTTAGAAACATTTTCTATGTTGAAGACTTTAAAGAAAAAGTTACAAAAACAATGATTTCCAAGCTTTCTTCTTTAGCCTTCAAGCATTTTTCTCTCGACTCTTTTGTGTTTATTTTTGTGACTTATGAAAACCTAAACCTAATGAAATGAAACAAAACAATATATACTTCACAAAACAGCCCTTGGCCGAATTTGGAAGCAATATTAATAACTAGATATTATTTTGGTTTCATTTAAAGTTACTTTATCAACTTGTTAAAATGATCATTATAAATTTAATGAATTATTCAACAAGTCAACAAAAGCAACTAAAACATTTCCATAAATATCACAACTTTAAGATATTTATATTTTAATTAATTTAATCATTTATCAATTAAATATAAAATAATTATTTAAATATATGTATAATATTTACTTTAAATATCCAAATACATATATATTTATGATATTAGTCAAATATCACAATTTGACATTTAATTAATGTGTATTTGATAAAATTTATCATTAAATAAAAATACACAAAAATTAGGAAATGACTATTGTACATGCCAAAATTGGGCCGGGGCAAAATTATCTTTTCACTTCGAACCCAATACCAAATAAGGCCCATAGACAAAGGTCCAGCTGAGAGCCTGAATACCAAAAAAGCCCAGGGTAAAGCCCAAAGAAACCTTATTCCACTTGCAAATAAGGATTAACGCATAAAGCCAAGCAAATAAACATAATATAAATATACCACAAATTATTACCAACTATTTCCCTCTTTTCCCAAACATGATACGTATCCTCCACATGCAGAGATTTATGATCACCGAAATTTTACGTTTTAAACATGTTATGGGGACCCCATTCCCATGTGCTAAATCAAAGAAATCATATTTCTCCACTCATAAATAGAAGCAGAATTCGGAGTGTAAGACATGTGTAGGCACTGCATTTTTGCATATAAGTCCCGATGATGAGTCTCGTATGGAGACGCTACCTCTTTGATTGAGAAAGCCGCGGGAAACAGACGTTGGAAGGGTAAAGTTGGAAATTAGCATTTGGTCGGATTTAACTCGCTTGTTTCGTTTCGGGTTCGCTTGTTGGACCTCTATTTTAAAACACATCTCACAAATTAAATAATTAAAACATTTAAAATATATGTCACAAATTAAAGCTAATTAAATTAAATCAAAACCAATTAAATAACTAAATTTAATTAAAACAAATTAAAGTGAAATTAAATTAAAATCAAATTAAAGTAATCACTTCCCAATTTAATTAAATCACTCCCCTAATTTAAGAAATTCCCACCCAAATTATAATTATTCCTTGCCTTTAATAAAATAAATCCTCATTTAATTGATTTTGTTCCCTTTTAAAAACCCATGTACAACCCTAATAACCCAAACCCTAACCTGCTACTATAAAAGATGACATAAACTAAACTCTCAGGATCCTCTCTCCTTCTCCCTCACTTTCACGGCTAAAACCAAAACCCTAAGGCATTCGATCTCTCCTTTCTTCTCCAACAACTCTCTCCTCACGCTAATGAATAACAGAAAACCCTAACAGGACTCCCTCACGCATGATCTCTCTCCTCTCTCTCACCTCTTTCACGACAAAACACAAGCAACACTCATCCATCGGCCCCCTTCACTCTCGGCTCTCTGATCCACGAAAAACATGCCCTAACTACTTCAAGCCATAAACTCCAAATAACCACACTCATCACTCACAAAACACACAGTCCACGTGAAGATCCAGGCCACACTCAGCAACCCTAGTCCATTAATACACCACAAACACTCAAGTAACCCCTCAATTTCCCTCACAAATCGACAGCTCATCCACTCAAGCAAATCGCCACTCGCATAGCCACCTTACACGCAAGCCAGACACAAGAACAAACCCTAACGCCACTCACACAACCACGCATAAATCGCATTCAGGCATTCTCTCTTCTGAATTCACGTTCACAGCTTTGATCCCTCCATAGCCTCACGCCTCGTCACTATCCTCATCAAGCCCTCAGCGCCTCTTGCCAACACGTAGCCCACTAACGCTTAGCCTGCCACACTCCACGCCCAACTCCCCCGCATCTCCATCACGCCCCTAGCTTAATCATCAACGCCAATAACCTTAATGCCACATAGCACGTTAACGACCCCACGCCAACTGCCTTAACCCTCACGCCAAATTGCCTTAAGCACACAGATCATACTCACGCTAGCTAACCCTCTGTCCACGCATCAAAAATCACTCAGCCCTCCACTCACAGACCCTCAATAGCCTCAACACGTAGCAACCATACTGCCAAGCCCATAATCCCTCGCCACGCTCACATTCATCAGACCATAATCAAGCCGGTCCATTCACACATAACCCCTCAATTCACACCCAAACCGAGCCTAAAATACTCAAAACAGTGAACAAAAACTGCCCCCTACTGCCGTGAACAAGCAGCCCAATCTGTCCCAAAATTCACCAAAAAAAACGAGAATAAATTACCCTAAAACTGATCCCAAAATAGCCCTCTAAACCAACCCTTAACCACCCAAAAATCAGCCAGTAAACCGAGACAAAAACACTCCAAAACAGTCCCCAAAACTACCAAAAACAGTCTCCGAAACTACTCAAAACAGTGACCAGAAAATACCCTTAAAACAGCAGTGAAACGGAGTGAAAACAACAACCCGAACCCCAAAACAGCGAGGAAAGACGTTGAGTTAACAAATCGGAAAAGTGTCGGATCAATCCCCCTTCCAACGGACGTGTAACGCCCTTTATTTTAAAATATTATCGCATGAGAGTCGGTTGAGGCATGATGTGATTGTTGGATGGGCGGAATATGTGTTCCCTTTTGTGGTATATAGGATGGAAACCCGGACGTAAATTCCGTAGCCGAATCCGAATGGACGATAGTGCGGTTTGTACTCAGGATACAACGCCACGTACCACTTAAGAGGCATATATTTCGTTCCATCCAAACTTGTGTTTGAGCATGCTGTAGTTCGTAGGTTATTTATTTATTATTTAAAGCATGATTTAGTTTAGTTTATTATTTATTTTCGAAGCATGATTACGTTATTTTAGGCATGATATTTTGTTTAGATCATGATTATGTTTAAATAGTTATTTGTTTATTTCGGTTTAATGGCTCAATGTGCTCATTGTGTGATATTGCGTGTTTGCCGTTAAAAGACTTATTTTTTAGCATGCAAACTTAGAATATGATTTATTTAGCGAATGCATGTTAGATCTAAATACCCTTGAGCATGAATGTTGAATAGATTCGGTTAATTTATTGCACAAATCATATCATCACAAGTGACATAAGTAAGGGACCATTCCGAACCCAACGGTTTGAGGTCTTCCTTGCGAGGGGTGAGTGCGGCCTTAAACCTTTGTCCGGTTGACACCGGGTGGCGACTCCATGTTATTTCGTACTCCCAACTAGGCCGCGAGCCTAGAACTGCGTTGCCCAGTTCCTGTGTCCTACAGCATGCAAGCTTCTCCACTCTCATACAAGCCTATATTCTCTGACACAAGCTCTCAGAATTTCCCATTCCCTAAACACTTGTCACCGCCTCACGACCACTCATAGAAAGATAAGGTAATAACAAGCCTGCTTTCACATTTTACTTGTTTACTGTTCATTTCATACTACTGACTTGAGCGTCGGAGTGCCCCCGCCACCCACCATACAGGTGGGCAGTCTACTCCCGCTCACTCTTCCTTTGTTTTGCAGGATCGCTAATGCCCCCAACCTACAAATTTTGATTGTGGACCTCGGCCAAAATCCAGCATCCATAATTTGGCGCCCACTGTGGGGCCTTAGCGATTCATAGCAGGCGAAGATCTCTCATCCTACAATTCTAAAAAACACAATCATTCATGGCTTCTAGCAATGAGCAAACACCAGATCCAGTAGCATCGTAACTGGCCATGCTCCAGGAAAGATTGCAAACTTTGGATGAAGAAAACCAAACCATGCGAAATTCCAACATAAGCTTTCAAAAGCAGTTGGAATTAATCCCATCCACTTCTCAACATCGTAACACCTCTGATCAACCCAACAATCATGTCATTCCATCTAACCTTTTGGGAACATTCAACGAAGTGGCAGAGGAAAATCCAGCAAATGGCGACCAGAGGAACCTACCAATTTCGCCAGTCGACCAAGCACAACATGTTGTATCCATCATGAGGAGGGAAATGATGGAGTTTAAAGAAGCAATTATGTCCAGCTTACCAGGGGTGAGACTGCCGATAAAAAAACAAAGCAGGGATCGTTTCTGACACTCCCTTCTTGGAGACCATCACATCTATTGAGCTGCCACAGAAATTTAGTTCACCGGATATGAAGTTATATGACGGATCCACTGATCCAGACGACCATGTTATTCACTACAAATACAAAATGATGTCAACTGGCCTGGCTCCTCACCAATGGGAGGCTGGAATGTGCAAAAGATTTGGAAAAACATTAGCCGATTCAGCCCTTACCTGGTTCATCAATCTTCCATACAAGTCCATCGAATCGTATCAACAACTAGCAGACAAATTTGTGGAACATTTCGCAAGCTCTTGCAAGCTTGAAAAAACTACTGACGACCTCAATGCTATCCAACAACAAAGGGGGGAATCCTTGCGAAGCTACGTGGCTCGCTTCAACAAGGAAATGATGACTATTCCAGATCTTCATCAACCAATAGTTGTGGAAGCTTTCAGAAACGGTTTACTCTCTGAGAGTGGACTCTATAAAAAATTAACCAAATTCCGATGCTACACAATATACCAAGCAATGGCACGAGCCCAAATAGAAATCAGGTGGGAAGAAGATAAGAGGAATAAAAGGAAAGATAGTTCACCATGCTTCCAAACGACATAAAGAATTCGCAAATATGATGCCTAGTCATCTTTCAGATAAGAGGAATCATCTAAGAAAAGAGCATCAACCCTCTGTAAAGATTATGATTGACGACCTCTACCATACAGAGCCTAGGAGAGAACTCCAGTAGACAAACCGAGGCTCCCAGACTACGATTTTCTATTTCCCTAGGAGAATTGGTTTCGGTCCTTAAGAAGATGGGGACTGAGGTGAGATGGCCCCCACGCAACAGAGAAAGTTCCAAAAAGAAGGACACCAATAATGGTGTGAATTCCATCGGGACTACGACCATACTACAACTGAATACGTAGCATTGAGGCTGGAGGTCATGGAGCTACTGAACAAAGGATTTCTGAGGGATTTACTTACAGAGAAAGGAAAAGCTACTTTAGCCCGAAGAAATGAAAGAGACGACCAGGGGGACGCTCCAATTCCACCTATAGTAATTGACAATACAGTGAATTTCATTCAGGGGGATCAGAAGTCAGTGGGGTTTCCTACTCAGCAGCCAAACGACATACCAGGGCAGTCTGGTGAACATTCCTCACTCTACAATGTCATTGGAGAGGATGTTTACAACCTGACCATGGAGTTTCCAGACGACAACGAATCTGGTAGTATGAATCCACATCATAATGCTTTGGTGATTTCCTTGCAAGTGGTGAATTTTATGATTAAATGAGTGCTAGTGGACACAGGCTCTTCAGCCAACATCATCTTCGCTGCAGCCTTGTAGACATGGGAAACCGAGCTGTGTAGAAAATAAACAGGCGAACAACGGTTGTTAATTGGGTTCAGTGGTGAACAAAAATCACCATGGGAGTGTAGGATTTCTAAGCATCCAAAATCAATAAAACAAGCATGAACATGTGTGAATACATTTGAGGAAGTTGCAGAATACTCACATCGATCGGTTGAGCGACGTGGTAAGACAACAAAATCCATTTCTGCCTTGTGACTGCTCGGCAGTGAGCACTGTCACAGTTACTGGTTTGGGCCATCTTCAAATTTTGGCTCCAAGCTTCGTCAAACGATTCCCGGCTCATGGGTGGACTTCCCTATCACCTTCGCATGTCTCATAGTGTGCTAGCACTCTTGAAATTTGCCATAAAAATCTCATTTTTGCTTCCCTCATGCTCGGTTTTTGCAAACCAGAAACAAAAAAAATTTCAGCCCCAAGGATGAAGAAGAAGAGAGAAATGGGAGGAGAGGAGAGAGGAAAAAGTGTAATGATTTTGGTTTAGATTTGTGTATCTAATAAACAATTGATTTTCAAAAAATCAATTAAATCTTTTACCAAAAATCAAATGGCATTTAATTTGCCAACTACCACCACAATCATCAATCAATCAAATCAAGTGACAAGTTGTCACATCACTCAAAGTGACTAATGATTTGACGCTTGATGCGACTAATGATTTGACGCTTGATTTGACTTGCGTGCCGCACTCGAATTCGAAATGCGAATGCGCTCGCAAATAATCTCGGGCTCGGATTCGCTAATTCCAAATTAACGAATTTCCGTTGCGACGTAATTAAAAATTACGCCTAGCGAAGTCACTATTCACGTCGCTAACGAATTAATTCTAAATTAATTCGTTCGCCCGAATTAAAATCTAATTTTAATTCCGCGTCGAAATCCAATTTCGTTTTATATATCGAATATATTAATTTATCGATTAATTCCAAATTAATCGTTCTCTCTCTTTAAATGATATTTTATCCCAGATAAAATATCTCCGCAATTAATCCCAGATTAATTTTCTCTCTCATCTAATTAATCCCAGATTAATTTAAAGTGCGAGTCATACGTCATCGGTGAATTTGGGAAGCGACCCATGAGATCCCGGATATGTTGGCAGTAAATTCGGTCGTCGGACTATCCGAACACGTAAGTACCAAGTACTACGTTTATACCGATTTACAAGACAAGGTTGGCTTCTAGCAAAGCGCCATGCCTACCCAATTCTCCAGAAATATCCTTACAGGAATAAAGGATCTATATCAGGCGTAGTATACGTAGTATTGCGTATTTCTGTCCAGTATCGGATGATCACATGCAAGGCATGGGGCTGGTACAGTGTCTGCCCCGTACGAAGCATATATCGGATGACGAGCAACTAGTCTCTTTAATATCGGATAATCATGACCAAGTCATATTATCCCGACGGTTGCAACCTTTTTAGAGAACCAGTTCTGTATCCCTGCGCGATCATCAACTCCATATGACTGGAGTGACACTTCCGTCTTGACATCACACCCAACACACTACGATTCTCAATATACCCAGCATTGGCGTACACAGAACCTGTTAAAGCCCTGGACGACCGCAACCAAAGTATATTGATTGTCGCAAGTATTAGCGGTGCAAGTCTCAGGTTAAGACCAAATACACCTACCCTGATTTCGGACTTCCATAGACACATAGTCATACTACCAATGGAATTCCGAGGGGGTCTATCCAGAGCGAAGCTGTTTCCCGTACCATCGGTGAAACACAACCTCCTATTACACTTGCATGAGTATCCTATACCCAAATATATGAGAACTATGTCGTTGTGCCCTCACAACGCGCACAAGTGTAATACTAGTCTTTTACGCATTATCGATTGTCCAATCTCGATAATGCTCTGACTAGGGATGTTAATGATTTATCCTTCGTGGACTGATACTGTCTCATATCATTCTCAATCCAGGAACAAATCATAAGGGACCTCCTATCATTATATATCTATTGGTGATCTAATCACAAATGATAAGAGTGCAATCTCCTTTGTTACATAGTTAATTTGTACAACACACCATGATCTGTACAAATAGTGTGACGCTATGGGTCATAATTGTCCAACAATCTCCACTTGGCCTATAGCCAGTCACTCGAGTGTCTACACCCGAACTATGTACGGTTGGCTCAAATGCTGAGAAAAGCTTTCGTCAGCGGATTTGCATGATTATTATCGTCTGATTGATATTTATCGATCATCATCACATCGCCACGATGTATGATCCGAACGAATCAGATGAATATCGAAGTATATATCTGGATCGTTGATGAGACCATTAATTCTTTAGCCTGTGCTGACGCCTAGCTCAGCTGCTAACAGAACTATATCTAATCTAATTAGATTTATTATCGACCCAAATGGCTTCTATTGCCGCCTCAGCTGCAGCAATAACCCGCATTTGTTGTTTATTCGGTAACAGTATCTTGCTTGGAAGATTTCCAGCTCACTGTTCCGTTATTCAAACTGTATAGTACCGTTTGCGACTTTTAGTCGTCTTTATCGGTTTAGGAAACTTGCAGTAGTGATCCCAGTCACTTCAAGTTCTCCTTCTCCATAGATTAAGACAGCATCCTTAGTTCTCTAAGATACTAACGGATGTTCTTAACATCAATCCAGTGACTATCACTTGGATTGGCCTGTTTGTGAATCCATATGCTCAAAGCGTATGAGACACCAGGTCGCGTACATTTTTCAATGTACGATTTCTCGGAGAGTTTTCTCGAAAGCCAAGCTTTCACCGATTGTTATTATGGGAATATCATTTCCAAGAAATGACATATTATCATTATTTATAGGACAACCACTGTCAGTGCGCTCCCACTAACCCTCTTATATACACAAGAATCTTTTCGTTTTGAATTAAATCATAAACCATTATGATTACATCAAAACGATAATTCCAAGACCCTATGCTTGCTTCAATCCAAACATGGATCGAATAACCTGCAAACCTTGTTTGCTAGTTTTGGTACGACAAAACCGACAGGATGTTGTAAACATCCTCCAAAAGGTTTCCTTTTCAGGAAAGCGATTTTCCCGTTAAGCTGTCATATTTCATAAATGAAACATGCAGCTTTAGCAAGCATTATCCAAATGGATTTACCGTGGCAACAGTTAAAAGGTTGAATCGTAATCAACACAATGTTGATAACGATACCTTTCCGCTAAAAGCCTAGCTTTATACGTTGGTATGTTGCCATCCATGTATGTCTTCCTTGAAGACTTATAGTACCAATAGGCACAATGCCTTGCGGTACATCAACTAGTATCCAAACTTAGTTGATATACATGGAATCCATTTCGGACTCATGACACTTTGCATAATAGGGAGTCGATACCTTGTATCACTTCCTCATACGTAGTGTCAGTGGTATACCTCAATAAGATAGACATCTTTATGAGGTGAGATCAGAAACCCATACCCCAGGTTGTTTTCTGACTCTCTCCGACATACGCGGTTCTTGTGTATTCGAAGATTATGGTATAGTTTCATCCTTGATGAACTATTGTGTTCCATTAGGATCGGTGCCTGGAACAGTATTACTCTGATTTTCATCGAGTTTTACTATCCTCCCACTTACCACTGCATATCGGTATTCCTCTTAGGAAAACCGCATGGTGAGCAACAATCTAATTGTTCTCTTGTGAGTTGTATAAGTACTATACTTATGGTATCCCTAGGATAACCTACAATTGGCACTTATCCAATTTGGGTTTTAGTTTGGTATCATCCAAACATATGCCTAGCATACCCAAAATTTCAGGAATGAGAAACCCGGTTTCTTTCCGTTCATATCTAATATGAAATCTGTCAAACAGATTTTATGGAACCTTATTCTAAATAAGTTCTGCACTGTTAAAGCTTATCCGTTGAAGGAAATGGTAGCTCAGAGCGACTCATGATTAACCTTATCATGTCCAACAAAATTCGGTTATCCGTTCGGACACACCGTCAAATTGACGTGTTCCGGGAGGAGTCCTCATTTGAAAGAATACTATACTCTTTCAAGTATATTAGAAACTTATTGCTTAAGTATTTCCATTACGGTCTTACCGTGACGGTTTAATACTTAGCCGATCTGTTTGTCTATTTCGTGTCGAAACTATAAAGTTTTCGATTTGTGTTCTTCAAAAGAAACACATAACCATAACGCGATGCCACATCCGTAAAGGTCACGAAATATTCATATCCACCTCTAGCCTAGCTAGACATGGGCCCACTTGCTTCACTATGAACTAGGGCTAACAGATCGGTGGCATTTACACTTTTACCAAGTAAATAGTGTTATAGGCACTTTGCCCAATAAACTAGATTCGTAGACTTTATTTGAATGGAATCAAATCAGTCTAGTACCCACTCTTCAAAAGTGTGGATATACGATTCTTGTTTAATTGTGTCCCAGACAACAATGCCACAATTAGTTTTCTGATCAAATCAGAGTTTGAGCTATTGTTTGTCATGTTATATGTTTGAGATTTATTTATATTCAAAATATAAATTCTGTTATTCACATCTAATGTGTTTATCTCAATATCATCTTTATATAATAAAACACTTTAGTGTTCTAGAATATAAAGGTTCACCCGCAGCGGGTTAAACACTGATATATAGATAATGTTTTAGTCAAAATAGTTACATTATAACAGTTTCCTAATCCTGCTCTTAGCAGATTCTGAACATCAGTATATATTTATGTACCACACTAAGTATTTAAAATCCAATTTCAATACTAGTAGTGAACATATTTTGACAAACATATTTGAAGTCAGAGCCTTGCTCGTCTTCAATTCCTTCATGTCTGCTTTGTCCAAACGGCAGTCACGCTTCCGCGATCCCGTTTGCCACATTTAGGCAGACATTTTGGGATATGTCCTTTATCTTCCCAGAAGATTATAATGATTTTGCCTTTGCCCTTTTAACACTCCAGAAGCCTTTGGCCAAGCCTTGGCCTTCTAGAATATCGAAGTAAGGTGCGCCTTGCGCTACTTGCCTAATTGCAAACTTTGACTTTGTCTCCTTGAGAATAGTCATTAACTCTCCAAGAGTTATTATTGCAATTTAGTACTTCTAAAATCTAAATATAGATTTATGAAGATCCTTCAATTTCATTATCATACTTTAAGGATCTAATCCTTAGTTCTGATTCAGAAATTAAGGAGTCTACTGCGACAAGCTTAATGGATTAAGCACTAAAGTTATCATCACATAAATCTTCCAAAGATTATGCTCTACTATTTGCTTAACTCCGGGCTTAGGCCTAATATGTTATTTTATCAAATAAAGTAACTTATTATTTTCCAGGACCATCCTGAAATTATTCCCAATTTGAAAATTAAACCATTTAAATACATTTTCCCTAGGATTATGTTTTAAATGTCAATCTTTCAATTTTATCTTGATTTAATAGTCCAACTATTTAATCAACGATTTCGGTACTATTTATTATAATGATTACAATAGTCCAACTATTTAATCAACTATAATTAATAGATTAAAATCAATTATATTGATTACTATAATCCAATTATAAAATCAACTATAAATGAATAGTTTGAATATAGTCCAACTATTTATTAAAACAACATTTAAATATTAGTCCAACTAACATTTAATTTATTTGACGAATGATATTTGTTTGAGCGCGTATGGCAAGTAATTAAACGATATTGCAAATTCAATTCTTGCCTCCCACTATTTTTCGGCGAGCCTCCAACCCTCTGTCGAGTACTCGGGAAACCGTGTTTCCTAGTGGGCTAGGATCCCGTTAAATATCACACAATCTTGACTTTGGCCAACAAATTGTACGATAATTAACTAGGTAGATCTCTAAGATCGATTGGATCCAATCCAATTCCTAGATCCGGTAGGGGGACATCCAAGTCCGCAACATATATCTTATATATGCCAATACATCCAATGTATTACCTAACCTTTTTCCTCTGAATCAACTAAGCCTTGGCTTTGGCACAACAAACTTAGTGATCCCAGTTAAGCGCGACCCATTGACCATGGAAAGCTTCGTAATCAATGTCGATGGACAAGAAGTGGTCTTGACTTTGGCCAACAAACCACAACTTGGACAAGACACCAATATGGAACAAAGCTCTCGTGATTCAAACACATCCTCGACGGACAAAGGCCTTGACTTTGGCCAACAAGCCAATGCCAGTCTCGGATCTTGAGTGAGAATCACTCAATGGAAGGAAAGACGCTTAATATTTTGCGAGAGTGCAAATTGGCAACCAATTTATTATCTTTGTTAAGGTCTCATCATCATACACCCTTAAACATGCATTCTAAACACATAATAAAGCGCATATGAATAAATAATAATGATATGCGGATGGATACTTTACACATTGATCCTAGATCAAATCTCTCCTTTCTCTCTCCCGCTAGCACAATATTTCTTCTACCCGTTACACTACACTTCTAAAGAAACCTCATTTACATTGAGGGGAATAGGTGAGAAGAGAATACAAAGAATAAGGAGGTGATAAGGCTGGACACGCAGGTCCAATTAATAAATCAAATTTATTACAACAATTTCTAAAATTGCCCCCACCCATCTAATATCCATCCGATATACATTATTCATGCATCGCAACCATGTATTCACACAAGCATGTTATCAATCAATCTAATCAAATTAATTAATCTGATAATTAGTGATCATCCAATGTTCAAACAACGATTTGATTTTGCTCGAGTCAAACTCGTTTTGCGAATAAGTACTCAAAGTACGAATTCTCGAATTAAATTAAACTACACAATTAAATCCAATTCAATTTGTATTTAATTCTAATTCATATTTAATTCCAAATTAAATATTACACTTTATTAATAACCTTTACGACTTAAATTCCAAATTTAATCGTTACGGGTCTCAAAGCCCGATTAACGTCCAACGTTAATTTAATTAAAGTCCAATGGGCTTTTAATTAATTTCTTAAGGCGTGGACTTTTGGTCAACTCGGGTCAAACCGATAACCAAAGTCCAATCCGGAAGTTACCCCATAAGCCTAGAAATCAATTTTGGCCCATTAGGCCCAATTAAACTTTAAAGGTCCATAAGTCGCATTTGGGCTTTATGGAAGCGGTTTTGGGCCCAATTGGATCCAATCCAATTTGCCTAAACCCAACTTGGTACAACCAAGCCCAATAAGCCCAATTACAACATTTCAAGCCCAATTTCCAAAATTAGCCCAATTTAATTAAACATAAAAATCCAAATTTCAATTTAATTAACTAAAGTGTATTACACAATTAATTACCCAATTAACATTTCTAAAACATCAATTAGCACTAATTAATCATGCCATTAACATTAAAACATGTCCCAACAATTGATCAAAAATCAAACCAATTCATGCTTCTATGCTCTCGGCAATTTGGGGAATTTTGTCCGATTCGTTTCAATCCAATTAAATTCCACAATCGACATTAAATCAATTCCCGAATGATTTCCAACACATCCAATGATCAAAAATCAAAAATTCCAAGACAACATTTAGGGCACCCATTCGGCCAAACACAACAATTTGGGAAAAATGTTCCAAACAATTTTCTTGAAATTGATCCAATCAATCTTCAATTCAACATCATTAAGCATACAAAATCATCCAATTTCATTAAACATGCTCAAAATCAATTTACCCAAATTTAACCCTAAACTTTTTCATGCTTTTCTTGCTCTGATACCATTGTTGGAGATTCTAAGGTCCCAAGATCAATAAAACAAGCATGAACATGTGTGAATACAATCGAGGAAGTGCGGAATACTTACATCGATCGGTTGAGCGACGCGGAAGCAACAAAATTCCATTTTCTGCCTTGTGGACTGCTCGGCAGTGAGCACTGTACAGCCACTGGTTTCGCCACATCTTCAAAATTTCAAGCTCCAAGCTTCGTCAAACGATTCCCGGCTCATGGGTGGACTTCCCTATCACCTTCGCATGTCTCGTAGTGTGCTAGCACTCTTGATTTTGCCACAAAATCCCACTTTTTGCTTCCCTCATGCTCGGTTTTTGCAAACCAGAAAACACAGAAAAATTTCAACCCCAAGGCGTGAAGAAGAGAGAGAGAAATAGGAGGAGAGAGAGAGGAAAAAGTGAATGATTTTTCTTTTAAGATTTGTGTATCTAATACACAATTGATTTTCAAAAATCAATTAAATCTTTACCAAAAATCAAATGGCATTTAGTTGCAACTACCACCATCAATCAATCAATCAATCAAATCAAGTGTCAAGTCACATCACTCAAAGTGACAATGATTTGACGCTTGATGCGACTAATGATTTGACGCTTGATTTGACTTGCGTGCCGCACTCGAATTCGAAATGCGAATGCGCTCGCAAATAATCCCGGGCTCGGGTTCGCTAATTCCAAATTAACGAATTTTCCGTTGCGACGTAATTAAATGATTACGCCTAGCGAAGTCACTATTCACGTCGCTAACGAATTAATTCTAAATTAATTCGTTCGCCCGAATTAAAATCTAATTTTAATTCCGCGTCGAAATCCAATTTCGTTTAATATATCGAATATATTAATTATCGATTAATTCCAAATTAATCGTTCTCTCTCTTTAAATGATATTTTATCCCAGATAAAATATCTCCGCAATTAATCCCAGATTAATTTTCTCTCTCATCTAATTAATCCCAGATTAATTAAAAGTGCGAGTCATACGTCATCGGTGAATCTTTGGGAAGCGACCCATGAGATCCCGGATATGTTGGCAGTAAATTCGGTCGTCGGACTATCCGAACACGTAAGTACCTCGTACTACGTTTATACCGATTTACAAGACAAGGTTGGCTTCTAGCAAAGCGCCATGCCTACCCAATTCTCCAGAAATATCCTTACAGGAATAAAGGATCTATATCAGGCGTAGTATACGTAGTATTGCGTATTTCTGTCCAGTATCGGATGATCACATGCAAGGCCTGGGGCTGGTACAGTGTCTGCCCCGTACGAAGCATATATCGGATGACGAGCAACTAGTCTCTTTAATATCGGATAATCATGACCAAGTCATATTATCCCGATGGTTGCAACCTTTTTAGAGAACCAGTTCTGTATCCCTGCGCGATCATCAACTCCATATGACTGGAGTGACACTTCCGTCTTGACATCACACCCAACACACTACGATTCTCAATATACCCAGCATTGGCGTACACAGAACCTGTTAAAGCCCTGGACGACCGCAACCAAAGTATATTGATTGTCGCAAGTATTAGCGGTGCAAGTCTCAGGTTAAGACCAAATACACCTACCCTGATTTCGGACTTCCATAGACACATAGTCATACTACCAATGGAATTCCGAGGGGGTCTATCCAGAGCGAAGCTGTTTCCCGTACCATCGGTAAAACACAACCTCCTATTACACTTGCATGAGTATCCTATACCCAAATATATGAGAACTATGCCGTTGTGCCCTCACAACGCGCACAAGTGTAATACTAGTCTTTTACGCATTCATCGATGTCCAATCTCGATAATGCTCTGACTAGGGATATTTAATGATTTATCCTTCGTGGACTGATACTGTCTCATATCATTCTCAATCCAGAAACAAATCATAAGGACCTCCTATCATTTATATATCTAGGTGATCTAATCACAAATGATAAGAGTGCAATCTCCTTTGTCACATAGTTAATTTGTACAACAACACCATGATCTGTACAAATAGTGACGCTATGGGTCATAATTGTCCAACAGGGAGAAATAATACTTCCAGTCTACGCGGGAGGAATAAACAAGATGATACTTTCTAGTCTTTAGATTGTCCTCAGCTTACAATCTTATCATTGGTAGACCATGATTCATTGAAATGAGAGCAGTGCATCCACTTACACCAAGTTCTGAAATTCCCTACAAAGTGGGGGAAATCCAGGAAATAAGCGGAGAAATGGCTGTGCTCAAAGAGGCTGTACCAACGACATTGAAAAATAAAACTCATTCTGCATAGGAATTACATAACGGACCTCATTGTGTGGAGCCGAAATACCCAACATTGAAGAACTTGATGAGGGTCCAAATTCATACAGAAATGCAGATCACAAGTCACAAGTAGGAGCGAATCTGGATCCAAGCTACGAGCAGACTTGGTTGACTTTTTGCTGAAACGACACAACCAATTCGCATGGTCACATGAAGATATGACTGGGATGACCCTGAATGATTACCCATCAGCTCCATGTTGATCCAGACTACCCTCCTATCAGACAAAAGAGGAGAAACTTCACCCCAGAGAGGAATCAAATTATCGATGAAGAAGTTCAAAAATTACTACATAATGGTGCCATCAAAGAAGTCCAATTCCAGAGTGGCTAGCCAATGTGGTAGTGGTGCGAAAGAAAAATGGAAAATGGTGAGTCTGTATTGATTTCACAGACCTGAACAAAGCATGCTCGAAGGACTCATTCCCACTACCTCACATCGATTCATTGGTTGATGCTACAGCCGGACATGAATTATTGAGTTTCATGGACGTATATTCTGGCTATAATCAAATCCTCATGCATCCAGAGGATCAAGAAAAGAATGCTTTTGTCACCAATAGAGGAATTTTTTGTTACAAGGTAATGCCCTTCGGCCTAAAAAACGATGGAGCCACCTACCAACGAATGGTCAACAAAATGTTCTCTCAACAAATTGGGAAAACAATGGAAGTCTACATAGACGACATGCTGGTGAAGTCTTCAAAATCAGAACAACATCTAGAGCACTTGGGAGAAGCATTCAACATAATGAACAAGTATGGGATGAAGTTGAACCCAACTAAATGTGCATTTGGAGTTGCTTCAGGGAAATTCTTGGGATACATTGCCACTCGGCGAGGAATTGAAGTGAATTCGGACCATAAAATCCATACTTGATATCCCCTCTCTTTTCTACCCAATAGGTGTCATGCGACTAGCAGGGAGAATTGTTGCTTTAAACTGATTCATCTCCAAGTCTACAGACAAAAGTTTTTATTCTTCTCAGCAATTAAAAAAGCAAAAAGTTTTGAATGGACTCCAGCCTGCGAAGAAGAAGCTCTAAAAGAACTCAAGCGGTACTTCACATCTCCACCTTATTTTCGAAGCCACTCGACAATGAAAGGCTTTCCCTATACTTGGGAGTCTCGGAACAAGCTATGAGTGCAGTCTTGATCAGAGAAGAGAATGAAAACACAACTCCCAGTCTACTATGTGAGCAATGCATTACTTGATGCAGAGTCACGCTACACACATATGGAAAAACTGGTGTTGGCCTTGGTAATGGCAGCAATGAAGCTTCGACCCTACTTTTAAGGGCACCCAATCACAGTTTATTCTTCATACCCATTGAGGAGCATACTACACAAGCCGGAGTTGTCTTGAAGATTAACAAAATGGGCAGTGGAACTGGGAGAACACGACATCACTTACCAACCCAGAACGGTAATTAAGTCTCAAGCTTTAGCAGATTTCGTGGCTGATTTGATTTCAGTCCCAACTTACAAATTACGACAGATATAGAAGTAAATTCAATCCAGACGACACCATCTTGGAAGCTCTCAGTCGATGGTTCCAGTGATAAAAAAAGGTTACAGTCTAGGGGTCGTAATTACTTCTCCTGACGGTGATGTACTACAACAAGCTATCAAATGTGGTTTCAGAGTTACAAACAATGAGGCAGAGTATGAAGCATTGATAGCGAGTCTCAACTTGGCCAGTGAACTTGGAGCAAAGAAGATAGAAGTAAAGTCTGATTCTCAATTGATAGTCAACCAATTCCAAGGTTCATATCAAGCACGAGATCCTCAGATAGCATCCTACCTGCAGAAGGTGAAAGAAATCCAGTCGATATTTCAAGAACTTACAATAACTCAAGTCCCAAGAAGTGAGAATTCTCAAGCAGACGCGTTGGCTACTATTGGATCAACAATGCACGGAGACAAACCTTAGTCTATTACAGTAGTATACTTGAACTGGCCACCAATTTTGAAAGATGACAATGAGGTCACCTCTATCACTCCAGATGACTCATGGATGACACCACTTGTGAAATATCTGCAAGAGAGGTTGCTTCCAGAAGATAAAACTGAAGCAATGAGAATTCAAAGGCAAGCCGCAAGATTCACCTTATTAGATGGACAGTTGTTGAAAAGGTTATTCACTGGACCCTATTAAAACTGTCTCTTACTCATGAACAAGCCCAGCATGTGTTGTCAGAATTACATGAAGGGGAATGTGGAAATCATTCTGGAGGACGTAGTCTTGTACTTCGAGCCCATTCGACAGGGTATTATTGGCCTACCATGAGTACTGACTCGGCAAACTACACAAAGAAATGTGAGAAATGCCAGAGGTTCGCTCCAATTTCACACCTTCCTCATGAGAAGCTGAATCCCATCTTATCCCCATGGCCATTCATGAAATGAGGAATGGATATTGAAGGGAAACTCCCAACCGCCCTAGGACAACGAGTCTACATGCTGGCTCTAACAGATTACTTTTCAAAGTGGATTGAGGCAGACTCTTTTGCCAAGATACGAGATCAAGAAGTTCAATCATTTATCTAGAAGAACATCATATGTCGATTCGGCATTCCCAAAGTGATTATGACTGATAATGGTCACAATTTATCAGCCATCATTTTCCAAGACTTCTGCAAAAATTGGGGAATCAAACTAAGTTTTTCAAACCCTCGCTTCCCACAAGCTAATGGTCAAGCTGAATCTTCCAACAAGACTATTTTAAAACACTTTAAAGAAAAGATTGGAAAAAGCAAAAAGCTCATGGGCGGATGAACTTCCTGGAGTCTTGTGGTCCTACAGGACGACTGTCCGTTCCTCTACTGGAGAAACTCTTTTCTCTCTGGCATTCAGAATAGAAGCTGTGATACCAACTGAAGAGAGATTCCGTCTCCCCGTTACCAATGGCTCAGTGATGATTCTAATCGACAACTTATTAGCTTAAAAATGGATACAATTGACGAAGTTAGAGATCGTGCATCCATTCGACTAGCAGCACATCGATAAAGAATGGCCAAGTACTTCAACAAAAATGTCAGAACCAGAACCTTCAAGGAAGGAGATTGGGTACTTCGAAGAGTTTTCCAAAATACCAAAGAAGCCGAAGATGGTAAATTAGGGCCAAATTGGGAAGGTCCATACGTCATCACAAAAGTTATTGGACATGGAGCCTACAAATTACAAACGACATATGGGAGACAAATTCACAATAGTTGGAATGCGATTCACCTCAAACGATTCTATCGGTAATGTACGCATGCTTTTGTTTAAAATTGAAGAATGAAAGTAGAATATTGCTTTTTTTAATTCGATTCGAGGCATGAATTTCTTCAACATGTCCATCTGGCTCAACCTCCATTCGACCCACTTTTTCACACTTCTTCTCCGTCTCTTCAATTCCAGCTGCCTCCTCGGCATCAATGATTTTCTTCCCAGCCTCATTGGAGTCGACTTCTTCACCCTTCCCTTCCATATCACCTTTTTCGGAGAAAGAAAGCCCTGTAATTAATCAATCATACTCTCGAATCCACTTCTGTGGTTCCCATGCGAGGTTTTTCCTTCAAGGAAATCCTTCATCAGATTACTCCGTTCTCTCATCATGGACTCGAGAGCAATCCATTCAATCTGCTCAACTAATTCTCTATTCTCTTTCCTCACATTGTCGAGTGCATCTTTATACCCTTCAATGGTAACCTCAGAAACTTCCCTCTCGACCCTAAGAGTAGCCCTCACCTCCTTCAATTCTTTTTCCATCTATGTAGTATTCTTTTCAAACGATGACTTTAATTCTGCCACCTCCTTTTTCATCGCAGCCATCGACTTCTCCATCTCCATTTGCTTCCTCTGATTCGACTCAACGTACTGCTGCATGTATAAGTTACACTTCATTGCCTGTTAAACATGTTAAGTTAGACATCATTCGAAAAAATTTATAAAGTATATTTTGAGTTTTTCTTTACTTACTTGATAAGTCAATGCCCCGGCCTTCTTCATTGTTTCAACAGAACCGATCTTAGATAACCTTTGTTCATCCTCTTCCAACAAAAGCTTCTTAATGAAAGGGTTGAGGCTTGACGGGTCCGAAATAGCAGTCGACCCAGATGGAATCTTGACAATGATATTGTCAATGTCCTCTTCAATTTCAACAGCTTTCCTTTTTACTCATTTGACGACTATTTCAATCGACTGCCCCTTAATCTTAGGAGTTCCAGTCGACACAGCTTGTTGTAGTTCAGGGACCTCAACCTCTGGTTCCTTCACCTTAAGCTTCCTAGCCTTCTTACGACTCTTCAACTCGTCGATGGAAGATACCTTAATGGGTCCTGACATTATATCCACTGCGCACAAAATTTCCATTGGAGTTAAAGGCTTTATAAATAATTCATTTCCGTATAATGCTCGAATCAACCAAGTACAGTAGATGACTTCCAATACGTGTTTACAAAGTGCCAAAGGGGTAGATATACCTTCTGATTCGAAGATTTCTTTCCACACTAAAGTTTCCCTTAATCTCTTTTCTACCAAGACAATTCTCCAATCTCGTTGTTCGGCTGGAAGAGAAAGAAGAGCTTTTGTATTTGATATGATCCCGGGGGTTCTGTCGAACAATCTATTTCAAAACGGACCTGCAGAACAAGCAATCAAACTTGTTAGCTTCATACGACAATCACATTCATGAGCTATCACAAGTAAAAAAGGATGATACTCACTAATTAAACTCCAATACTCTGATATACGACCCATTCCAGCCGACCCAAACATACCCTCACCCCTCACAAAGAAATAATATGACTGCCAATTTCCCCTATCATTTGTTGGAAGCCCCATTACTAATTGTTCATTCTTTCGACGAAGATACATAGTATATCTCCATTTCTCAGTTAGATGCTCCTTTAGGTAGTACGTGAACACTACATCCTTCACCTAAAAAAATACTCATTGCTCAAAAGCCAATCATTCAATCGACAACAAGATCCTCCAAGCGTTTGGCATCAACTGTGAAGGAGCAATCCCGTAATTGTCCAAAACTTCCCAAGCTAACCTCGGAATAGGGAATCTGAGCCCATCAACAAATGGTCGTACCTAAAACCCAATCCATTCGGGAATTTTGTAATCAATTTTTTCAGTCGGCAAAGGTACTTTCAATTCCATAGAATTAGGGAATCTATACTTACACCTAATTTCCCTCAGTGATCTTTCTGTCATATGACTAACAGGGTTCTTAGTTAGCAAGTTCGTTGGTTCACTAGTACTAACTGTCCCACTCGACTCTCCCACTGTTGATAAAGTCCTAAGAGGTATTGCATCCACAAGAGTTTCATGCGACAATACCGTAACTGGCCCTTCCTCGGAAAGCAGTTGACGCGACCAGTCCCTGAGAGATCTATCTTCACTTGACCCACTCGATGATACTTCTACATATTTGTCTATTTGGGCTCCTAAGCTCTCTAGGGATTCTCCACTCGACATATTTCTCTAGAATAACATAGAACAAAATAATTTCTAGAAAATAGGTTTCCTAAAGATCAAACTCCTACTCAACTTTACAAACAAAATTCCACCAAAAACATACGACTCAAGAGATCAAACAACCTAAATTGGCTAAGAACAATTTGAAGCTACTATATGAACATTCAAAGTAAAGAAGAACACGAGGAAAGTTTGAAGAATACCTTAGAACCTTGAAGCCTTTCTCCCAACTTATGGATCTTTGTGAATGAAGTAAATGAACTTATAAACTCTTTTCTTATACTATATTTTGGCGCTCATTTTCCCGCCGAAAAAGTTCCTCGAAAATCGCATTAGGGTTGGCATTATTTAATGAATAGAAGCGCCTAGAATCCTTAAGAGTAGTACCGTCGAATGAAGAGGAACCAAAATGAAATAGCGTTTAGAAGATTTCATAAATCCTTACAACCTGGCTTGACAATCGACTATCTTTCACAACAATTGAAAGTTTGATACCAAGTCCTAGCCTATCCACATGACATGGATAAAAGGGAATATATTCCACTCGACATCACGACAATTGAAAGTTTGATACCAGGGTCGTTACCACTCGACACTACATGGATGGAAGGCTTGGCATTAGAATATTTTCCTCTCAACATCACGCCAATTGAAAGTTTGATACCAGAGTCGTGGCCAATCAACACGACATGGATGAAACACAAGACACTAGATTATTTTCCACTCGATATCGCGCCAATCGACACCACGTCAAGTGTGAGTTTGTACCTGTTTGGTATCAATTTGACACGACCTCCATGTAAAGCTACTCGACACAATATCTAGAATAAAATTTGATTCAAGACCTCTAACCAGATGACACATGTCGTGTGAAAGGTACTCCTGAACCTTATTTTGGTTCAGTCGACCAAGGACATCCCCCATGAGACTCATGTCGAGTCACATTGAAGACCTGGACTTCTTCGGTCCAGACGACACATGTCGTGTGAAAGGTACACTTGAACCTTAATTTGGTTCAGTCGACCAGGGACATCCCCTATGAGACTCATGTCGAGTCATATTGAAGACATAGACTTGTTCAGTCCAGACGACACATGTCGTGTGAAAGGTACTCTTGAACCTTAATTTGGTTCAGTCGACCGGGGATATACCGCATAGACTCATGTTGAGTCAAGTAAAACACCTAAACTTCTTCGGTTCAGATGACACTTGTCGAATGAAAGGTACTTATGAATCTTCTTCTGATTCAGCCGACACTAGTCGAATGAATGGTACTCCTGAACCTTCATTTGGTTCAGTCGACCGGGGACATTCCCCATGAGACTCATGACGAGTCAAGTAGAAGACATGGACTTGTTCGGTCAAGACGACACATGTCATGTGAAAGGTACTTCTGAACCTTAATTTGGTTCAGTCGACCGGGGATATACCCCATAGACTCATGTCGAGTCAATTAAAAGACCTAGACTTCTTCGGTCCAGATGACACTTGTCAAATGAAAGATACTAATGAACCTTCTTCTGGTTCAGTCGACACTTGTCGAATGAATGGTACTTCTGAACCTTCATCTAGTTCAGTCGACCGGGGACATTCCCAATGAGACTCATGACGAGTCAAGTAGAAGACATGGACTTGTTCGGTCCAGACGACCATGTCGTGTGAAAGGTACTCCTAAACCTTAATTTGGTTCAGTCGACCGGGGATATAACCCATAGACTCATGTCGAGTCAAGTAAAAGACCTAATTTCTTCGGTCCATACCACACTTGTCGAATGAAAGGTACTAATGAACCTTCTTCTGGTTCAGTCGACACTTGTCGAATGAATGGTACTCCATAACCTTCATCTAGTTCAGTAGACCGGGACACATTCCCCATGAGACTCATGACGAGTCAAGTAGAAGACATGGACTTGTTCGGTCCAGATGACACATGTCATGTGAAAGGTACTCCTGAACCTTAATTTAGTTCAGTCGACTGGGGATATACCCCATAGGCTCATGTCGAGTCAAGTAAAAGACCTGGACTTCTTCGGTCCAGACGACACTAGTCGAATGAAAGGTACTAATGAACCTTCTTCTGGTTCAGTCGACACTTTTCGAATGAATGGTACTCCTGAACCTTCATCTAGTTCAGTCGACTGGAGACATTCCAAATGAGACTCATGACGAGTCAAGTAGAAGACCTGGACTTCTTCTATCCAGTCGACACCTATCGAATGAAAAGTACTCCTGAACCTTCTTATGGTTTAGTCAACACTTGTCGAATGAACGGTACTCCTGAACCTTCATCTGGTTCAGTAGACCGGGGACATTCCCCATGAGACTCATGACGAGTCAAGTAGAAGACATGGACTTGTTCGGTCCAGATGACACATGTCATGTGAAAGGTACTCCTGAACCTTAATTTAGTTCAGTCGACTGGGGATATACCCCATAGGCTCATGTCGAGTCAAGTAAAAGACCTGGACTTCTTCGGTCCAGACGACACTAGTCGAATGAAAGGTACTAATGAACCTTCTTCTGGTTCAGTCGACACTTTTCGAATGAATGGTACTCCTGAACCTTCATCTAGTTCAATCGACTGGAGACATTCCAAATGAGACTCATGACGAGTCAAGTAGAAGACCTGGACTTCTTCTATCCAGTCGACACCTATCGAATGAAAAGTACTCCTGAACCTTCTTATGGTTTAGTCAACACTTGTCGAAATGAACGGTACTCCTGAACCTTCATCTGGTTCAGTCGACTGGGGAATACCCCATCGACTCATATCGAGTTAAGTAGAAGACCTGAACCTTCTTCTGGTTCAGTCGACACATGTCGAATGAATGGTATTCCTGAACCTTCTTCTGGTTCAGTCGACACTTGTCGAATGAATGGTATTCCTAAACCTTTATCTTCTTCAGTCGATCAGGAACATCCCCCATGACTCATGTCGAGTCAAGTTGAAGACTTGGACTTTCATAGTCTAGATGACACATGTCGTATGACATGAACTCCTGAAACTTCATCTTGTTCAATCGACCAGAGACATCCCCCATGACTCATGTCGAGTCAAGTTGAAGATTTGGACTTTCATAGTCCAGACGACATTTGTCGTATGTAATGTACTCTTGAACCTTCATCTGGTTCAGTCGACTGGGGACATCCCCCATAAGACTCATGTCAAGTCAAGTCGAAGGCTAGGACTTCCTCTGTCCAGATGATGCATGTCATATGAAATGTACTCATGAAATTTTATATGGTTCAATCGACTATGAACATCCCTTATAGACTCTTGTCGAGTCAAATAGAAGACATGGACTACTCTCGGTCCCGACGACTCAAGTCATGTGCTCCTAAACCTTCCTCAAGTTCAGTCTACCAGGGAACTTATTTGGATTCATGTCGAATCAAGTTCCTCAAACATGAACCATGTAAGAGACTTTGGCAACCATGTTGAACCATGTATTGACATAGACAACAGAAATTAATACTTACAGTTATACATTCTAAACACATGCTCTTACATTTTGTTTCATATGACACATATATAGAAATACTCTCTAAATCAAAAGACTTTTGACTTAGAGAGTATGGGACAAACTGTACATGCCAAAAATTGGCCGAAGGTAAAATTGTCTTTTCACTTCGAACCCAATACCGAATAAGGCCCATAAACAAAGGTCCAGCTGAGAGCCTGAATACCAAAAAAGCCCAGGGTAAACCCCAAAGAAACCTTATTCCACTTGCAAATAAGGATTAACGCAAAAAGCCAAGCTAAGAAACATAATATAAAATACCACAAATCATTACCAACTATTTCCCTCTTTTCCCAAACTTGATACGTATCCTCCACATGCAGAGATTTATGATCACCGAAATTTTACATTTAAACATGTTATAGGGACCCCATTCCCATGTGCTAAATCAAAGAAATCATATTTATCCACCTATAAAAAGAAGCAGAATTCATAGTGTAAGGCATGCAAGCTTCTCCACTCTCATACAAGCCTATATTCTATGAAACAAGCTCTCATAATTTCCCATTCCCTAAACACTTCCACCACCCTCACGACCACTCAAAGAAAGATAAGGTAATAACAAGCCTTGCTTTCACATTTTACTTATTTACTGTTCATTTCATACTACTGACTTGAGCGTTGGAGTGCCCCCGGCACCCACCACACCGGCGGGCAGTCTACTCTCGCTCACTCTACCTTTGTTTTGCAGGATCGCTAGTGCCCCCAACCCATAAATTCTGATTGTGGACCTCGGTCGAAATCCAGCATCCACAACTATTAGGTCCATTCACATGTATTTTTCATTTAACCTTTAAACAACTTATAAATAATCAGTATTATTCATAAAAGTTGCCCTAGTGCTCTACGAGTATATTTCACCCGTGAGACTCTCTAGATTCAGGCATATCCGTCATGAAATCTAATTTCGTGTCCATAATTTACCCACTCGTAAATTATAATGACCACGGATAAAATCGGTGAATCATACAGGTCGAGGTCATGGAAAATGTATAATTCCTCCGTCACAGGTATCCAGATATATCCCAGAGATATAGATGTTAACATCAAATCTCTATAGGGACAATCTCGTCAACATCTCTATTAGCAATCTCTATAACAACACTTAGAACTGACTTCTAAAGTGTACCATGGTCCCATGGTTTTTATCTGATTGCTAATCATATATGGACTATCTATGCTCTGTACACAAAACTGGCTGATCCTATCTTGACACACACATGACACCCTGAGGATCTATCCACACCCAACGAACATGCGGAGGTCTGATCTAAATAGATCGGTGATGTGACTGCCATTTAAGTGTAGAAGATGTCTCATTTGCCCACAGTGGTATCTCAAGTCAAAGAATCACAAATGCTACTCAACCTGAGAAGATTCTTACTGAAGTTGGTGTACCATCCATTAAGAATCTTCGGTGAGTCGTTCAATGTTTATCCACTATAAACACCTACATATCTATACGAGTCCCCAAGACTCACGGTCCATTGAGAAACCATTGGAATCATATATTCCAGTATACGACATGTACCGGTCTCAACGGGTTTACTTTACTGACCAAGTAGTGTAAACCGTGACTAGAAACTGTCTGAGAATGACAACGTCAAGATACAACTCAATATCAGTTGTGAGGCATTTGCAACAGTATCATGACTAATCATCCTAAGGTCTATTACGTTTTTACCATATAAGAAGATATATTATATTATAGAAACTGCTCATTTTATTCATAGTAAAATGTTTTCCAATAGTATTTTCTAGGAAATACAACCGGGAATTGGCGCTCTAAGGACCAACCCCACCAAAATCTCTCACTTGCTCTAGTGCCAATATTGATTATATCTAATACCCATTGACTCCACATGTTTATCAAATAACTTCGGAGGTATGGCCTTTGTAAGCGGGTCTGCTATATTATCTTCACTCGGTACCTTGCACACGATAATATCCCCTCGTGACACAATTTCTCGAATGATGTGGTACTTCCGTTCCACATGCTTTTACTTCTGATGCTCCATCGGTTCTTTTGCTTGCGCAATGGCTCTAGTATTATCACAGTATAACGGAATCGCATTCTCGATACTTGGGACAATCCCAATTATGTGATAAAGTTCCTAATTCATAAGCTTCATTGCAGCTTCAGAAGCTGCAATGTATTCCGCCTCTGTGATGGAATCTACTGTTGACCCCTGTTTGGAACTCTTCTTGCAAACTGCACCTCCGTTAAGGGAAAAGACGAATCCAGATGTAGACTTTCTATCATCAGGATTCGAGTGGAAGTCAGAATCCGTATACCCGTTAACTTGCAGTTCACTTCCTCCAAAAATTATCAACTTATCCTTGGTACCTTTTGCCGGAGCGTAATCACACACGTATAACGCATGTGCACGTATCGTTCAAGTAGTATAAAAGTATCGATCCTACGAGGACTTAAAAATATTTTGTTATTAATTTATGAAGTTAAATATTTCAAGTAAATTGAAGAAAATTCAAATTTATAAAACTGTCCAGGGTTGTGAATCCTTCCAATATCTTTTTAAAAGATGAAGTGGTTATTTTACATTTGTGTAATATATTGGTTTATTAACCTAGAACACGAAATTATGTAAAAGCCTATTCCGATGGTCAAATACAAATACCCAGTATAACCAAATTAATCATATTCCTATGTTAACCAAGTTATCTGAATTTATTAAGATTAAGTTCCAATTATGGTTACCCCCGTCCGACTAGTATATTCCTATCCTGTAAGGAAATCTATTAAACGGTTATCTATCCTCAAGGAAGATCGTGGGCTATTAAGTCTAAGGTCTTAAGCCTAAAATCCCTTTTCCATGTTCATTTTAAGTTTACCGAATCAATCTTATTAATGGCCAGTTAACAAGATGCATTAAGACTAAGGCTCAATAAATAAGCCTTTATATTACCCAAACTGTAATTTAACCCCTTATAAACTGGTGATATTGGACTTCATCACAACCCCAGATAACTGGCTTAGTTACGACATATATTTACAGGTAGTAAGAACTTAAATAAAATAAAAGACATAAAGTAAAATGCTGAAAAGTAAATTGCTGAAAAGTAAATGACGGAAAGTAAATGCTGAAATTAAATACTGAAAATTAAATGCTGAAAAGTAAATGCTGAAAGTAAATTACTGAAAAGTAAATGGTGAAAGTAAATTGCTGAAAGTATATTGCTGAAAAGTAAATGCTGAAAGTAAATTGCTGAAAAGTAAATAAAGTAACAGTACAATAAAAGAAAATGCTGAGGTAAAAGGATCCACTTTTATTACTTCTATTTTAGATATCTCTCTTAATATAATATATTAACTTTGCATGATAATTACCAACCAGCCATATAGGCGGTATCCAGATTAAGTCAAATTAATAATTAATTACCAACCGACCAATCAGGTGGTATCCAGTTTAGTCAGGTTAAAACCAATTTAAATAATTACCAACCGACCAATATGGCGGTATCCTCGTAAGTAAGGTTTTAACTAGTTTATATATTATGATAAAGGGAGATTAATCTAAATATTAGTAATAAAATTTTTACCTTTTACCCCAGCAAAGGGGAGTTACCTCCTCATTACTGAAAAGTAAAAACTGAAAATTAAAGAAAGAAAAGTATTGTACGTAAAAGTAAATTGCGGAAAGTAAAAACTGAAAAGTAAAGAAAAGAAAGTGCGAAAGCGGAAATTAATTACTGAAAGCTGTAAATAAACAAGTAAGATACAATCTTCTTAGTATTCTTAAGGAATTCCTTAGAAGAAAGTATGAATTTACAAATGAAATGGCTTGGTATTTATACGCAAAATTTTACCTCCTTCAAATCATCCATCAAATGCTCCACCAATTCAATTATTAATTACTCCACTAATTACTCCACCAAATCCATTATTAATTGCTCCACTAATTTCTATCTTGTTTGGTGGTGATTTGATAATTTTTATTATTTATTTATTAATTTATTTTTTTACTTTGAAAATGACTTTAATAATTACACATAACACACTTACAGATGATTCATCAATTTCGATCATGAAATATTCAGAATTAGAAATTATTTTGTCTTTAAAAGTTGTAGATCTTTGGGTCTTCTTTAATCTGAAACTTGAATCAGGTCAATCCGATATCGGAGTAAAATGTTATGCTCATAATACGACATATGTGCAAAACTGGAATTTCCAAAACTGCACTTCTTTAAAACGCCCTTTCAAGTTTCCAATCTCCAAAATTAATATGTGATGTCCAATATTTGCCCTTATTGGACCCATATTTCATCCTAAATGATTTCATTGAGTCCAATAATATTTTATCTGCAAAATAAACTAAAACATATCAAAACGTTCATCAAACCCAAGAAACTAAACAAAATATTAAGTAAAAGGGGCGATAAATATTGATATATTTTCCGCTCATCACACCCCCAAACCTAACATTTTGCTAGTCCTTGAGCAACACAATAAAATAAAATACAAGAAATAATTAAAATTAAACTAAGCCACTTTCGTAGGGATCACGGTTGCATTTAGCATATGAAACAAGCCTTTAAACCCCTAGGTGTCCCTAGTGGACGAGTTGTAGTATCGTGCGGGTTTACAGCAACGATACCCATAAATGTTTTAAAAAAGTAAAAAGATAATAAAACTAATGCACACGAAAGCAAAAAGACAAGAGAAAAGAGAATAAAGAAGTTAGTGACTAAACAGATGAAACTTCTAATCCAAGTCAATAGTTGTTTTGTTTCTTTTTAAATTACCGAATAAGTAAATTCTCCGATTATTTTTACCATTCTTCATATACACAGTCAACAAAATATTAATCAACTCATTTTTCCCATAATAGTAATGAGTGTAGTTGAGAAGAGAGTAATATTTTTGTCCTAATGTTTTATCAGAATTCACACATTTTTTAAGCAATGGAATAATTTTTTGATTTTTTTGATTTTTGATTTTTTTTTATTTATATACAATATCTTCCATCTATGTAACGAGCTTTGGGCCAGTGACTCCCAAACTAGTTGGTTTTAGGGCACTAGGTGTTAAGATACCCCTACGGACTTAATTACTCAAACTTCAGATATATATATATATAATATATATATATATATATATATATATATATATATATTGCAACATCTTTGATCCATGTAACGAGCTTTGGGCCAGTGACTCCCAAACCAGTTGGTTTTAGGGCACTAGGTGTTAAAACACCCTTACAGACTTAATAACTCAGATCTCAGACGTTTATTTTTATTTTTATTTTTATTTTTTTAATTTTTTTTTTACTTTACTCCATCGCTTTTTATAGATGCTTCCTCCAATTAAACTAGAGCACTGAATATTACAAACTTTTCAATTACAGTTCATGTCTATATGTTACCATGTATGCTGATAATATCTGTCAACTGAGCATATGAAGATTCATTTTAGTCAGTATTATGGAGATTTCACAAATTAAATAATTTAAAGGAAATAAACAAAAATTAACTTGTTTCGAAATAGGTTGAGATACGTCTCAGGAATGGAAATTCCTTACACAGCTATCTCACACCAATTTCATCTGATTAATAAAAAAACACAAAAACAAAAAATATTTTTTTGATTTTTGTAAAAATTTTCAATTTTTTTGGCTTTTTCGAAAAATTTCGACTAAAAATAAAACAATAAAAACAAGATACAAATTAACTATTCTCCTCCCCCAAACCTAAATGAGATATTGTCCCCAATGTCTTAAACAGTAGATGAAGAGTTTAGAAAACCGTGCCTGGTTAGCTGAAATTTTACATCTAAATGAAAAGTTAAAGTTAAGATCTAGATTTATCTGACGCCTCTTACCACGATCATTATCGGACTAGTTTATCTTGGAAAGAATGGGGTAAATTTGAGGTTCAAAGGCTAAGATTTGGTCAATTAAATCTGGGGCAGTTCTGGCAGTAAAGAGGAGTTCTTTTACAGGCTTTGACACGAACCCATTTATCCTGGCATCATCAAGAAACACACAAAGAAAATCATAAAATCCATCAACATTGTACAGTCCAAGCGGTTTTTGGTGTATGTTCAAGTTTGCCCAAGATAGTACTGTAAAAATTTCCTCCATCGTGCCCAAGCCTCCTGGAAAATCAATAAAGCATCAGCACGGTTAATCATCTGTATTAGTCGTTCCGACATATCTGGCACGATTAGTTCCTCGCCATTTGATGATCCAATAAGATTCACCTCCGCCAAGGGTTTTGGGATGATTCCCAAGACTTGACTGCCTCCATCATATACAGCCTTTGAAACGATCCCCATTAGTCCAAGATTGCCACCACCATATACTAAGTGCATATTCCTTGCAGCAATGACTTGACCCAATTCATGTGCCGCTGTTACGTATTCTGGTTTAACACCAACACTGGTACCACAAAACACACGGATGTTTTCAACCCGTCTTCTTGAAGTAGCTTCCATTTTTATCTGGATGCCTTCAAAGGTGCAACGATGAGTTGAATTTATAGAACTTGAAAAAGGGTGAGTAATAATAGCACAAGTATCTTCCAAAGGACGATTAGTAACAAAATAGTAAATCGTGAAAGGTCAAAAAGTAGCCTGGATCCTGTCGGAGAAAATAATAAAAAAAATCACAATTATTAGGAAAAGACAACGAGATATAATATTTAAAATAATTTATAGCTTGATTAACGTTTATGCGTCAGGGACAAGCTTCCCATCCAATTTTCTTATAAATTGGCAAACATGGTCTTTTTAAGTCAGATTCCCGAGACTTAACTGTTGTCTTTCTTTTTGGAATTGTGTATGTAATTTTCGGATGGCTATATGAACATATCCACTGGGATGCATCTCAAGAGTTGAAGATATATCATCTAAAGACTCCTTACTCAAGCCATCCATAATGAATTTAATTTTATCTTCGCGATTATCAGACACCATTCCTAAAGAATGACAAAGAGTATTGCAATTCCAACGTGCACATTTGTAACAAACACCCATTTGCTTAGCTCTATGTTTCTTTGCATAGGTGCTTCTTCCAAATCCAGGCAAATAAGAATTATAAGACTCAGAATACTCACATGCTAATCGGACTTGTGCTTCGATTACCCAACGAATGTCATTAGGAATACCTTTGATCATCAGAAGTCTCATCCGTTCCAAGCGAGTTTTATAGACTTTCATCAGAGAATTTTGAGGGAGAGAAGGAAATTGCTTGAGAAGATTTGCGAGAGCTTCTTCCATCTTGAAATGACTTCACCTGCAAAAACTAACACATAAAATAAAAAACATCTAATCACAATATATACACAAATTGCATGGGTTGCCTGTTGGGTTTTCTAGGTCAAACCAAGATCAAATTAAGCAAGAAATCATGTGAATACGCAAAGTAAAGTAGCGGAAATACTCACTTTGATCGGCTTGGATGTTGGTGTAGAGTTCAAAACTTTTGCCTCCATGGAAGTTGCTCCAAGCTTCTCCTTTGATGTATGTTGAGCTTCCAAGCTTGTCCTTGAATTATAAACTCATGGATAGATTTCCCTAACACTTTTGAATGACTCCTTGGATGTGCTAGCACCTTTGATTTTGAAGCAAAATCAAGAAACAAATGAGCCCTAGGCTCACGGCATTGGGAGAGAAAATTGATGGCTAAGTTTCGGCCATAGAGAAGAAAGAGAGAGTGAATTGTTTTTGGTAATTTTTGTTTCTAAAACAATTACCACACATTTCAAAAGTCAAACTCAACTTTGGTATATGATTTTCCAAAAAGCAAAAGTAAAGTCTTGGAGGGAAAAATGCATTTAAAGCCTCCAACCACTTCCATCACCAAATTGACACTTGATGGACAAGTGATGTGACTTGAGCTGTGACTTGTGATGTGACTTGTGGGCCTCACTTTAATTCAAAATCTGAGTGGGCCGACAAACACATTCTGAGCTCGGGTTCGTTAATTCCGAATTAACGAATTTTCCGTTGCGACATAATTAAATCAAATTTAATTAAATAATTATGCCTAGTAAAATTACTATTAAAGTCGCTCCCGAATTAATTATAAATTAATTCGTTCGCCCGAATTAAAATCTAATTTTAATTCCGTTATGAAATATAATTTCATATAATATATCGAATATATTATTTTATCGATTAATTCCAAATTAATCGTTCTCTCTCTTTTAATTGAATTTTATCCCAGATAAAATTCTTTCCGCAATTAATCCCAGATTAATTCTCTCTCTATTCCAATTAATCTCAGATTAATTATGTTCGAGTCATACGTCATCGGTGAATCTTCGGGAAGCGACCCATGAGATCCCTGGATATGTTGGCAGTAAATCTGGTCATCGGAGTATCCGAATACGTGCGTACCCGGTACCACGTTCTTACCGATTTACAAGACATGGTTGGCTTCTAGCAAAACGCCGTGCCTACCCAATTCTCCAGAAATATTCTTTTAAGGAATATGTAATCTATGTCAGGCGTAGTATACGTAGTATTGCGTATTGCGATCCAGTATCGGATGTCACATGCTAGGTCTGGGACTGGAATTGTGTCTGCCCCGTACGAAGCACATATCAGATCTCTGGTAGCTAGTCTCTTTAATCGGATAAGCATGACCTAGTCATATTATCCCGATGACTGCAGTACTTAAGAGTACTAGTTCCGTATCCTACGTGATCATCATTTCCATATGACTGAAGTGATACTTCCATCTTGACATCACACCCAATACACTACGATTCTCAGTATACCCAGAAGAGGCGTACACAGAACCTGTTAAAGCCCCGGACGACCAAAACCAAAGTATACTGATTGTCGCAAGTATTAGCGATGCAAGTCTCAGGTTAAGATCAAATACTCCTACCCTGATTCGGACTCCTATAGACACATAGTCATACTACCATGGGATTCCGATGGGTCTATCCAGAGCGAAGCTGTTCCCGTACCATCGGTAAATACAACCTCCTATCACACTTGCATAAGTATCCAATACTTAAATATATGAGAACTATGCCATTATGCTCGCACAACGCGCACAAGTGTAATACTAGTCTATTCCGTATCATCGATGTCCAGTCTCGATAATACTACGACTATGGATATTTAATGATTAAACCTTGGTGGATTGATATTGTCTCATATCATCTCAATCCAGAACTAATCATAAGGAATTTTATCATTTATATATCCCAGTAATCCAATTACAAATGATAAAAGAGCAATTTCCTTTGTCACATAGTTGATTTGTACAACAACACCATGTTCTGTACAAGTAGACACGCTGGCTGTTAACTTTGAATGTGTTGCTCGACTTGGGATTGTATATCTCAAAAACTCCATAGGGCGACATCTGAGTAATCACAAATGGACCTGACGATTTTGATTTCATCTTTCCAGGAAAAAGTTTCAACCTTGAATCGTACAACAACACTTGCTACCCTGGTTCCAATTGTTTGCGCACAATTTTTCGGTCATGCCATTTCTTGGTCTTCTCTTTGTACAGTTTGGCATTCTCATAAGCCTGTAGGAAAAATTCCTCCAACTCATTGAGTTGGTGAAGTCTTTTCTCTCATGCAGCTTATGGATCAAGATTCAACTTCTTCAGTGCCCAATACGCCTTGTGTTCAAACTCAACTAGCAGATGGCATGATTTCCCGAACACCATTTGATATGGGGACATACCAATGGGTGTCTTGTAAGCTGTCCGGTAGGCCCATAATGCGTCATCCAGTTTTTCAGACCAGTCATTCCTTGTTGATCCAACGGTTCTCTCCAAGATTCTTTTGATCTCCCTGTTTGAAACTTCAACTTTCCCGTTTGACTGTGGATGATAGGCTGTGGCAACCTTATGAGTAACTCCGTATTTGGATAAGAGTGCATCGAAGTATCTGTTGTAGAAATGTGAGCCACCATCACTGAAAATTGAGCGAGGTGTTCCGAAGCGAGTGAAAATATTCTTTTTCAGGAACTTGATCACCACTTTTGAATCATTGGATGGCAGTGCAATTGCTTCAACCCATTTTGAGACGTAGTCTACAACAACCAGTATGTACAGGTTTCCGAATGATAGAACAAATGGTCCCATAAAATCAATACCCCATATATCAAATATCTCCACTTCCAAAATATTTTGCAACGGTCCTTCATTTCTCCACGAAATATTCCCCGCTCTCTAGCACCTGTCACATTGAAGAGCAAATAGATAAGCATCTTTAAAAAGAGTGGGCCAGAACAAACCTGATTGTAGGACTTTTGCTACATTTTTATTCCCGCTGAAGTGTCCGCCATATGGTGATGAATGACAGAGTTGCAAAACACCGTTGACCTCCTCCTGTGGAACACATCGTCTCAGTAATTGATCAGCACAATGTTTGAACAAGTACGGCTCATCCCAGACATAGTGCTTGACTTCTTTGAAGAATTTCTTCCTTTGTTGAGTTGTCCAATCCAACGACCATTTTCCAGAAACTATATAGTTGACATAGTTAGCATACCAAGGGACTTCCTGCTGTTTCATGGCAAATAGTTGTTCATCTGGAAAAGTTTCTTTGATTGTCAATTCTTTGCCAGCTGTTTCTCCATTCTCGAGCCTTGATAAATGATCTACCACCTGGTTTTCTGTTCATTTCTGTGTCTGATCTCCACGTCAAATTCTTGCAGAAGAAGTATCCAACGGATCAATCTGGGCTTGGCATCTTTCTTTGCGATCAGGTATTTGATTGCTGAATGATCTGTGTAGACCACCACTTTGGGACCCAGCAGATAAGAGCGGAATTTGTCAAAAGCGAACACAACTGCAAGTAGCTCCTTTTCAGTGGTTGTGTAGTTGAGTTGAGCTTCATTCAGAGTTCTGCTGGAATAGTAAATGGCATGGAAGATCTTTGCTTTGTGTTGTCCCAAAACTACTCCTACAGCAAAATCACTAGCATCGCACATCACCTCAAATAGAAGGGTCCAGTCCGGTCCTACTATGATGGGGGCAGAGACCAGCTTATGTTTTAGGATCTCAAAGGCTTCCTGACATTCTTTGGTGAAGTTGAAAGACACATCTTTCTCCAGAAGATTGCAAAGAGGTTTTGGAATTTTTGAGAAGTCTTTGATAAATCTACTGTAAAAGCGAGCATGTCCGAGAAAACTCTGAATCCCTTTGACAAATGTGGGTGGAGGTAGTTTTTCAATTGTCTCGATCTTTGCTTTGTCTACCTCGATTCCCTTTTGTGAGATCCAGTGTCCAAGAACAATGTCTTACTGCACCATAAAATGATATTTCTCCCAATTGAGTACCAAGTTTGTATCTTCGCACCTTTGTAACACATGTTCCAGATTTTGCAAGCAATGGTCAAAAGAATCTCCAAACACAGAGAAGTCATCCATAAAAACCTCCATACTCTGTTCTAGCATGTCTGAGAAGATGGCCATCATGCAACGTTGGAATGTGGCAGGAGCATTACATAGTCCAAATGGCATTCTGCGGAAAGGAAAAGTACCATACAGACATGTAAATGTAGTTTTCTCCTGATCTTCTGGGGCGATGGAAATCTGATTGTACCCCGAGTATCCGTCCAGAAAGCAATAGAACTCATGTCCCGCCAGTCTGTCTAGTATCTGATCAATAAATGGCAGCGGAAAATGATCTTTCCTTGTTGCTTTGTTCAGCTTCCGGTAGTCCATGCATACTCTCCATCCAGTCACCATTCTTGTTGGAATCAGCTCGTTCTTTTCATTTGTGACGACAGCAATTCCTCATTTCTTTAGTACACACTGCATAGGACTCACCCAACTACTGTCTGAGATGGGGTAGATGATGCCAACATCCAACCATTTGATGATTTCTTTCTTCACGACCTCCTTCATGATTGGATTTAATCTCCGTTGATGCTCCAATGTGGGTCTGTACTCGTCAATCATCAGAATCTTGTGCATGCAAAATGATGGACTAATGCCTCGAATGTCTGCTATAGTCCAGCCAATGGCTTTCTTGTTTTCTCGTAACACTCTCAGCAACTTTTCTTCCTGCTCTAATGTTAGCGAATAAAAAATAATAACAGGTAATTCAGAAGAGTTTCCAAGAAATGCATACCTGAGTTGACTCGATAATAGCTTCAGCTCCAGCTGTGGTGGTTCTTCAATTGAGGGCTTGATTTGATCTTTCTTCGGAAGTTCCAGACTTTCCACGGGTGGTGTCGATTTGAATCGGAATGGCTTGTCAATATAGTTGATACATTCTAGAATTTCAGCATCTAGCTCGCTGTCAGTCATGTTAGTGACGCAATCTTCAAGTTTGTCCGTGGGAACTATATCAGTATCATGAATGATACTATCAACAACATCAATTCTGAAACATTCTTCCTCCTTTTCTTCACTCGGGAATTTCATGGCTTTGAAAATATTGAAGGTAACTTCTTGGTCCTGTACTTTCATAGTTAGTTCTCATTTTTTCACATCAATCACAGTTCGACCTGTATCCAAGAATGGTCTCCCAAGGATGATAAGAACATCTTTGTCTTCTTCCATGTCAAGGATAATGAAATCTGCTGGGAGAATGAGTTTGTCTACTTTGACCAACACATCTTCAACGACACCTTCGAAAATGCGAGCGTTCGATCAGCAAGTTGCAGAAAGACTGAGGTAGGCATTGCTTCTCCGATTTGTAGTTTCCTGTAAATAGAAAAAGGCATTAAATTAACACTTGCACCTAAATCACATAAAGCCTTACCAATATAATGTTCTCCAATGGTGCAAGGAACTGTGAAACTGCCAGGATCTTTCAACTTCGGGGTAAGTTTCCTCTGAATGATGGCGCTGCATTCCTCTGTCAATGCTATTGTCTCGTAATCTCCGAATCTCCATTTTCGTGAAAGAATGTCTTTCATGAATTTGACATAGCTGGGCATTTCTTCCAAGGCTTCTGCAAATGGAATGTTGATATGTAGCTTTTTGAACACCTCCAAGAATCGAGCAAACTGTTTATCCAATTTGTTTTTCTGGAGTCGTTAATGAAAATGTGGAGGTAAAGTGATTCTTTCTTGATCTTTTTCCTTTGCTTATTTTTCCTCCATCTGTGGAACTGCATCTTTTGGAACTTCTTCAATGGTTGCCTTGATTCCAACATCTTTGTTGATTTCAGTACCGCTTTTCAAAGTAATGGCTTGACATTGCTTCTTCCCTCGGTTCCTTGGATTTGGTTCTGTGTTGCTGGGAAGATTTCTTGGCGGTCTGTAACTCTGAGCATTGGCCAGTTGTCCCATTTGATTTTCCAGTGCTTTAATAGAGGCTGAATGGCTTTGATTCAATGCTACTTGATTTTGAACCATAACTGCTAAATCATCATATTTTGCTTCTTGCTTCTTCAACTGGGCCAGCACTTCTGTTATTCCTGGTTCTTTTTCATGCTCCTGGCTTTTATTTGGTTGTTGGAATCCAGGTGGTGGGTAGTTCTTTTGCCCTGAATTGTTGCTCCATGCAAAATTGAGGTGATACCTCCACCTTGGGTTATAGGTGTTGGAATATGGATTGTTCCCCTGTCTGTTGAAATTGTTGACATAGTTCACTGTCTCTTCTTGTTGGTTGTAAGATTCTGACTCAGGTACTCCTCCAAATGGTGAACTTGTGGATCCACCATTAACTTTCATGTTAAGAGTTTCCAGATTTTTGCAAATCATTTCCAGTTTGGAATTCAGTGCTGTGTTGGCTCCAACTTCATAAATCTTTCCCAAGCTTCGCAAAGGGATTCTGAATCTTGTTGCACGAAGGATGTGATGTTATTCCTCAACTTTGCAGTTTTGGCTGGTGGAAAGTACTTTGCAAGGAATTTAGTGGCTAGAATGTTCTAAGTTGTGATGGAACCTGCTGGTAACAAATGTAGCCAAGCTTTAGCTTTTTCTTTCAGGGAATATGGAAAAACTTACAGTCTCATTGCTTCTTCAGTTGCTCGATTGTAATTGAAAGTACCACAAACTTCCAGGAAGTTGCTGATGTGGGCATTAGGATCTTCAGTTGCATTTCCCCCAAACTGTACTGACTGCTGAATCATCTGGATGCATGTTTTGATGTCACCCGCATTTGCTGGTAAGAGAGGAAGTACAATACAAGAAATGAGTCTGTCAACCACCAGAATGGTTCTGTCTCGAATGGGAATTGGTGGTGCAACGTTCAAAGGTTCAGGTTCCATGTTAATGATTGCTTCTTGGCCTTCTCGCCTTTCCCTTCTCAACTGTCTGATGGTTCTTTCAATCTCTGGGTCAAGCGGTCGGAGTTCAAAGCTTCTGGTTCGTCTCATGTAGTGTCTGAGAACCTGAAACACAATAAAACAAAAACAATAAGTACAAAGAAAATTAGATACAAGTAAATGTATCTAACCTCAAAATTAATAGTGAAAGATAAATATGTCCCCGACAACGGCGACAAAAACTTGACTAGAGCGTAATCACACACGTATAAAGCAAGCACATGTATCGTTCAAGTAGTATAAAAGTATCGATCCCACGAGGACTTAAAACCTTTTGTTATTAATTTATGAAGTTAAATATTTACAAGTATCTAATGGATTGGTTGTTTGATTGGGTGGTGACTTTAAAACTTAAAACAAGTAAATAAAATTGCTTGAAAGTAGATTGAAGAAAATTCAAATTTATAAAACTATCCAGGGTTGTGAATCATTCCAATATCTTTTTAAAAGATGAAATGCTTATTTTTCATTTGTGTAATATATTGGTTTATTAACCTGGAACACGAAATTATGTAAAAGCCTCTTCCGATGGTCAAATACAAATACCCAGTATAACCCAATTAATCATATTCCTATGTTAACCAAGTTATCTGAATTTATTAAGATTAAATTATGGCTACCCCCGCCCGACAGGTATATTCCTATCCTGTAAGGAAATCTATTAAATGGTTATATATCCTCAAGGAAGATCGTGGGCTATTAAGTCTAAGGTCTTAAACCTAAAATCTTTTTTCCAAGTTCATTTTAAGTTTACCGAATCAATCTTATTAATTTCCAGTTAACAAGATGCTTTAAGACTAAGACTCAATAAATAAAACTTTATATTACCCAAACCGTAATTTAACCCCTTATAAACCGGTGATATTGAACTTCATCACAACCCTAGATAACTGGCTTAATTACGACACATATTTACGGGTAGTAAAAACTTAAATAAAATAAAAGACATAAAGTAAAATGCTGAAAAGTAAATTGCTGAAAAGTAAATGACGGAAAGTAAATTTTGAAATTAAATACTGAAAATTAAATGCTGAAAAGTAAAATGCTGAAAAGTAAATTACTGAAAAGTAAAATGCTGAAAAGTAAATTGCTGAAAAGTAAATTGCTGAAAAGTAAATGGTGAAAGTAAATTACTAAAAAGTAAATAAAGTAAAAGTACAATAAAAGAAAATGCTGAGGTAAAATGATCCACTTTTATTACTTCTATTTTAGATATCTCCCTTAATATAATATATTAACTTTGCATGATAATTACCGACCAGCCATAAAGACGGTATCCAGATTAAGTCAAATGAATAATTCATTACCAACCGACCAATCAGGCGGTATCCAGTTTAGTCAGGTTAAAATCAATTTAATAATTACCAACAGACCAATATGGCGGTATCCTCGTTAAGTCAGGTTTTAACTAGTTTATATATTATAATTAAGGGAGATTAATGTAACATCCCGCCTAGGCCAGGATGCTACCGGCAGGAGACAGGCTAAACCCATCTCCATAAGCCTCTGATTCTAACGAAATTTCGGCATGATGTATTCGTAACATCATGCAACCTGGCCTGTAGCCAGCATCCATATACAACAAGAACATAACAATCTCGGTTTCAGGCCGGAAACTCAATATCAATGCATTAATATGTTCTATCCATACATATATACCAGTTTATACCTAGATATGTAACTCTTTACTTCTATATGCTCATGCATATGCTTATAATTACTTGTTCATATCTATATATGTATATACTACACCTGTCTCATTCTTCTACACTCATCTTTATATATATATATATATAGGTTTCATGCATACGCTATATACATCTTTATTTTATAACTAATTTCGAACAATAGTAAATCCCTTAAGTGTTTGTAGCATGAGTTACTTACTTGGCTTCGCGGACACTCCGACTCTGGACCCGATCAAAATTCCGAGGCCATATTCGGACTCCCATCGGCCATACGAACGCGATGGTGTCATCGGAATTCCGATCGGAGCTACTGTTCGTCATGGGTTTACTGTTCACCGCCGCTTCTCTCTACGTTTTACGTGATTCTGGCCGTTGTTCGGCGAAATCGATTCCGCATACTTGTAGTACTCTATGAGACCTTCGATTTGGTAGGTGGCTCGGGCCGTGAAACGAACCGACGAGCAGGAAATACGAGACCCATTGCCGCGACCGTTTCTTCCTCTTTCCCGCCGATTCCGGCGTCCACAGCACCGACGCCGGCCACCGGTGTGCTCCCCATCGCCGGACGATCAAAACCCCGCCGGTGCGCCGCCCCAACTCCGGCCAGATCATCGCCGGTGCTTCCCTCTCTCTCTCACGCGTGCACTGCATGTTTTTTTTTGTTTCCTTTTTGTTTCTTTTTGTAAATGCTTTGAATAAATAATATTAATAATAATAATAAAAACACAAATATCAATAATCCGAAAATGACCAAAATGCCCCCACTAGGAAGGGTATTTTCGGAAATCAGCCCTTTCGAAGCCCTTCTGACGTGATTTTTGAAAAGTGGTCAACACGAAAGTTTTTCGTCTCGGAAAAACGAGTCCGATGGTTCAAGAATCAACTCGGTCGGAGTTCGTTTGCTAACTTTGTGGTCAAAACAGTAAACTTTACGCGTTTTACGAAAATCGCGCAACTGGCTTTTGATCCCAAGCGTTATCCGACGCGTCGAATATTCAAAATATATTATTCCAACTCATATATCATCACTTGAACTCTTGCTCTTCATTATTATCCTGATCCGAGGCTATAACATCGTTCCGGGAATCTTCTAGAACAGTCCCGAAAATCTGGGATGTTACATTCACCCCTCCTTATAAAAATTTCGTCCTCGAAATTTCTCCATCCCTATAACTGCTGAATCGAACCCGGTCGATCGTGTGGAAACTACCTTACTCTAAACTCCACTAATATCGCTTTTTTGTCCCAACTGTTAACTAATCTCTCTATAAGCTAGCATCCATAACGGCCCATCTACGGCTCTAAACTGATTGTACTGATCTGATTCTCAACTCTGACTATACTAATCTAATTCTTATCTCTAGCTGTACTATTCTGGTTCTGATCTCGAGTCCTCTGGCTTCAGAAGGGCCCTATACTGGTACTATCTCATTTATGCTAGTTCTCTGATCTAAAAAGGGTCGCAGAAGTACTAACTTAATCTAATCTCCTCCCATACGGAGATAACTAGACTATGTACGACAAATGAGTCACCCATGGACTCATATTCAAGCAGGCAAGGCACTGAATAATATAATCAGATCACGTCAAACAATCATAAAAGAAACAAACAAAGACCTAAATGGTCTCTACCAAACTGAAGACAATTTCCGACAGCTGGATCCCCACAGTTGCAGTCACTGACTTCTAGACTATGCTACTGACTCTGACTCGTAAACCATGCTCTGATACCATCTTTGTAACATCCCGCCTAGGCCAGGATGCTACCGGCAGGAGACAGGCTAAACCTATCTCCATAAGCCTCTGATTCTAACGAAATTTCGGCATGATGTATTCGTAACATCATGCAACCTGGCCTGTAGCCAGCATCCATATACAACAAGAACGTAACAATCTCGGCCTCAGGCCGGAAACTCAACATCAATGCATTCATATGTTCTGTCCATACATATATACCAGTTTATACCTAGATATGTAACTATTTACTTCTACATGCTCATACACATGCTCATAATTGCTTGTTCATATCTATATGTGTATATACTACACCTGTCTCTTTCTTCTACACTCATCTTTATATATATATAGGTTTCATGCATACGCTATATACATCTTTATTTTATAACTAATTTCGAACAATAGTAAATCCCTTAAGTGTTCATAGCATGAGTTACTTACCTGGCTTGTTGGACACTCCGACTCTGGACCCGATCAAAATTCCGAGGCCATATTCAGTCTCCCATCGGCCATACGAACGCGCTGGTGTCATCGGAATTCCGATCGGAGCTACTGTTCATCGTGGGTTTACTATTCACCACCGCTTCTCTCCTCGTTTTGCGTGATTCCGGCCGCTGTTCGGCGAAATCGATTCCGCAAACTTGTAGTACTCTCCGAGAGCTTCGATTTGGTAGGTGGCTCGGGCCGTGAAACGAACCGATGAGCCGGAAATAAGAGACCCATTGCCGCGACCGTTTCTTCCTCTTTCCCGCCGATTCTGGCGTCCACAGCACCGACGCCGGCCACCAGTGTGCTCCCCATCGGCGGACGATAAAAACCCCGCCGGTGCGCCGCCCCAACTCTGGCCAGATCATCACCGGCGCTTCCCTCTCTCTCTCACGCGTGCACTGCACGTTCTTTTTTTTTGTTTTTGTTTTTGTTTATTTTTGTAAAT
>SKCR01046148.1:0-92720 GCA_019454045.1 Zanthoxylum bungeanum | reverse complement strand
TGCCCTCAGGTCTAACCTCTGAAGTCGCCTCTTGGAAGTGCGTTACGCGGTTGTCGGAAGGGTTGATGCTCCATAACTTTTCCGATTTACTGGTTTTCTGTTTTCTGTCGCCTCGCTATTTTGGGCTGTTGTTTCCTATGTTTTTGCTGCTGTTTTCTGGTCGTTATTTTGGTATTTTTTTAGATTGGTTTTGAGACTGTTTTGGGCTGTTTTTGGGTGATTTAAGGACTGTTTTGTCTTGGTTTTAAGGGCTATTTCTCTGGACTATTTTTAGGTGATTTAGGGACTGTTTTGTTTCATGTTAATGGCTTAATTTGTGGGTTGTTTTGTTCGGTGGCTATGGCTTGAAGAGATGGTGACATGAGGGCTGCTGATTTCTGGAAGGTCAAAGGCGTGCGTGGAGGGAAAAAGATGTGTGTTAGGCGTGAGTGTGTGCTGTGAAGAGTGAGGGCGTGAGGTGTGTGAGTGGCGTGAGTGTGTGCTGCCAAGTGCTGAGTTAGGGTTTGTTTTTGCTTATGGGCTAGTGTGCGGCAGTGTCTTTATGGTGTGTTTTTTGTGAATGAGAGAAGAGAGAGTGCGTGAGTGGAGGGAAGAGAGTGAATGGTTTTTTAGAGAGTTAGGGCGTGAATGTGCCAGGAGTTTAAGAGCTTGGTTTGGGTGTATTTTTATAGGAGAGTGATGAGGTTGTCCTTGTACGGGTAGGGAAAGTATCATGCAATTATGTAGGGTATCTCCTAATTAGTGTGCTACAAGGAAATGATCTATTTAATTTATGGAGGGGATTTTTTTAGTTTAGGAAAGAGATTTATGGGATTTGATTTGATTTCTTTAATTTAGGCATATGATTTAATTTAATTAGGAAGGTGATTTATGGGATTTGATTTGATTTCTTTAATTAGGGAAGGTGATTTGATTAGATTTCTTTAATTCGGGAAGGTGATTTGTTTAGATTTCATTAATTTAGGAAGGTGATTTGTTTAGATTTCAACATGTGTTTAATGTGTTAATTATTATTTTGGATGGGTTTGATGGGCTTGGAAGCTTATGGGCGTGTAGGATGGCTAGTTGGTGGGCTTGGTGTGTGGCTTGCGGGGTTTTGGGCCGAGGATAAATTTTAAAACAGAGATCCAACGAGCAAACCCGAAGCTAAGCAAACGAATTAAGTCCAACAAGGTATTGATTTCTGACTTTTCCCTTCCGACGTCCGTTCCCCGCGACTTCTGCAACTTAAAGGGTAGTGCCTCCGTACGACGCTCATCATCGGGACTTATATGCAAAAATGCAGTACCTACACATATATAAGAGAATCAATTCATCTTTATAATAATATTATGTGGAGTCACAACCCTAGATCTTTGAGTCTTTTGTTATTTTCCTTAGTACTTTCTTTTGTGTCTTTTATTTATCAAATCCACATTCAACCAACCAAAAGTAATCATTCTCTTCTCCCTATAATTAGATACCTGTAAATAAATAGTATCAATAATTAATAATAACAGTAGAATTAAGTCCTCGTGGGATCAATATTTTTATACTACTTGAACAATATGTGCGCTTGCGTTATACGTGTGTGTTACGCCGGTCAACATACCTCACTTGCGCATATTATAACAGACAGAACAATTTTAGATAGTCAGGTTGGTTTGACCCATCAACTACTGAGAATTGAGACAAACTCACCCAGTTAATAACTTAGAATCGAAGCTGTTTGCAGAATTATTCACACACACACACTTAGAGTCTGATTTAGATACTTTGTTCAAAGGAATGAATTTTAGTTGTAGTATGCATTTTGAAGGTTCCTTTAACTTTGTTGCTAGACATACTCTGAGGACATTGTATATATAGCTATTATTTTTTTATTTTATTTCTCTTTCATTTGTTTCTTTTGTCTTTTTGCTTTTATGTCCATTTCATTGACGTTTGTGGGAATCATCACTGTAAACCCTCACGAGACTACAACTCGTCCACTGGGGACACCTAGGGTTTAAAGGCTTCTTGCATACGCTAAATGCAACTGTGATCCCTACGAAAGTGGTTTAATTTAATTTTTAAAGCTGTTTATTGCATTTTATTTAGTTGTTTTGCTCGAGGACTAGCAAAATTTTAGGTTTGAGGGTATGATGAGCGGAAAATATATCACTATTTACTGCCCATTTGATCTAATATTTTGTATGGTTTCTCAAGTTTTATGAATGTTTTGTATCATTTTATAGATAAATAAAGTTTTGGGACTCAATGGAATCAACTTGGGGTCAAAACAGTGAAAAACAGACAAAAAGGCAAAAATATAATTTCACGCATCGCGACACTCACACTCTCTGCGTCGCGATGCGCCACAGTCACTGTTCTGTTGACACTTGTGATCATGATGTCAGCACATTAATTCAGCCTGCCGACACCTTGCATCAGCAATGACGTCAGCGTCGCGACGCACAAGCCTTCATGTGTCGCGACGCCAAGCCAATAATTCTACCGACAGCCATGTGTCATCATCTCGTCAAAGCCGCGTACACGTGTCAAGAATCAACGGCGTGTCGCGACGCGCAAGGCCGAAATTTTCCTATAAATTGAAGCTAATTTCATTTTCCAAATTCATATTTTCCTTAAGGTTTCTAATAATGATCTAAGGATTGTATCTTGTTTGTATTTATTTTTAGTATTTTAATTATGTATTTTTATTTCTAATAGTAATAGTAATTTATTTATTTTATATTTCTTTTATGTTTTGTAGTTAATTTTCGCTGGGGGAAGGGTGGAGCTTTTATTATTATAATTTAGATTAATCTCCCTTAAATTATAATATATAAATTATCTTAAAACCTGACTTAATTGGATACTGCTTTTATGGTCGGTTGGACTTAATTAAATTGATTTTAACCTGACTTAATTGGATATCGCCTTTATGGTCGGTTGGAATTAATTATAATATGGCTAAATCATGATACCGCCTATATGGTCGGTTGGTAATATAATGCAAATTTATATATTATAATAAAGGAGATTTCTAAATTAGAAATAGTAAAAGTGGATCCCCTAATCCCCAATATTTTATTTTAATTCTAGGGAAGTGAAGCAAAATATTCACAAGTTTAATAATTGATTTTCTTTATATTATTGGCAATACTTTAGGCTTGTGTATTGAATCTTAACCTTAATACTTCTTGTTGCCTGATCATCAATAATATTGATGTGGTAAACTTAAAATGAACTTGGAAAAGAGATTTTAGGTTTCAGCCTTAGATTCAATAGCTCACGATCTCACATTAGGGTTGATGTCCCTTAGGTGGATTTCCTTACAGGATAGACATATACCTGTCGGGCGGGGGTAGCCATAATTGGAACTTAATCTTAATGAATTCAGGTAACTTGGTTAACATAGAATATAGTTAATTGAGTTATTCTGGGTGTTTGCATCTGATCATCGACAGAGGATTTTGTATATCTTCGTGTTCCAGGTTAGCAAACTAATTTATTACACATATATAAGAGAATCAATTAATCATTAGAATAATATTGTGTGGATTCACAACCCTAGGTGTTTATTTTCTTTATTATTAATTTTCTTTATTTTATTTTGTATTTTTATTTATTTATTTATTTAGCAAATCCACATTCAATCAACCAATCAAGCAATCATTACATTCTTACCTCAATTAGATACATGTAAATATTTAGCATTAATAATTAATAACAACAGTAGAAATTAAGTCATCGTGGGATCGATATTTTTATACTACTTGAGCGATACGCGCGCTTGCGTTACGTGTGTGTTTACCATCGATCAAGTTTTTGGCACCGTTGTCGGGGACTTATTTTTCTTGCGTTATTAATTTTGAAGCTATCTATTTTACTTGTATCTAATTTTCTTTATTTTATTTTGTATTTTTATTTATTTAGCAAATCCACATTCAACCAACCAATCAAGCAATCATTCCATTCTTACCTCAATTAGATACATGTAAATATTTAGCATCAATAATTAATAACAACAGTAGAAATTAACTCATCGTGGGATCGATATTTTTATACTACTTGAGCGATACGCGCGCTTGCGTTACGTGTGTGTTTACCATCGATCAAGTTTTTGGCACCGTTGTCGGGGACTTATTTTTCTTGCGTTATTAATTTTAAAGCTATCTATTTTACTTGTATCTAATTTTCTTTATTTTTATTTGTAATTTTTATTTTTTCTTTTATTTTTCAGTTGGTTGAAAAATGGAACATTATTGGGCGATGGAAGCATTAGAAACTTTAAGAGGTGAAGATACACCTCAAATTAAGGAGCAGCAGTCCGATTTTCTGAAGCCTATTCTCCAGCCCAACAATTACCCATGGATGTCAGAGCCATTCAACACAACATTTGCGCAACCATTTCAGAACACAATGATCAGATGTGAGATATGTGATGGTAACCAACCTAGTGATCATTGCGAGTACAACTACAATTCAAGGTGGCAGAACTATCAGAATCCTTCATGGTATGATGAACCATCATATTTCACTGAACCATATTCTCCATCTTATCTACCATCAACGTATGATTCTCCTCAAAAATTATATCCATCATAGGAAAAACGGATGATAAGAGAAATGGTGGACATGCTTAAGAAAAGAAACGAAAAGTTGGATGACATGCTTAAAAGATTGATAGATCAATCGAGACAATTAATAGAAAATCAGAACAACATACCTCACGAAATATTTTCAGATAACACTGACGAAGCCTTTGAATACCAAGCATTTCATGATGACACATTAACAGAGGAAGAGGCTGAACATTATCAAGAGTCAGAGATATCAGTTCTGGGGCCCGAACCAGCAAAGTTTCAATTTGATCTAGATAATTCTCTGGTCGCTGATTACATCTCTGAGGAGGAACAAGAAACAGAGCTATTTGTACCAACCACGCCAATAAATAATGATGAAACTCTGCATTCTCAAAATGAAGATCTTGGAGCATTCATTGCGCAAATGTTTGATGAAGAGCTGAACAAGGAAATGCCAAAATACATTTGTGAAGAAATAGTGGAGCAAGATGCAGAACAAAAACAGGAGCAAATGTCTGACCATATTGAGATCTCATGACTTCAGGAGAAAGATCACTGTATTGGGGAGTACACATCGAGGACACCGCCCATAAACTTGACAGAATGGTACAACCATTCAAAGTTAAGCACCATACGAGACCTCCTGATTTTCTTTCTTTTCTTTCAGGAACAACTGGAGCGACAAAGTTTAAGAAGATGGCACAAACACTGAATGAGACAAAATTCTTTTTACCACTTTATCATTGGAAGAGACCCTTCAAAAGAAATGAACATGAGATTTTCTCTAATCGGACGTCCAAAACCACGTTGAAGCCTCATTGATTGGTGGACTTCAGTTACGTCTGGCTGAAGACGAAAAATTTAGCGCTAGCAGGGAAGCTACCCGTGCAAAAAATTTTATTTTTATTTAAATTTTTATCTTTGTATTTTGTGTATACATGTTGTAGCAATTTTAATTTTGTGTGTTATTTTTGCAGGGAAAAGCACAGACAGAGCACTTAAGGCAAAGCAAACCAGTGAAAATGGGGTTATCACGGAATAAAGTTTGAAAAAATCGCGAAGTTAAAAAATCAATTCAGTAGAGACGTTGGAGTAAGGAGTCAACTCTTGATACGCGTCCTAGTGGATAAATTCGTCAAATGACTCGATTTTGCTAAAAAAAATAACGCATAACGGCCCGTAAAACCCTCGGTGTCGCGACGCGCTAACCTAAACATGTGAGCACCCATTTTTAGGGCATCGCGACGCGAATACGATTCCAGGACACAAAACAGCAGCAGCCAGTCAACTTCCTCACAACTTATCTTCAATTTTCTTCATTTTCTCTCAAATCCCTCCACAAAGTTTTCTTTCAACTCGCCAAAATCTTTAACCAAACTCATTAAACCCACAAAATCACTTCCCAAACGAAACCCAACCCTCCATTTCGTGTTTACTTTCGAATTTGAGGAAGAATAATCTCACCAAATCACTTCCCCCACTCACCCATCCTCCATTGCGCGTGAACCACTCAGATTTTGGGATTCAAACTCGTGATTTGGGTACTTTTTCCTTTAATCTTTAATTTTTTTTTTTTTGTGTTTTGCGAAAATAATAAATAAGAAAAAAAGGAAGAAGAAGTGTGTTTTTGCTGTTGTGGGTGTGTATTTGTGGTAGTTGCTATTGGTAAATTCGTCGAATTGGGGGTGAAGTTTTGGCGGTTGTGGAATAAGTTGTGAAATGTTAGTGTTAGGTTGAAATTTTGGGAAATCTTGAAAATTTGGGGGAAACTCTGCCAAAATTTTGAAAAATTAAATGGCCCCTAAGAGGACACGAACCTCAGCAGCACCCAGATCGAGTTACGATGCAATAAAATTTATGTCAGCAACCGCTGAGCGTCGATATGAAAAGGGGATGGGATAAAAAGTCCCGATTATGAAGAGGGGTTTTGAGATTAACCCCGAAAATTTTCCCCAAATTGATAGGATTATCGCCACCAGACACTGGCATAAGCTTTGCCAACAACCTAACCAAGCTTGTGCACCAGTTGTCCGTGAGTTCTACGCCAATGCTTACGAGCATCATGTGTTAGTGAGAGGTCAACATGTGACGTTTGATAAATCCACAATTAATAGGTTTTATGGGTTGCCCGATATGGAAGTTGATGAATATACAGCAGCTATGGAGCATTTAGATATGACTCATCTCACACAAACACTTTGCAACCCCAATATTATATGGGATATAAGTAGCAGCGGGGAATATCTAAAGATGAGTTCACGATATCTTAAACCAGATGCCAGGGTTTGGTTTCATTTCCGTACCCGCACATTGCTGCTAGACACCCATATCACCAATGTCACTAAAAATGGATGATCCTGTTATACTGTCTGCTGGAGGGACATACCATTGATGTCAGTGGGCTGATATCAACCAATATAGTTTGGGCAGCATGTTCTACACAAAATGGTCTGCTGTATTACAGCCTGATCACCAATCTCTGGACACTGGCCAGAGTAGACCTTAGGGAAGAAGTGATACAACCACCCACTGCATTGACCACTAGAATTATCCACCAACTCCGAGCAGAGGCCTGCATATGCCTGTTTTTCCTCCTTTACCAGCGCAACGACCTTCACGGTCCCGTTCTCTGACACAACGTGTAGATGGTTGGAATCTCAGGTCGACTATATTGCTCAACTACTTCAGCGAATGGCACATCATCAGGGATTGAGCGATAATCAGATTCCACCCTATACAGGAGACGACAACGACGATGACGAGGCTAAGGAATGAAGAAATCACGGTAACATTGTTCCCTTATCTTTCTTTTGTTTTGTAACGCATTAGGGACAATGCTAGGTTTATGTTTGGGGGTGAGGTTGTCTATTTTTATTTGTTTTCTTTGTTATTTTTCCTGCACATTTTTTTCATGTATGTAGTGTGTTTTGCGTGTCTTGCATGTTTTAAGTTTTAATTTTTTGCATGCTTTATTCAAAAATGCCCAAAAAAAAAAAAATCTGAGTCTAATGATGAGATTGTTTGTCTTAGTAAAAAGTTATAGGAAAAGATAAATGCTAATTTCACTTTTATTCTATACTTTAAGCCTAATATCTAGGTCAGACTCATATGCATTTAAAAAAAATAGTTATGTAGCAGTTAGATAATAAGGAATTGAAAAAGTGACTAGTTGAAATAATCAGTGGATGATGAATGACCATTTGCCTGAAAATTTGTTTCCGTCTACATTTATTTATGATGTGCGGTATGATGATGAAAAAAATAGAATAAATAAAGTTCTTACTTAGTAACCGGACATCTTGCCTCAGTAAGCAGAGATTGTTCACGTCAAATGGTATAATTTTTAACATCTGAGATCTGAGTAATTAAGTTCGTAGGGGTGTTTTAACACCTAATGTCCTAAAGCCAACTGGTTTGGGAGTCACTGGCCCAAAGCTCGCTATATGGATTAAAGATGTTATAAAAAAAAAAATCAATCACATACCTCACTTTGCGCATATTGTAGCACACAAAACAATTTTAGATAGTCAGATTGGTTTGACCCATCAACTATTGAGAATTGAGACAAACTCACCTAGTTAGTAACTTAGAATCGAAGTTGTTTGCAGAATTATTCACACACACACTTAGAGTCTGATTTAGATAGTTTGTTCAAATGAATGGATTTTAGTTGTAGTGTGTATTTTGAAGGTTCATTTAACTTTGTTGCTAGACATTCTCCGAGGACATTGTATATATAGCTATTATTTTCTTTTATTTTATTTCTCTTCATTTGTTTCGTTTGTCTTTTTTTTTTGTGTATTTCGTTGATGTTTGTGGGAATCGTCACTGTAAACCCTCACGAGACTACAACTCGTCCACTGGGGACACCTAGGAGATTAAAGGCTTTTTGCATACGCTAAATACAACCGTGATCCCTACGAAAGTGATTTAGTTTAATTTTTGAAGTTATTTATTGCATTTTATTTAGTTGTTTTGCTCGAGGACTATCAAAATGTTAGGTTTGAGGGTATGATGAGCGGAAAATATATCACTATTTACTGCCCATTTGACCTAATATTTTGTATGGTTTCTCAAGTTTTATGAATGTTTTGATGTGTTTTGTGTTATTTTACAGATAAATAAAGTTTTGGGACTCAATGGAATCAACTTGGGGCTAAAATGGTGAAAAATGGATAAAAGTGCAAAAATGTAATTTCACGCGTCGCGACGAGCACACTCTCTGCGTCGCGACACGCCACAGTCACTGTTCTGCCGACACTTGTCATCATGACATCAGCACAATAATTCAGCATGTCGACACTTTGCGTCAGCAATGACGTCAGTGTCGTGACGCCGAGCCAATAATTCTGCCAACAGCCACGTGTCATCATCTCGTCAAAGCCGCGTACACATGTCAAGAATCAACAGCGCATCGCGACACGCAAGCTTCACGTGTCGCGATGCACAGGGCCGAAATTTACCTATAAATTGAAGCTGATTTCATTTTCCAAATTCATACTTTCCTTAAGGTGTCTAATAAGGATCTAAGGATTGTATCTTGTTTGTATTTATTTTTAGTATTTTAATTATTTATTTTTATTTCTAGTAGTAATAGAAGTTTATTTACTTTATATTTCTTTTATGTTTTGTATTTAATTTCCGTTGGGGGAAGGGTGAAGCTTTTATTATTATAATTTAGATTAATCTCCCTTGAATTATAATATATAAATTATCTTAAAACCTGACTTAATTGGATACCGCCTTTATGGTCGGTTGGAATTAATTATAATATAACTAAATCAGGATACCGCCTATATGGTCGGTTGCTAATATAATACAAATTTATATATTATAATAATAGAGATTTCTAAATTAGAAATAGTAAAATTGGATCCTCTAACCCCCGGAATTTATTTTAATTCTAGGGAAGTGATGAAACACAATATTCACAAGTTTAATAATTGATTTTCTTTATATTATGGGTAATACTTTAGGCTTGTTTATTGAATCTTAATATTATCACCGATAAGATTGATGTGGTAAACTTAAAATGAACTTGGAAAATATATTATAGGTTTCATCCTTAGATTCAATAGCTCACGATCTCATCTTAGGGTAGATATCCCTTAGGTAGATTTCCTTACAGGATAGACATATACCTGTGGGGCGGGGCTAGCCACAATTGTAACTTAATCTTAATGAATTCAGGTAACTTGGTTAATATAGAATATAGTTAATTGAGTTATTCTGGGTGTTTTCATCTAATCATCGACAGAGGCTTTTGCATATCTTTGTGTTCCAGGTTAGCAAACTAATTTATTACACATATATAAAAGAATCAATTCATCATTAGAATAATATTGTGTGGATTCACAATCCTAGATATTTATTTTATTTATTATTAATTTCCTTTGTTTTATTTTATATTTTTATTTATTTAGCAAATCCACATTCAACCAACCAATCAAACAACCATTCCATTCTTACCTCAATTAGATACCTGTAAACATTTAACATCAATAATTAATTACAACATTAGAAATTAAGTCCTCATGGGATCGATATTTTTATACTACTTAAGCGATAAGTGCGCTTACGTTGCGTGTGTGTTTACCACCGATCACATATATATATATAAGCTTCTAAGCTTTCTTGTCGCGTCACATGACACTTAATCTCTGTGATGAATTTTTCATTATATATTGTAATAAAAAGATATATTTTAATCTTCTATTAAAATAAAAAAATACGTGGCACTTAATCTCTACAATTAATATTTTTATTATTAAATTATAAAATTTAAATAATAAATTATTAAAATAAGAAACTTATTACAATATAAAATTCTAACCTCCAATTAAAGTAAAAAACTTAAATAGTAGTCGTCCACAAAACCTACCCAATTTTTTGAATTTCGGGTTTATTATTATTTGTTATTTTATTTTGAATTATTTCTATAAGTTTTTTCGTGAATTTTTTTATTATTTACTGTGATTCAGGATGCGAACTCTGACTATTAGCTCTTGCACAATGAATTGGAAATATTATTTGAGAACTGAGAGATAAACGAAAGAGATATAAATATTACGTGTAAGTAAATCAATTGTCTCATTTAAACTATAAAATTGATAAGATTTGGAGCATTTACAAGATCAATACATAAAATATATGCTCAACCTGCACAAAGTGCATATCATGTGCTAGTATATATAAAAATTAAATAATTTTTAACCTCCACACCGCATCACATGGCAGCTTCATATTAAAGTTATAAAAATAAATTAATAAATCTATTAAATAAAAATCATATTTTAATAAAAATATATATTATAATTTTATAAGAATTCTATTATAACAAGAAAATATATTATAATATCATATTAAATAAAGAACACTATTAAATTACTTACAATTAATCTAATATCTATAATTAATTTTTTTTATTAAACTATGAAATTAAAATATCTTTACAATTATTTTTTATTATAAAATTATAAAATTAAAATAATAAATTATTAACATAAGAAACCTATTATAATATAAGAATATAATATATATATATATATATATATATATATATATATATATATATATATATATATATATGTAAAAGTTAAATATTTTTTAACCTCCTTATCGTGCCACGTGGCAGTTTTATTTTAAAGTTATAAAATTAAATTAATAAATATATTAAATAAAAATCATATTACAATAAAAATACATATTATAATTTTATAAGAATTCTATTACGACAAGAAAATATATTATAATATCCTATTAAAAAATACTATTAAATTATTTACAATTAACTTAATCTCTACAATAAATCTTTTTAATTAAATTATAAAATAAAAATATCTGTACAACTATTTTTTATTAAGTTATAAAATTAAAATAATAAAATATTAACATAAGAAACCTATTACAATTTAAAAAAATATATAATCTACTATTAACGTAAGAAAAATATTAATTTAATTAATATTTAATTTATTATTATAAAATTATAAAACTAAATAAATAAACCTATTATAATAAAAAAAAATATTATAATCTTTCATTAAAATAAAAAAAAAACATATGTGGCACTTAAGCTCTACAATTAATTTTTTTTATTAAATTATAAAATATCTTTACAATTATTTTTTATTAAATAAAAAACTTATTACAATAAAAATACATATTATAGTTTTATAAGAACTGTATTATAATAAGAAAACATATTATATTATTCTATTGCCATTAAAAAAACTATTAAATTATAAAATTAAACTATAAATCCATTAAACAATAACCCTATTATAATAATAAAATATATTATTATATCCGATTAATTTTTGAATAATATCACAGATAATCCGACAAAGAATATATATATATATATATATATATATAAATTAAATATTTTTAAGTTTTCTCATCGCGTCACATTACATTTATTCTCTATAATTTATTTTTTAATACCTATTATAATAAGAAAATATATTATAATTTATATTAAAAAAATATGTGTGGCACCTAATGTCTACAATTAATATTTTTATTATTAAATTATGAAATAAAAATAATAAATTATTAAAATAAAAAACCCATTACAATATAAAAATATAATCTCATATTAAAATAAGAAACCTAAATAGTAACCGCTAATAAAACATAGCCAATTTTTTAGATTTCGGGTCTATTAATATTTTTTATTTTATTTTTAATTATTTCTACGAGTTTTTTTTTTATTTCATGAATTTTTTTATTATTTATTGTGCTTCATGATACAAACTCTAAGTATTAGCTCTTGCGTAATGAATTAGAAATATTATTTGAGAATTGAGAGATGAACATATGAGCTATAAATATTACGTGTAAGTAAATTAATTATCTCATTTAGCTATAAAATCGACAAAAACTTGAGTATTTACAATATTAATGTTTAAAATATATGAAAATATAAATTATGTCCTTTTTTTCACAAATCAACTTGATAAATCATGACTCTAAATACCTATGGACAATTACTATCAATCTTGTGTTTAAGGATACCGAACATTTTCAAGAAGCATTTAATAACGGCATATTTTTATATAGTACTTTTAACTTTTTGTATATATTTTTAACTTTTAAGTTTTAACAAGCTAATTTAAATTGAACGTAATAGAAATTACTTATTATTTTATTCATAATTATGTTTTATATTTTGATTTATATTATAATTTATATTATTATAAAGTTCATTTAATTTTAATTAATTGATTTATATATATATATATATGTAATTTACAAGCTAGAAAAATGTATATTGTAGACGCTGAATTTCACTTTCGGTTTACAATCGATAATTTGTATGATGGAGGCACCAGCGGTCCTGTAAAATAAAAATAAAATGAGCGTGGAGTAACTAACCATTGGTGTGGTGGATATGGGTGTGCATCAGCCGGTTCGGTCGGTTAATCCTTGATTTTTTAACCGAACCGAAATTATTTGGTTAAGTAAATATTTAACCGATTTAACCATATGATGACACATAACCATTAACCAACTTAACCATTATTTTTCGATCGGTTTTGGTTAATTCGGTTATTAACCGGTCCGGAATCTTCACAAATAACAATCCACATTAACACATTAATACAAATTTAAATTCATCAAAAAGACAAACATATATGTGTTTAACAACAGAAGATAAATTTAAATTCATCAAAAAGCAGTCTACAACTACACTCGGTAGATGCAGAAGGTAAAATTTTTAATTTTGTTTTAATTAAAAATATATATAAAGTCAAATTATGGTTTGTAATCGGTTAATTGGTCGGTTCGGTTATACAAATCTCATACCCTTAACTGAACCAAAAAACTAAAAAAGATAAAAATCTTAACAAAAAAAATTGATTTAATCACAATAACCGAACCATTATAAAAAAATTGGTAGGAACGATTAGGTTAATCGGTTAAAACCGATTAATGTACACTCCTAGTGGTGGATGCCGTAGACACTTCGATGCTTAAGTCAGTGATGATGGCGAGTGAAAATGAAGAATAAGGTAAGAGATTACCTCGATCTTCGTAAATTATCGTGATGGCGGTTGGTTGGTGTTTAGGGAGTAGTGTATGCTTTGAGAACTCGAGTGTAAGAGTCAAAGCTTGAATGCTTCAATCCTTTGAACCCCCTCTCCTTTTATAGGTTATGAAGTAGCCCCTTTAGTCAGTTTATGATTCATTGGAAGTGTCTTATTTCAATCCTATTTAGGAAATGGTAGTAGAGTATGGACTGAATTAGTGTTAGGGTTGGTTCTCTGAGCGCCAATTTTATTATGTATTTCCTTGTAAATACTAATGTAATATTTTTATTATGAATAAAATAAGCAATTTCTTTTATATAACATCCTCTAATATATGGTAAAAACGTAACAGACCTTAGAAAGATTAGTTATGATACTGTTGTAAAAAGCTTCGCAACTGACATTGAGTTGTATCATGACGTTGTCATTCTTAGACAGTTCCTGGTCAAGGTTTACACTACTTGGTCATTAAAGTAAACTCGTTGAGACTGGTATATGTCGTATATTGGAATCTTGGATTCTGATGGTTTCTCCATGAACCATGAGTCTTGATGTAACGACCGGTAGTTCTTACTACAGAATAAAATTGTACTGTTACGTACGGGACGAAAGCACATAAAATAAATTATGTTGAGACTCAAATATACGCATGGTATGACTTTGGGGACAATCAGTAAATTTCTTGTAGTCCCGGGACGAGACTGTACAGTGTTTCCTTTGGACCGTCCATGGTATTTGGGGCGTAACTTTTTCATATGAACTCCAGTTTTTATGAATTTTATATCGTCGGAAATCTGAGACCGAGACCTATAACTTCCGCGTTGAATATTTTTCCAAAATCAGACCAGAAATAAGTCAAAAAATGCAAGTAAAAAATTCAAATGAATAGTGATTTCGGACCCAAAGAAAAATCTCAAACTTTCTCCATTTTTCTACACACTTCTACGATATTCTCTTTATCATTTAAGCCCTAGTATATAAAGGGGATACTATTCACAAATACCTAAAATTTGGGAAACAAAATGGAAAAGAAAGAAGCATATTGCCGAGAAGAAAAAGAGAGAAGAGAAAGAGAAAAGAAGAAGAAGAAAGAAGAAGAAGAAAGAAAGGAGAAGGAGAAGCAAGAAGAAGAAGATGAGCATCAATTGGGGGGCTTAGGAAATGAAGAAGATCAAAAAGAATAAGGTAAGAAAACTTTACCCAAATTTTGGTTTGTTGAGTTTTGAAAATATGATGATAGAATGGAGATGTTGGCCTGATAAGGATTGTATATTTGTGATTGTTAAGTAAGGAAAATGATTAATGAGTTAAATACCCAATTTTAAAAATTTTAAAGGTTGAGTTAAAAACAAGAAGTTTGAGATTAAAGAATTATTTGAAAATGATAATTTGATATAGAATTAGTGAATTTGAAGTTCGATAAGTTGGTTTGTACAAAGATTTTGTTATGGAAATGCTTGTGGTAATTTTGGGTAAAGAAATGAATTATGGAGTAAGTGTTTGAGTTGGAAAGGTTTAAAGTTTGATTTGGGAGTAATGGATTTGTGATTAAATGAGTAGTTAATAATGATAAATTGGTAGTTTAAAATGTGTAGAATTAATATAAAGTGATGGATGGTGTATTGGATTGATTACATTTGCATTGGGGATGAAATTGGGTAAGAATCGCATGAGGAAAAGAAAATGTAGAAACCTGGAAAGCAGGTCTGCGTCGCAACGCATGAAGATCCTTGCTTCGCGACGCATGATGGAATTCATGGATAGTTTCTGGGTTACGCGCATCGCGACGCAGATACAAAATTCGGCCAAATTAATTTAGACCATTCCAATTCCACCTCAGCATATTAGAGACCACCCTTAAGATCTCGAATAAGTTCTTATGCTCATATTACATTCTAGTACAACATGATATACTGAATTACGACTTTACACATTTTTAAAATTAGTGGTTTAGCCTAGTTCTAGAATCCATCTCGTAACTTTTAGTCTAATCAAGCTATCATCTTTAGACCATTGCAGGAATTGTGATCTCCTTCGACGAAGCAGTATAGTTCCAGCCAGTTTCCAAGCACAGTGAGTTGACACCTCTTTCTTTAAGTCGATTTCATTTATTGATTTATTTATTCTTTATAAGATCAGACTTACTTTTTCCAGCTCATAGGGCGTTAGCCTTTATTTATTTACATTTATTTTTCAGATGATAGTGATTTAGAAAATAGATATTTCTAGTATGATTTTATATTTTTCGGGGCATGAGGGAAAAACTCACCCTAGTATGCAACTTGATACAACTTGGAATTGACGGACAGAGACATGTGCACAAGTAGAGGACTAGGGGGACATCGATACGTAACGTCCCTAAATCCTAGTTTCAGAGCCAGGATGGTGGCATAGGTTCGTGTACCTGGACTCTAGTTCAGAGCTTGGGTGGTAGCATAGATCCACACCCCCAGTTCTAGTTTGTGACTTGGGGGACGACGATACATAACGCCCCAAGACCACCAAATTCAGAGACAGTAGTGGCATGCTTTAGGGGACGGCGATACGTAACGCCCCAAAGTCATGGATTTGCACTGCTGCCTACAGTTAGGCGTATAGGGGGACGTCGATATGTAAATCCCTCATACGTCAAGTTTTTTCAGACGCATATCAACTACAATTTTCAGATTTTCAGAAAACAGTTTGTAGAAACTAGATTTTAGAAACAGTTTCGAGAAACCAGAATTTCAAACTGTTTTTAAAAAAGACAAGTTTTATAAAGAGATTTCAGAGGAAGTTTTCAGAAAAGAGTTTTCATAAAAAGACATTTCTAGAACTATGGTTTTGGAACCAAATTTTTTTACATCAGTTTTCAGTTTTCGTCCACTCTCTTAGATCGTATATCGATCTAACCCCCCACTTTCAGTTTCCTTGTTTTATAGGTACTCTCGGAGGACGAGCTCGGGAGGATGGATACTGATATGGTCACTAGGGTATGAAGTCCATCAGCCAAAGTCAGAGTCAGAGAGAGTGTCCAGTCAGTGATAAGTAAAAGTCTTCTATTAGTCTTTGTTTGAAACAGTCTTTGTAAAAGTAAGTGTTACTGTGTATACAATTATATATATGGTAGTTGAGTTTCAATGTTATTTAAGTTTGGGCCACAGTCCCATATATAAGTGAAAATTAGAAGAGTATTAGTAATTGGTTATAATTTCAAAGTCAGAGGCTTATGTGATTGGAATGGTCTTTCCCCTGCCGGTAGCATCTCTCAGATCGGGGATGTTACAAAGATGGTATCAGAGCATGATCTAGGTAGTCAGTGACTGCAGTGGGTAGAGTGATGGGGTCTGGTATACGTAGTATGTCCGGGATACTCGTATGCGAGGCACTACCTCTCCAGTATTTGATCCTCGAGTATGTCATCAAGATCCTCAGATAGGTTAATAAGTATTTCCAAGTCCTCCGAATCCTTTTTCCTTACTCTAGTTAGGAATCATTTTGTAATCATCCTAGATTTCTCCCCGAAGTTTAGCACAAGATAGGAAACCAGATAGTAAGGTCCCGTAGAAAGTTATCCAAGAAAGTAAAAGAGAAATAGAACAGTTAGAAGGAAAGTAAGGAAAAGTTTAAGGATGCTTAAGTAACCAGAAATAAGAAAGAAAGATAGATAGAACTAGATTAGTAAGAAAGTACAAGACCCATAGCAGTAAAAGAAGAATAAAGAAAACTCCAGCAAATATTAGAGTTGCCCAATAGGAGTAAGATTCCTTTCCTCTTCAGGAAATTCTTCTAATTAATATTAATAGCCCTCGAGATCTTCTTCTAGATAGTGAGCTCCCCGAGTAACGAATAATAGCCAGAAAGATAACAGAAGTAAGAAACCCAGATAAGTCTTGAGAGCCCCAATGGACTTAGATGCCAAAAAGGATTTAGAGAGCTCCAGATCCCCAAGTAAGAAATAGAAACGGTTAGTTACCTTACCCCCAACAATCTGATAGAGATAAGACCTCAAACTATCTAGTCTTCGAATTTTCCAGTGGCACTAGATAAGGAAGTTGCCCTGATAGAGCCTACCTCATACCTACCTTACATGAGGAATAGACCCTATCAGGACATAGAACATCAGAATAAGGATATCAAAGCCCGTCGAGAAATAAGATGTTTACCCTAGTCCCTACTAGCATAGACATAGATGACCATAAGAAATCTGATGATAGTTCACGTAGGATCTTGGAAGGAAAATCACTCGGAAAAAGATTAAGAAAGTTTGAGGATATTAGAAAGAGAACCAGTGTAGCCAAATGACAGGACAAGTCAGCACAAGGTTTGCAGCACTAGTAAAAATCCACAGGATAGACCAATACGGTGGAACCTAAGGATCAGCCCACCAGCCAGTAGAAAACCATGAAATATACAAAAGAACAGACCCGTGAGGTTAGGGATATTTAGAAGTGATGAAGGTACTAGTACAGACCATAGAACAAGTGCCATAGTTGTGAATGGTGGCAAGAACACATAACATAGATTTAGGAAATAGTCAGAAGAGCGAACCCCCACTAGCCTCAGTAGTATGGTGTAGAGCCAAGGAATAGAATATGGAGACAGCAAAAAAGGAAACAGAAGTGGCAAGAGAATTTAGTGCGAACAATGAAATAAGAAAAAAAGTCTAGAGACAGCAAGATGAGTGAAGACCCCAGAGTAATCGAGAGTAAATAAGGGACCTTATGACGTAGTGTAGTCGACCAGGTCCCTGCAGAACAAATGACCACCCTCCCTTCCAGAAACCTCGATTCTTGAAAGCATACAAACACTAATCAAATTACCACAGAGCCTAAGTGTAAACAAAAATGTGTACCCATGGACTCTTAGAGAATGTATGTATTCCTTCCTTAGCTTAGAGCCCAGTAAAGAGAAGAACCAGAAGAGCAGAGTAATGGACAGAATAAGACAAGTCATGAGATGACAACATTTTACATGAGCTAGAATAATTCGAGGTCGCAATAAGTTGAGCTAGTCTAGAGGCCATCAATTAAATTAAGAAGCCTTTATAAGGTAAAAGCTTAGAAATGCAAAGAAATCAGGGAGAACGACTCGTAGGATTAAAGTGAGTAACTTATAAAGAGACCCACGGTGATGAGAATGAGGTAGTAGGTAAAGAATAGCACTCGAATTCTAGGTTTAATAAGAAGATACCTTAAGCAATCAAAGATGAGGGAGTTTTCAAGGAAATAAAGGTATAAGGAATTCAAGGAATTAAGATGAGGAGGAAAAGACTAGATGAAAAGTAATATCTGAATCAGAGATTTAGTAAAAGATGTCATAGATATTCGAGGTTGAAAGAGAATTTTCAGGAGAATAGAGACGTAAGAAGTTCAAGAAACTGAGATAAGAAATAAACATACGCAGCAGGGTAAGCTTATTAAGGAGGAATAACAAGAGAGTATAGTGGGACCCAGAGAGGAAGTAATAACTTTAGAAGGTTAAATAACAAAGGTAAGATATGAAAAAGTACAAAGGCAGCACGAGGAAGTTTTTAGAAAGAACGATCTTAGAAAAACTTTTCAAAAAGAGACAGTGGGTTCGATAGTTGAAGATAATCAAAAGTAAAGTGGAAGAGACAACCAGACGGTTTTAGTAGTAGTACTCTAGTGTAGGAAATGTTACCAGACATATATGCTCGAGAGTTCTAAGCTTATAATTCAGCCGTATGTGTAACTAGATCACCATAAACGGAAAGGTTATAGAACAAGGTCCCACCCTCCCAACCCTTAATAGTCAGCAGCAGTAGAGGTGGATCCTGATGATTGCCTCAAGATACTCCCAGAAATAAGTTAAGGTATATTAGAAGAAGATCTTCAGACTTAGTATGAGGCCAGAGTAAAAGTACGAGACAGCCCAAGTTAAAGAATCAGAAAAGTTGTATAACAGAATGGTACAGAAATAAGAAGCAGTCAAGTGATGGCTGAGATTCTAAGGAACCAAGGTCTGATGAAATGGTGAGTATGTAAAGAGAGAGGATATTTCTCAGAAAGGAAGACAGAGCATAAACCAGAAAAGTTCTCAGGATATAATAGAATAAAACAGAAAATGATAAGAATCCAAAGGGAAATGTGGAGATTGAAGTTGTTGAAGTGCAACGATGGTATGATAGAATACCTAATAAGCAAGGAAAAAAGTAAAACACATTATGTACCCAGCCCCAGACGTAGTTGACCAAACCACTACGGGTTTGGGACGGCCTTAGCCACGGGTATGGGTGGTTTATAGATGTGTAGAATAGTATAGAATCGAGGAAATAAGTTACCGCAGAGTTGCAACTAGTATATGGAATGAATCTTTAAGGTATGATATGTGTACCCTTGATATCACTAGACTTTGGAGAACAAGTCAGTGAGAAGCACTGAAACCAGACTTACAGTAGTAGTGAAAATAAGAGAATGAAGAAAAGAATGGAATATAGTCGGGACTGAAGCGCCGACGTCCCCGTTAATAACAAGAGTGCAGTTTAAGTAAAAATGTGCATACAGTTCAGCCCCAACAAAAACCATCAGATCCAACTTTCTTAGTACAACCCATTAAGTGGACAAAAATAGAGGTTAAAGGTACACAATGAGTCAGACTCTGCATTACAAAGTTCTAAGTTATACAGATAAGCATAGACAATAAGTTATGGAGAGGAACCGGTAAGCATCCTAGTATAGACACATGTACGTATGTACCTTCCAGGGTCAAAGCCATAGTAAAAGAGAGCCTAGTTACAAGGAAGTGCAAACACCTTCAGAGATGAAAGATCCGTCAGTAAAGGTAGAAAAGCATAGCCCAGTAATTATACAAAATAAGCTTAGAGGCGTTGAGTTCTTAGTAAAAAGGCCCTTAAGATATATCTCCTTTAGACGAACATAAGAAGTCTAAACAATAAGAAACTGGAAGATATAGATCTAAACCACGAACCTTGTATCCTTCAGAATAAATAGCTCAAGTGGGAAATGCGTTAGATTTAGTAGAGTATAAAGAAAAATCTAGGGGCGAGATTCCTCGATGCGCCATAAGAGCTTAAACATGGCCATAGTGTAAAGTATTGAGCATGAAGTTAAAACAGGACAATGAGTTCCCTCTAGATCTAAAGTTGAAAAGTACCAAGAAAGAATCAAAAGCCAAAAAACAGAATGACTGAGGTGAGTGTGAGTTAGTTTTAAGAAAAGTAAGAGTTCTAACAGGTAAAGCAATGTGGTTTTGAGTATGAAGTCAGTTAAGGCTGATGTTCTGGACTGAGACCGTAAACCCGGGGATCTGCGGTGAGACCCCAAGTTTAAAAAGGATTCGAGGACGAATCATATTTAAGGAGAGGAGAATTTGTAACGACCGGTAGTTTTTACTACTGAATACAACTATACTGTTACGTACGGGACAGAAGCACATAAAATAAATTATGTTGAGACTCAAATATACGCATGGTATGACTTTGGGGACAATCAGTAAATTTCTCGTAGTCCCGGTACGAGACTATACAGTATTTCCTTTGGACTGCCCATGGTATTTGGGCTTAACTTTTTCATATGAATTCTGATTTTTATGAATTTTATATCGTCAGAAATATGAGAACGAGACCTACAACTTCCACGTTGAATATTTTTCCAAATTCAGAACACAAGTAGGTCAAAAAGGCAAGTTAAAAATTCGGATGAATAGTGATTTCGGACCCAAAAGTAAAAATCTCAAACTTTCTCCATTTTTCTACACACTTCTATAATATTCTCTTTATCATTTAAGCCCTAGTATATAAAGGGGCTACTATACACAAATACCTAAAATTTGAGAAACAAAATGCAAAAGAAAGAAGCATATTGCCGAGAAGAAAAAGAGAGAAGAAAAAGAGAGAAGAGACAGAGAAAAGAAGAAGAAGAAGAAAGAAAGGAGAAGGAGAAGCAAGAAGAAGAAGAAGAGCATCAATTGTGGGGCTTAGGAAATGAAGAAGATAAAAAAGAAGAAGGTAAGAAAACTTGACCTAAATTTTGGTTTGTTGAATTTTGAAAATATGATGATAGAATGGAGATGTTGGCATGATAAGGATTGTATATTTGTGATTGTTAAGTAAGGAAAATGATTAATGAGTTAAATACCCAATTTGGAAAATTTTAAAGGTTGAGTTAAAAACAAGAAGTTTGAGATTAAAGAATTATTTGAAAATGATAATTTGATATAGAATTGGTGAATTTGAAGTTCGATAAGTTGGTTTGTACAAAGATTTTGTTATGGAAATTCTTGTGGTAATTTTGGGTAAAGAAATGAATTATGGAGTAAGTGTTTGATTTGGAAAGGTTTAAAGTTTGATTCGGGAGTAATGGATTTGTGATTAAATGAGTAGTTAATAATGATAAATTGGTAGTTTAAAGTGTGTATAATTAATATAAAGTGATGGATGGTGTATTGGATTGATTACATTTGCATTGGGGATGAAATTGGGTAAGAATCGCATGAGGAAAAGAAAATGCAGAAACCTGGAAAGCAGGTCTGCGTCGCGACGCATGAAGATCCTTATCTCGCGACGCGTGATGGAATTCATGGAAAATTTCTGGGTGACGCGCGTCGCGACATGCAGGACCGTTGCGTCGCGACACGGATACAAAATTCAGCCAAATTGATTTAGACCATTCCAGTTCCACCCCAGCGTATTAGAGACCACCCTTAAGATCTCGAATCAGTTCTTATGCTCACATTACATTCTAGTACGATATGATATATTGAATTACGACTTTACACATTTAAAATTAGTTTTTTTAGCCTAGTTCTAGAATCCATCTCGTAACTTTTAGTCTGATCAAGCTATCATCTTTAGACTATTGCAGGAATTGTGATCTCCTTCAACGAAGCAGTATAGTTCCAGCCAGTTTCCAAGCACAGTGAGTGGACAGCTCTTTCTTTAAGTCGATTTCATTTATTGATCTAATTATTCTTTATAAGATCAGACTTATTTTTTCCAGCACATAGGGCGTTAGCCTTTATTTAGTTAGAGTTATTTTTCAGATGATAGTGATTTAAAAAAGAGATATTTCCAGTATGATTTTATGTTTTTCGGGGCATGAGGGAAAAACTCACCCAGTATGCAACTTGATACAGCTTGGAATTGACGGACAGAGACATGTGCACATGTAGAAGACTAGGGGGATAACAATACGTAACGCCCATAGATCCTAGTTTTAGAGCCAGGATGGCGGCATAGGTTCGTGTACCTGTACTTTAGTTCAGAGCTTGGGTGGTAGCATAGATCCGCACCCCCAGTTCTAGTTTATGGCTTGGGGGACGACAATACGTAAAGTCCTAAGACCACCAGTTTTAGAGACAATAGTGGCATGCTTTGGGGGACGGCGATACGTAACGCCCCAAAGTCATGGATTTGCACTGCTGCCTACAGTTAGGCGTATAGGGGACAGCGATACGTAACGCCCTCATATGTCAAGATTTTTAAGACACAGATCAGCTATAATTTTAGATTTTCAGAAAACAGATTTCAGAAACTAGATTTTAGAAACAATTTCCAGAAACCAGAATTTCAAAGCAGTTTTCAGAAAGACAAGTTTTATAAAGAGATTTCAGAGGAAGTTTTCAAAAAATAGTTTTCATAAAAAGACATTTCTAGAACTATAGTTTTGGAACCAAAAGTTTTTACATCAGTTTTCAGTTTTCGTCTACTCACTTAGATTGTATAGCGATCTAACCCCCTGTAGGCACTGCATTTTTGCATATAAGTCCCTATGATGAGTCTCATTTAGAGGCACTGCCTTTTATGTCACGGAAGTCGCGAGAAACAGACGTCGGATGGGAAATTCAGAATAAGTATGTCATCAGGTTCATTTCACAAGTTCACTATTTTCGTTCGTGCTGCGTTCGTGACCGTGTTCGAACGTCAAGCAGATTGCGGGCGTTCGTGTAGCATTCGAATCGGCGTTCGAACGGCGTCGGTATTTCTGGTTTTGCTGCTAGCCTCACACCAAGCCCATCTCACCCAAGTCCAATCCAAAAAATAATTAAAACATTTAAAATACATGTCACAAATTAAATTAAATTAATATCTAATTAAAATAAATTCCTAATCTAAATATATCCCTACCTAAATTAAAATAAATCATATCCAATTTTAATAAATCACTCACCAATTAAAGATATTACCCACCAAAATAAATATCCTTGCCTAAACTAATTAAATCAAATACCACACATGCCTTATTTACTTGATCTATTTCCTTCAGAAACCATGCAAACTCTAATCCCCCTACCCTCTCACTATAAAAATAGCACAAAACCAAGACATTCCTCCTCTCCTCTCTTCCATCTCTCTTAGACACACATGGCAAAGACCAAAAAAAAATAAACTCGAATCCTCCAACCCTTGCTCCATGGCCAATCCCCACGGCACAAACAAGAAAAATATAACAAATCAAAACCCTAAGCTTCTTCTTTCTCTTCTAAGAGCTCACGGCCTCTCCCTCTCATTCACCAAACTCACGAACAAGAGAATAAAAACCCAAAACCATTATTTCGCATTCTCTCCTTGACTGCATCTCTCCCTCGCCACTAACTAGCCCAACACTCCACCATTAGCAACCCACGCACACAGCAGAAGACCTCACTCACCCTCACCGCTTCAACAGTCTCCAATTACACTCAACACAAACACCCTACTCATGCAGCCACCTTAAACACACGTAGCAATAGCCTTTCAAACCTCACGCCACACTTGCACCCTCACGCACCATAAGCCTCACGCCACACTTGCACCTCCACACGTCCATAAGCCACTGCCTCTTACACTTGCACCTCCACACGTCCATAAGCCACCTGCCCCTTACACGTACACACTCACGCCACCTTCAAAGCCTTCAAAACAGCCTGCCCCACCACAATAGCACACTGCCACACGCCCTCACATCTCCCTTTGCAAACACGTCACAGCCGCACATAATCCCCCTGAAACCAGCCCCTGACCTGCAAGAAAATGCCCTGAAACTCACCCCCTGACCTGCATGCAAATCCCTCTGAAATCAATCCCCGAAACTGCCCAAAATTGCACCTGAAATACACCCCAAAAACAGTCCCCAAATCTCTGAAAACAGTCCCCAAATAGTGAACAAATCACCCCAAACAGTGAGCAGAAAATACAGTAAAATAGCAGCGAAACAGAGTCAAAACAGTAGCTTGAGCAGCGAAACAGCGAGGAAAGACGCAAACCAGCGAACCAGAAAAGTTGCGGAGCTTTAACCCTTCCAACGGCCGTGTAAGGCGCTTTCGAGAGACGACGAAAAAGGTTAGATCTGAGGGCACCTTGTATTTATTATCTTTCATTTTTCTTTTATTTATTTTAATATATTATCGCATGAGAGTCGTTTGTTGAGGCATGATGTGAATTCCGGATGAACGAAATGCATGTTCTCTTTTGTGGTATATCAGATGGAAACCCGAACGTAAATTTCGTAGCCAAATCTGAATGGACGGTAGTACGGTCTGCACTCGGGATACAACTCCACGTACCACTTGAGAGATACATGTATTTCGTTTCATCCAAACTTGTATTTGAGCATGATTAGGTTGCTAGTACATTATTTATTTATTTAGCCTGATTAGGCCTAGTGCGTTATTTATTCTTAAGCATGATTTAGCCCTTAGTATGTTAATCTTTATGCATGATTTAGATGTCCATATGATTAGATATGTCGTTGTTGTGATTCTGTTTGAATGCGGTATCTAAAACCATATGAATGTATGCAATCTGCCAGTTCCCGTTCGAACGCGTACAAGAACGCAACTCGAACACATGCTCCGGCCCTCCTCCATTCGAACGCGTTTACGAACGCTACTCAAACGCTTATACTTTTTGTTTTATCATGCATCAGGTCTAACCCCGTTCGAACGCGTCCAAGAACGCAACTTGAACGCGAGCCTTCTGACTGACGTTCGAACGCGTTTACGAATGCTACTCGAACGCATGCGTACTGAACTGGTTCTTTAAGCATATTTCATGCATGCTTGTTCCCTTTAGTTACTCTTTTTGCACTGTATATCTAGTTACCTCTCTTTAATACACATGATCGTGCAATTTCCATTTATTTGTGTTTCCGCATGTAAAAGTACAATGTGTTTATGAGATTACATGTTTGTCGTTATCCCAATTCATTTGTATACATGCTTGTATGATTATCGTTTACTTGCGTTTCCGCATCCATGAATATAACGTGCTTACAGAGTTGTATGTGTGTCGTTATTCCAATTTATCCTTATGCATGCAAATTCGGACATAGGTTACATGTGAACTTAGATGAACTTTTGATGTATGCATGCGAACTTAGGAGTAAAATTATCCTTGGAAATATGTTGCTTAGGCTTAGTTGAATTATTGCACAAATCATTTATTACAAGTGACATAGTAAGGGACCATTCTGAACCCAATGGTTTGAGGTCTTCCCTTGCGAGGGGAGAGTGCGGCCTTAAATCTTTGTCCTGGTTCACACCAGGTGGCGACTCCATTATTCTTCGGTTTAGTCCCCCGCGGGCTACTCCGTACTCCCAACTAGGCCGTGAGCCTAGAACAGCATGCGTCGCCCAGTTTCTGTGTCCTACACCCCCACTTTCAGTTTCCTTGTTTTTTAGGTACTCTCGGAGGACGAGCTCGGGAGGATGGATACTGATGCGGTCAATAGGGTATGGAGTCCATCAGCCAAAGTCAGAGTCAAAGTCAGAGAGAGTGTCCAGTCAGTGATAAGTAAAAGTCTTGTATTAGTCTTTGTTTGAAACAGTCTTTGTAAAAGCAAGTGTTATTGTGTATACATTTATATATATGGTAGTTGAGTTTGAATGTTATTTAAGTTTGGGCCACGGTCCCATATATAAGAGAAAATTAGAAGAGTATTAGTAATTTATTATAATTGCAGAGTCAGAGGCTTATGGGTTGGAATTGTCATTCCCCTGCCGGTAGCATCTCACAGATCGGGGATATTACACTTTGAGACTCGTACAGAAGTGTAGGTGTTTATAGCGGATAAACATTGAATGACTCACTGAAGATTATTAATGGATGGTACACCAACGTCAATAAGATTCTTCTCAGGTTGAGTGAGTATAGTGATTCTTTGACTTGAGATACCACTATAGATATATGAGTTATCCTCCACACTTAGATGGCAGTCACGTCACAGGTCTATTTAGATCAGACCTCCACTTGTTCGTTGGGTGTGGACTGATGCTCAGGATATCCTGTGTGTATCAAGAAATGATCCATCAGTTCTGTGTACGGAGCATAGGTATTCAATATGAAACTAGCAATCTGTTAAATTCATGGGCTCGTGATACACTGTAGAAATCAGCTCTAAGTGTTATTAAGAAATTTCTAATAGAAACATCGACGTGATTATATCTATAGAGATTTGATGTTTATATCTATATCTCTGGAATAATCCGGATACCTGTGACATGGGGAATATACGTATGATATGACCTCGACCCGTATGGTTCAAAGTGTTTATCCGTGTTCGTCATAATTTACGAGTGGGTGAATTATGGACACAAAATTTGATTTCGTGACAGATATGTCTGAATCTAGAGAGTCTCACTAATGAAATATACTCGTTGAGTACTATGACAACTTTTATAAATAATACTGATTATTTATAAGTCGTTTAACGGTTAAACGAAAAATACATGCCATCGGGACATAATCATCATTTTCGAATTAATGTGTATTTGTATTTAATACTTGATTTTATTAAATACACATTGATTGATATATGTATTTTGATTATTTAATGTAAATATAATACATATATTTAAGATATTTGTATTTAATTATTTAATTATATAAATGTTACATGATTAAAATAATTAAAGTAACAAAAATATCTTAAGTCATGATTTGCTTTATTAAAGTAAAGGAAATGGCATGATTCTATGGGTCACTTGTAAGATTACTTTAAAGGTAAATGTTATTTTTTAATCTTGTAAACTTGGACAAATAGAAATGGAACAAAAATTAAATAATTGTTATTTATTTTTCTTCCATTAGTTTCGGCCAAGGGAAATTTTTTTAACAAAATTGTTTTGTTTTTCTTTTTTCAAAGACACACACAAGTTACACAAATATTTACAAAGAGAGTTGAGAGAAAATGTGGAAGAAAGAAAGAAAACAAAGGCAAAAACTTGGAATTTTGTAAGTATTTTCATACTTTCTTCTACATGGAAATTATTTCTATGAATCTTAGCTTCAATTTGTGTTGCTAAGTTGATGTCTCTATTATTTGAGTTTGTAATTAAATATGTTTGAAGCTTGTTGGAGGTGTTTTGCATGTTAGATTAATTAATAAGCTAATTAGGTGTACTTAAGCTTATTTGATTAATTAGTGATTAAAGTTGACATTCTAGATTTTTAATTCCACTCAATTATAACCTAGAATTGTTCTTATGTTATTTCAAGTGATGAGACTTGTTTGGTGAATTATTGAATTGATTAAAGCATTGAATTAAATCAATTTAGTGTAAATTGTTTAATTGTGTAATTTGTGAAATTAGGGTTCTAAACCTAATCCAATTTTACGGCTTTTCATATATGTTGCATATTCTGATGTATATATGATGTATATCAAATTTGGGATTGATTGGATTTGATCTTGACATGTTTTGAACATTTAGGGCCAAATCACAATTAATTGAAACTTGGAGACCCTCTCCGCATTTTTGGAATCTAGTGGGGATCTTGTTGTAATTTCTGATTTGATATGTTGGACATGTTAAAAATCATTTTAGAAATAATTTAGAATCATCCAAAATTATATTTGACAATTTTAGGACTAAAATGATCAAATTGTAAAACTTTGGGGTAATTTGGCAATTAAATGAATATGTTTTGTTGGGTTAAAATTTCAGATTTTAAGTATTGGTTAATTAAATAAATAAGTTTATTTAATTATTCCAAGAAAAAAATTTTGAAATCGAAAATTATGATTTTCCGCGTTCCGATGCGCTAACCCTGTAATTCCCTATTAACCCGCAACAATTAAGAGTTCCTAGATATCCAGGATTAGGTGTAATCTCTATTATACTTGGATTATACCACCGTGTTTGTAGGTAATCGGTCTTGACCTAAATACTTATTTTCCTCATTAAGAATGAATTAGTCGTGAGTAAACTAGTGGGCAATATCTACTGGGGCACTGCATAAATGAGGCAATGTTGACCGAGCTATTGCTCATATGTTGTCGGTTGGGACATCATGCAATATAATTAGTGTCTGTTGGAGACCTTTTGAGTCATATGGTGCATGATGTAGCTGGATATATATATATATCTCTATGTGTGTGTGTGTGTGTGTAACTTATATCTATTTTGGTCATTATTGTAATATCCATCTACATCATGCACCATTGTCAAAGATTTAGATCATACTTTTGACAATGGTGCACCACCTTTTTTAAAATGGTGAAAAACACCAAAATAGCTTTAGGTGCATTAATTGAGTTTGTTGGAATAGTGAGCTCATTTGAGAGCTCAACATCCCAAAAATAATAAGCTTCAAGTTAAGAAAGCTTTGAGAGTGTTAGGAAGTGAAGTTTTTGTAAAGAGTTCTAAACACTTGTAATCTAGGAAGTGAGGTTTAATTAAAGGTTTTTGCAGTACTAGATTCGATTTTTCCTAAAAAATACTCTTCAGTGATCAGAGAATCACAACAAGTGGTATAAGTAGCCTTGGTTATACATTGGGGGTCGTAAAATCGAAGAACATAACTCGGATTGGAAAATTTAGGTTTTGGGAAAGTTGTCAAAAATCAAATTTGAGCATATCATCAACTTGTTCACGTCAAGACGAGCACGGTAGTATTTTCCGACGATCAAATCGACATCCAGAACTCATGCACACGCTGAACAAAAGACTCACACGCTCCGCCAATCGCAGCATGCGCCGTACGCGCGTTTGAAGGTTGAAGACGCTGACATGTCCGCCACGTCAGCGTACAGTCAGTGACACACCAGCGCCATGTCAGTGCACAGTCATCGCCATGTATCTGCCACGTCAGCAAGCCGATCCCACTTTTGCCACATCAGCAGATATGTGTCAGCAATGTCAGCAACCCTGGTAAATTTCACTGAGCCCCCTGAAGTCTTTGAAATTTATATTTTAGCCCTAAAAATTTTAGAAATTTATTAATCGGTCCATGAGTCAGATTTGGACTGTGCTAATCCACCATTTTCGACCGTTCCGGATGCAATGGTAACCTCCGATTTGTGAAAATCAGCCCCGAGTTTATCCTATTTTCATTTTAAACTTTAAACTTAAAATGGAATTGGAAGATTCCTCTTCTGGTGCGATGATCAAGCTGACAACAACCAATTACTCCTTCTGGAGGCCTCAGATGATAGATTATTTGCACTGTAAAGATTTATTTGATATTATCAAGGTGAATGGAGTGATACCAGAATCTGTTAAAGAGTATGATTTTAATAAACTCAGTAACAGAACTCTGGGATAGATTGGGCAGTGGATTGGCCACAGTGTCTTCCACCACGTAGCACATGATACCGATGCTTACGAAATATGGATAAAGCTGGAAGACATGTTCTAGACCAAGTACAGCTCAGAATAAAGCCTTAATAATGAGGCGTTTGGTGAACCTGAAGCTACAGAGTGGAACTTCTGTTGCAGAACACAGCAATGAATTTCAGAGCCTGGTGAACCAGTTGTCTACAGTAGATATGCAACTGAGAGATGAAGTACAAATCCTCTTACTACTCAGTTCTCTTCCTGATAGCTGGGAAATATTGGTGGTTACTCTCAACAATTCGGCTCCAGAAGGCAAACTTACCATGCCTATGGTAAAAGATGTCTTGTCAAATGAGGAGGCCAGAAGAAAAGACGTGAGCACATATCAGACACAAGCCCTTGTCACGGAGAATCGAAGAAGACAACAAGATAAAAATCGAGGTAGAGGGAGAGGTAGAAGTAAAAACAGAGGTAAATCCACATACGGAAAAAAACCTACCTACAAGTACTACCATTGTGGCATAAAAGACCACTTAAAGAAAAATTGTCGAAAGCTGCAACGAGAGCAAGGTCAAGGCAGTCCCTAGCCGAAGAAAAATGATGCGGAGACACTAGTAGTTACCTCAGAAGATGTAGCTATCTGCTCCGGCCAGGAAGAAACATGTCTTCACATCGTAACTCAAGATGTTGAGTGGGTGGTAGATACTGCAGCATCCTATCACGTCACTCCTCACAGGGACTTCTTCACAACATACAAAGCATGAGACTTTGGATCAGTGAAATTCAATTGCGAAAAAATGCAGGGTAAATAATAATTCTAAAGGAGGTATGTTCCAGAAATTCGGCTCAATCTACTCTCGGGAGTAGCCCTTGACAAACAGGGCTCTGCTAGTCACTTTAGCAATGACACTTGGAGAATGATAAAATATGTTATGGTCAATTCCCGATGAAATATTTGTGGCACTTTATACAAGACTCATGTGAATATATGTGTAGAAAGCCTCAATGTAGCTGACCATGAGGCTTCTCAGAAATCTGTGGGACTAGAGACTCGGTCACATGAGTGAAAGAGGGTTGTCTACCTTGACAAAGAAGGATTTAATCACTGTCTCCAAGAATGCTGCTCTAAATCCTTGCTATCCTTATCTATTCGGTAAGCAACATAGAGTCTCATTTAATTTCCCTTCTACGAGAAGATCAGAGTTGCTTACACTCTGATGTTTGTGGTCCCTTGGAGGTTAATTCACTAGGCGGTAACAAATACTTTCTGACTTTCATTGACGATGCTTCTCGGAAGGTATGGGTGTATTTTCTGAAAACAAAGGATCATGTACTTGATTATTTCAAATTATTCAATGCCATGGTCGAGCGTGAAACGGGGAAGAAACTGAAGTGTCTCCGTACAGATAATGGAGACGAGTACACTTCCAGTGAGTTCGATGCCTATTGCGGAAGTCATGGGATTCAACATGAAATGATTTTTCCACGCACCTCACAACATAATGGTGTTGCTGAAAGAATGAACCGCACCATTATGGAGAAAGTCAGAAGCATGATCAACATGACTAAGCTGCCAAAGCCATTCTGGGGAGAAGTTGTTCGTGCCGCCTGCTACCTAATCAACAGATCACCATATGTACCGTTGAATTTTGAGATTACGGAGAAAGTGTGGTCTGGTAAGAATCCCTCATATTCTCACCTTAGAACATTCGATTGTTTACCCTTTTCCACACATATCAAATGAGCTCAGGCAGAAGCTCGATGCAATGACTACTCCATGCATCTTTATAGGCTATGGAGATGAGGAATTTGGATACAGGCTATAGGACCCGGAGGAAAAGAATGTCATCATAAGCAATGATGTAGTGTTTCTTGAAGACCAAACAATAAAAGATATTAAAAAGCCCAATATGTCTTCTAATTCCAGTGCCGATAAAACCGATGAAAATTCAGACACAACCTCAGCACCAACACGAGTGGCCACAGATAATGATGAGGTGCATGATATGCCAGAAGCATAATCAGATGAGGAAAGTGATGTTGAGCATGGGAGCTGTAACCCGCTCCATCAGAGGCGACATGATCATTCACAGATCTGGATAACGACAGACCACTAGAAACCAATGAACCTCCAGTACGAAGATCTGAGCGAGGCCGGATTCCATTAAATAGATACTCAGGATCTGATTATATTCTGGTTACTGACGAGCGGGAGCCAGAAAATTTCAAAGAAGTTGTATCTCATAAAGACAAAGGAAAATAGTTGCATGCAATGCAAGATGAAATAGAATCTCTGTAGAAAATAATACTTATGAGATAGTCAAGCTCCCGCATGGATGAAGGCACTGAAGAAAAAATGGTTACAAAAAAGTTGTATCTCATAAAGACAAAGGAAAATAGTTGCATGCAATGCAAGATGAAATAGAATCTCTGTAGAAAATAATACTTATGAGATAGTCAAGCTCCCGCATGGATGAAGGCACTGAAGAAAAAATGGGTGTTCAAGCTGAAGAAAGATGGCAGCGGAAATGTCTTGAAACACAAAGCTCGGTTAGTAGTCATATGATTCCTACACAAAAAGGGAATCGGCTTTGATGAAATCTTTTCACCAATTGTGAAAATGGCTTCAATCCGAGTTATCCTATGATTGGTAGCCAATTTGAACTTAGAGCTTGAACAGATGGATTAAGGGTGGCAGAAAATATCGGGCCCGGTCCGGCCTGACCGACCAGCCCGGGCTTTGGCCGGCCCGAAGTAAAAAAAATCCGGGATGGGCCCTATAATCAAAAGCCCGGCTCGGGCCTGATCTGGGCTTAGCATTTTTGGCCCGGGCCCGGCCCAGCCCGGGCCTAAACCAAAAAAAACACATATATATATATATATATTAATTGTTTGTAGCATTTAAATTGTTAATTTATCGATGAAAATTTTGATTTATTTGTGAATTATCTTAGCATATAGTGTGAATGTATTTTGTATTTGTATGTTTTAATTTTTTTATTAAAAAAAAAAAAACGGGTCGGATAAAGCCTGGGCCTGAGCTTTTTTTTTCCTTGCCAGACTTATCAAAGTCCGGGCCAGGCCCGGCCAATTGCCACCCTTAAGATGGATGTTAAAATAACTTTTCTTCATGGTGATCTAAATAAAGAAATATACATGGAGCAGCTAGAAGGTTTCAAGGTTTCAGGAAAATAGAACATTGTTTGCAAGTTGAAGAAGAGCTTGTACGGGCTCAAGCAAGCACCGAGGCAGTGATACAAGAAATTTGACTCGTTCATGGTGGGTCAAAGCTACAAAGGAACTGCAATAGATCAATGTGTATACATTCAAAGGTTTCCATATGGAAATTTTGTTGATATTCTACTATACGTAGACGACATGTTGATCGTAGGACAAGAAGCAGCGAAGATCAGCCAGCTGAAGAAGGAACTCTCTAAGTCTCTCGACATGAAAGACTTAGGACCAGCTCAACAGATTTTGGGAATGGAAATAGTTCGTGACAGACAGAACAAAAGGTTATGGCTTTCACAGGAAAGTTATATTGAATGGATAATCAGGAGGTTCGATATACAAAATGCCAAACCTGTCAACATTCTGCTAGCACACCATTTCAATACGTGCCCCTCATCCAAGAAAGAGATAGAGGATATGTCATCAATATCATATTCTTCAGCAGTTGGAAGCCTAATATATGTTATGGTATGTATCGGACCAGATATTGCTCACGCAGTGGGTATAGTGAGTCGTTTTCTCTCTAACCCAGGAAAACAACACTGGGAGATAGTCAAATGAATTCTCAGGTACCTCAAAGGTACATCGAAGTTACGTCTGTGCTACAGGGGAGCTGATCCAATCTTGGAAGGGTATACAGATTCAGATATGACAGATGATCTTGATGGTAGAAAATCTACAACATGTTTTCTCTACACTTTTATAGGGGAAGCTGTGTCATGACAGTCAAGATTGCAGAGGTGTATTGCATTATTCACAACAGAAACTGAGTATATTGCAGCACCAGAAGCAGGAAAAGAAATATTGTGGTTAAAGCATTTTCTCCAAGAATTATGGATCAAGCAGACATAATACAAGATATATTGTAACAGTCATAATGCTCTGGACTTGAGCAAGAATTCAATGTATCATTCCCGGACAAAGCACATTGATATTCACTATCATTGGATACGCGAGGTAATGGATCAACAACTGCTGAGACTAGTGAAGATCCATACATGTGAGAATCCAGCCGACATATTAACAAAGGTGGTTACTCGGGACAAGCTAGAGCTGTGCAGAGACATAGCCGTGATAGCTGTCAGATGACGATCGTTTTGGATGCAGCTAGAGGGGGAAAATTGTAATATCCAGCTACATCATGCACCATTGTCAAAGATTTAGATCACACTTTTGACAATGGTGCACCATCTTTTTGAAAATGGTGAAAAACACCAAAATAGCTTTAGGTGCGTTAATTGAATTTGTTGGAATAGTGAGCTTGAGTTTCACTATAAATTGAGAGCTCATTTGAGAGCTCAAACATCCCAAAAATAATAAGTTTCAAGTTAAGAAAGTTTTGAGAGTGTAAGAGAGTGAGGATTTTATAAAGAATTGTAAACACTTGTAATTCTATTCTTATAATAATAGATTCGGTTTTTCCTTAAAATAATCTTCAATTATCCGAGAATCACAACAATTATAGCATGCAACAATATTTGAATAGTAAAACTTACGAAATACATATACCATGATTTTGAAACTCACTGTACTTTCAGCATAGTTTACCAAACACCAAACTACTTGAACGAATTATTTTATAAGCAACAACAACCTCAAACTAATTGTCTTTATTTAATCCGAAAATTAATTAAAATATCCTATAAATTATTTAAAAATTTGATTTATTAATAAGATAATTTTATTTTTATTTCTGTTAAAATGAAAAGTATATATTATTTTTATGAAAATCAAATTTTATGTCATTTAATCAATCTTCTTATTACACCACGATTACTCGTAACAATCTCTCTATGTATTGCTTGGTTCTTAAACCTGGGACCATTGCAAATCGGCAAGGGAAAATATTTTCATGATTTTTTTTTTAGGATAGACGGAGGAAACTCTAGCTACATGAGCATGGACCTGTTAAATTAAATTAATATATTTTATAATCCGTACACGTGGCAGAATCACGACCCTATTTACTTACCTTGTTAGGTTGATCCTAGACCTGGTTATTGAAATTTTGTCAGCAGCACATGCGCAGCGTAATTTTGTTGACTTTTGCCATCAGTTTAAACTAGCTGAGCTTATTTTATTTTTATATTTATATTTTGTGTTTTTTATTTTTTATATATCAGCTTAAGAAAAATATATTATAATATTTTTTTTTTAATGGGAGTTTCATAAACTTTTGAAAACCAATACTCATATTTAATCAATTTACTCTAAGTACTATATACATTGCATATAATTAAGGGTTATTTACATTTTATTATTAAAGTTATGATAAAATAACAATTGGGTATTATGAATATTAATATATTACACTTTACTACTAAACTTATATAAAATTTAACATTTTACTACTTTTCCATCCAAACCGTTAGTTGACCGTCAGTTGAACTTTAAAAATACTGTTTTATCCTCAAAATAAAATAAGGATTATTTACGTTTTACTACTAAAGTTATGATAAAATACCAAATAGATACAATGAATATTAATATATTACAATTTACTACTAAACTTATATAAAATTTAATATTTTACTACTTTTCCATCTATATCATTAGTTGACCATGACATCATGTTGACATCGCAAGGATAAAAAGTCTTAACCCATAATTATTATAAATTGTAATCCATTTAAAATATTTTGGTTAATATGAGAATGTTAATTATTAAATTATTTTGGTAAATTAAATTCTTTATTTTGCTGGGTTATATGAACAGTTTAGAGACAGAAATATTTTTATAAATGTGATTGTTGATTGCATCTTTTTTAATGTTATATATAAGATTTAGATATGTTTTTTTAAAGGGTATAATTATAATTTTCACGTTTATTTTATTTTGAGGATAAAGTAGTCTTTTTAAAGGTCAACTGACGGTCAACTAACTGTTTAGATGAAAAAGTAGTAAAATGTTAAATTTTATATAAGTTTAGTAGTAAAGTGTAATATGTTAATATTCATAGTACCCAATTGTTATTTTATCATAATTTTATTAGTAAAACGTAAATAACCCTATAATTAATGTATACACACGTAGATAAAGATGATTGGTCATTAAAACTATGGTTTAAATAATACAAAAATAGTTTTTTAAACTAAATTCGCAATTCATGCAATTAAAATTTCATAAAACTTGATCAAAATATCACTTCTATGATCATCACTGCAATTGAGCCACAACCTCAAAAGAAAGACAAACCTTCATAAGATAAAACCCAAAACCATAAATTTTGTACAGATAATTCATTCTACTAACGGTTTTCGAAAAAATTCTTTTTTTACCAAAGAGCATAACATGATCTCTGGATTGCACATCAATCCAATCAAATGCCACTTGCAAATAAATTCAATAATAAAATGTAAGATTTTATGTATTTTCACATTAAACGAAGGAAAAAATACTTAATTTGTTGATTCAGCCAAAGATTTACGAAAATAAATAAATAAATAATCTTAAAAGGTTATTTAGCAATTAATATGAAACAATGTATCATTAAATTCATTAAATTTCTAAGTGTTATTAATAGTTAATTAATTAATAATTATTAATAATGATCATTTTAATAATTGTATCACTAAATTCATTGAATTTTCAAGTGTTATTAATAGTATATCGATTAATAAATAATAAATTAACGATTAGTAATGATAATGATGAATATAAAGATATAGATAACACTTGATTCATATCTTGTTGAGATGGGATAGACTTGTGTAACTTATTCCAGATAACCTTATTTGTAAATCTTATCACAATATTTACTATAAATAAAACTACACCACCATCATGCAGTCATGGTGGTTTCACAAGTTCACTTACATGGTATCAACTGGTTTGATTTACTCCCACCGATCCTAACTCCTCACCATGGCTTCTGATCTCTCTGCCTTTTACAACCATGATCCATCTCATCACCATCAAACTCAACTTCACAAATTATCTTTTATGGCGCAATCAAATGTAATCGTTGTTATAATCTCAAAACCTTTTCAGTTTCGTCGATGGCACATTTCCCAAACCTTCAGCTTTGTCCTCCACTGATCCCCGTTTTGCTGATTGACTTCTCAAGGATCAGCTGGTGCTTAGTCTCATTATTTCTTCTGAAAGTCCCGAGATTATCCTAAGTTCTGACCCTATGCGGAATATAACATAATAATCAAGACAATTCCTAATTACTGTAACTATGGAAATCTAATATGCAACTACAATATCAGCCAATAACAATTAAAACCCCACAATATCAATTCAATGCAAAATATAAATGCAAGAAATAAAATCAATCACACAAAATCAACACAATAATTTTGGTGACGAAGTGGAAAATTCGGGCGAGTACAAAAACTACTTCGTGTATCTTGGCTACCAGCTCAATCCACTATATAGAGAAAAACTTACAGCGATGGTCAAGACCTATGGTGGCAACTCCACCGACTCAAAAACCTATAAACTGTAAGAACCCAATGAACTCATTATGCCCGCATACCGCGATTTTTTATTGAACCTCGGAATTCTATGAGTGAATCAAATCCTTACACACGTCGGAACTCTGATTACCAATCTTCCTCCTTGAGAACTCTGAAGGATTAGGAATTTTGGGTTTGAATGTGTTGAAGGTTTATCAAAGATTGAATCTCACCATAAACAAATAAGACAAGAAGATGAAAGAAATCTTCAAGGTGCATTCAAGAGAGGTTGAAAGCTTTGAGAGATTTTGGCTCAAGGGAAATGTGTTTCAACCAATGAGGATGGTGGCTACATGGTCTATTTATAGATAGGGTGAAGATTTAGGATTCTTCAAAGTGAAAAGGCTCAAAAATGCGTTCAGATCGCAGTCGCATTCGAACGATTACTCGAACGCACCACGAACACGTGCCCACTAGAAAGACTCATCGAACGCTACTCGAACACACCACGAACGCTTGCTCTCTGGAATTTTTCGTTCGAACGCTTCCCCGAACGTACCACGAATGTTTACTCTCTGGAATATTTTTCTCGAACCCAATGGAGAACGTGCCACTAACGCCACACGTTCGAATGCTGCAATGAACGCAGCACTAACGAAAATGCTCCAGCTTTACCAGAAACCAGTCCAATTGCTCCAAGAACTTCAAGACTTGTTACAACTTACAATCTCCCCCTTTGGCATTCCGTGACAAAACACTACCTAATACAAAGACTACGGTAATAGACCAAAAAAGAAAAATAACCAACTGTCAACCATCAAAATAATGACTTATTATATTACGACTTGATCTAACACCTAACCAAGTAGTCTCGAAATCAATGCCACCTCAACAAAAAAATCTGCTACCTGAAATATCCACAAACAATAATATACCGTGAAAATGCATTAGGATTATCAAGTATAACATTAAACAGGTAAAACACTCATGCATGTACAAGTAGATAATATTCTCCCCCTTAATCTTAACTCTCCTTAAAATGAAGATATCAAAAGGATAATCTACGCTACTACTCCTCATTAAACTACTCTCCCTTTTTTGTCACGAAATCACAAAGGATGAAGGTACTAGGATAAACAACATGAGGTAACTAATGCAAGAGTATATGCAAACAAAACTTACTGCCCCTCACTAACAGGTCCACATAGTTAGCTTAAAATCATACGGGATGTAAACACTCATAGATATGCAAAACAAAAGGTATGCATTAACAATGAGCATATACAAACACACAATGAGGTAAAAATAATTTTATCAAAAAATGACTGAAACATCACTTCAAGCAAATACAATGATACCCAGTCAGTATTCAACTGTTTATGACATGAAATAATATGCATCACTTTAGATTTGGCTAAATGCAACACTTATGCATATGACATAAACACCAAAGCATAGCAAGCACTTGCGTGAAAAATAAGTGCACAACGAATCAAGGCCTAAGACCTTATTTTATGAGCTGGACACAGCCAAAGAAATCCATTTCTTAACAAACCAAGTTCACAAAATAGATGTTCAAGCCCAGCACCTCTAGGACCTGAAATTAAGCAACATTGGTCGCATGCTATGTTATTTTCCCCATAAATATCATGAGCTCATAAATAACAACTCTTTCAAGTGAAGGATTTTTGCCATTGTCTTTTGAATTTAGCCCATTGGCTCTTTTGTACTCGAGTCTCATGTAAAATTCCTTTTTTTTAATTTTTTTTTTTGCTTTTACAAGGGGATAGCAAAGTCATCTAGTCAAAGGTCACACTATTCAGTAAACAAAGTATGGTAAAAATTAGACTGCTAGTCCAAAAACTCATATATGCGACCAAGCCTTGACATAAGAAAATTGTGTATGTGAGGTGAAAGCACAAGATATTCCAAGATTTTTTTATCACACACACATATGCATATAGAGCATCAAGAAAAAAAAAACATATCATACATGCATAACCATATATCCTACATACCAGGATCACATGCACATATTTTTCATGCTCGAACAAACCACAAAAATATTTTTGGTCTTTTTCAATTATATATATATTTTTTGATTTTTTAGCTTTAACACGCATAAAAAAAATAAAGACACAACATGACTTGTCAAAGTCCAATAGTACGTGGAGTTGTATCCCAAGTGCAGATCATATTACCGTCTATTCGGAATCGGGTATGAAATTTATGTCCGGGTTTCCATCCTATATACCAAGGGACATATAATAAAAACAAGACACACACACCCATATGCAGTGAAAAGAAATAAACGTGCAAAAACATAAAACAGACGCGCACACACACATGCAATGGGAAAAAAATGCAACTTCTAGGAAGAGTTACACCGAAATGCACTCTCATTATGCCTATCAAGGCATTCAGAAGTAGTTGGGAAGTCATCTTGCTTTCTCACCCAAACTTTCTTAAAAATCTATTCCACTTGAGAATCCTAGTCAACACAGCAAGTTTCTCACTAAGGAATTGAGCTTATTTGGTTAGAGCGGAAACTTGAGACACTAGATTTGAGGAATCAATTCTAGGTGACATAATCTTAGGCCTTTTCTTTTATTTGTACAACATGAAGCACTTAGGCCTAATGTCTCACAGTGATGGCACACAGACACAAACCTTGGATGAGAGTGAGATTTACCCACAACACCTCTAGATCGAGGTTGAGTCACAATACAAGGAACAAATGAAGGAATCACATGACTACACTTAGCATGCTTCTTACCTAAGTCATGTTTAGGAGGGTTAGGCACAGCTCTAGACGATGACGCCTTGTTGCAATTAGGCACAACACTAATACCTAGCATGTGGTTGAGTTTTTTTATTCCCATTTAAAGACGCAGACAACTGGGTTCTAGCATCTTCAATATCGGCCTCTAAAGTGTGGACCCTATCAACTAGGCCTATATTCCTCTCCTCCAGGTCATCTACCATCAAGATACTTTGCTCAAATTTGCTATATTAGTCTTCTTGATGGCTAAACTCTCATTAAACAGTTCAGCATAAGCTACCTGAAGACTATCATCATCTACAGACTCATCAAGAGAGACTTATGAATGATCATCATTAACTTCATTCTCTCTGTCATCAGACACACTAGCATTAAAGGCCATAAAATTTTTCTTGTCTTTAGGAGAATCATCAGAAGTATAGCCATCTTCTGAATCACTAAGGGAGGTTGTCATGGCTTTCTTACCTTTAGCCTTAAGATATGTGGGACATTTAGATCTGATGTGCCCATATCATTCACATTCATGAAACTGGATACCATAGGGTCTACTACCCATATCATCTCTAGACTCTCTCCAGCTATGCCTACTCTCTCTAGGCCTATCCTTCATATCTCTATTACTGCTGCTGCCACTCTTCTTAAGCTTAAGAAATTTCTTAAATATCTTTGCAAACATGACCAAATCATGATCCGTGAGGGTATCATCATCATCACTAGACGGATCATGAGCAACTTCCTTCACAATCTTCATCGCTATAGTTTTTAGCTTTTTATAACCAGGAAGTTTCTTCTCATAAACCTGCAGTTTTCCTACGAGATCATCTAATTTAAGCTGATTGAGGTCATTGCTTTTCTCAATGGCAGTAATATTGGGTAGAAACTTGTCATGCACGGATCTAAGGATTTTCCTAACTATCCTATTGGTATAGATAGTCTCTCATAGGTTAAAGCTTGAGTTAATGATATCGTTAATCTCAGCGTAGAACTCATCAAAGGTCTCATCATCTTTCATCTGGGCGACCTTAAAACTAGTTGCTAAATCTTGGAGTCTATTATTTTTTACAGACAATGTGCCCTCATGCACAGTCTGCAGGATGTCCCAGGCATCCTTGGCTATCTCACACAATGAGATTCTCCTAAACTTAACAGAATATACAACACCATGTATGGCATTAACTATCTTGTTGTTCTTATTGCTAGCATCAAATTTGTCATTGGTCCAGGTCAATTTGTCTTTAGGGGAAGAGACCCCATCAATTATAACTACGGGAGGTTTCCACTTGTATTCTACTGTCATCCAGACCCTCTCATCTAAGGACTTAAGGAACGCTCTCATGCGAACCTTCCAATGTAAATATTATGTGCCATCAAAAAATGGTGGATAATTTAAAGGTTGACTACGATCCATAACTAATGGGTCAAGGATCAAGTTCAGGCTCTGATACCAATTGAAAGTCCGAGATTATCCTAATTTCTGACCTTATGCGGAATATAACACAATAATTAAGATAAGTCATGATTACTGTAACTATAAAAATCTAACAGGCAACTACAATATCAACCAATAACAATTAAAACCCCACAATATCAATTCAATACAAATATAAATGCAGCAAATAAAATCAATCACATAAAATCAACACAATAATTTTGGTGACGAAGTGAAAAACTCATGCGAGTACAAAAACCACTCTAGGTATCTCGGCTACCAGCCCAATCCATTATATAGAGAAAAACTTATAGCGATGGTCAAGACATAGGGTGGAAACTTCACCGACTCAAGTACCTCTAGACTGTAAGAACCCAAGGAACTCATTATGCCCGCACACCACGATTTTCTTCTGAACCTCTGAAGTCTCTGAGTGAATCAAATCCTTACGCACGTCGGAACTCCGATTACCAATCTTCCTCTTTGAGAACTCTGAAGGATTAGGAATTTTAGGTTTGGTTGTGTTGAAGGTTTATCAAAGATTGAATCTCACCATAAACAAATAAGACAAGAAGATAAAATAAGTCTTCAAGGTGGATTCAAGAGAGTTTGAAAGCTTTGAGAGATTTTGGCTCAAGGGAAATGTGTTTCAACTAATGGAGATGGTGGCTACATGTTCTATTTATAGGTAGGGTGAAGATTTAGGATTTTTCAAACTGAAAAGGCTTAAAAACATGTTTAGATCGCAATCGCGTTCAAACGATTACTCGAACGCACCACGAATGCTTGCCCACTGGAAAAACTCGTTCGAACGCTACTCGAACGCACCACGAATACTTGCTCTTTGGAATTTTTCGTTCGAACGCTTCCTCAAATGTACTATGAATATTTGCTCTCTGGAATATTTTACTCGAACCCAATGGAGAACGTGCCACTAACGACACACGTTCGAACGATGCAACGAACGCAGCACTAACGAAAATGCTCCAGTTTTACCAGAGCCCAGTCCAATTTCTCCAAGAACTTAAAGACTTGTTACAACTCAATTGAACTTGTTTTATCACAATAAAAATGGAACTTACATATTCCCTGACAAATGAAGTTCTTTTTGTTGACCTCGGCCTGCACACTACTCATGCGGTTTGGCTGGCTCTTGCTTAGTCCTTTGGCCATGGCTTCAAGTCTCATGAAATTAAGATCAATGACGAGTTGCAACTTATGAAGAAAGGCTTCTAATTTATCTCAAAATGTCTTCAAGAAATTTTGTGATCAATTTGATGTCATGAATTGTCACGTTGATGAAACTGATAAGGTTCACTGGTTTCTCCATGGCCTTGGGGCAGTAAATTAATAATTAATAATTACTAAATTTAGTAATTAATAATTTAATAAACCAATGAGAGCTCATCATTTCCTTTGAATCAATGAGAGAACTCTATTAGGTTTTGTTTTATAGTAATATATAGATAGATTCACCGACGTATGATAAGATAAATAATTCATGGGTAAATATTCAGAAATTAGATCAAGTGTTGTGTTTAATTATGTTAAAATTTTCATTTTTTTTGTAGCAGGTTAAGATTTTGTAGCATCCACACTTCGAGAGATGTTACAGGCATGGGATAGGCCTTACTAACCTCATAAGCCTCTGACTCTGATAACTACTATTCAATTTCGAATACTATTTTCTTTAATTAAATATATATATCGTATATATGGGACCGTGGCCCAAATTTATAACTTAACATACAAACTTAACTCTAATAACTTTATACATAAAGACACATTTTTCACAATGACTACACATAACTCAAATGCTAGTACATGACTTTTACTTGACTCTGACTGACTCCAATTGGACTTTTACTCTTAGACTTGGACTAGTGGGCTCCAAACCCTAGTGACTGCATCAGTATCCGCCCTCCCGAGCTCGTCCTCCGAGAATACCTACAATAACAGAAAATTGGGAGTTGGGGGGGTTAGATTGATGTACGATCTAAGTGAGTGGACTAAAAACTAAAATATTGTTATAAAAACATTCGATCTAAAACCAAAAGTTCAAGAAACTGTTTTATACCAAAAACTCTTTTTTTGCCTGTCTGAAATCTCTGAGTTTCTTCCAAAAATATATCTTTCTGAAAAACGCTTTTTAAAAGTCTGGTTTTCTGAAAATTGTGTCTAAATTCTGATTTCTGAAAACTGTTTTATGAAAATCTGGTAACTTAAAACTAGTCCGTCTCTGAAAAACTTGACGTATGTGGGCGTTACGTATCGTCATCCCCTCATATGCCTAACTGGAGCCAGGAATGCAAAACCATGACTTTGGGGCGTTATATATTGTCGTCTCCCAAAACATACCACTCATATCCCTGAAATTGGTGGTCTTCGAGCGTTACGTATCGCTGTCCCCCAAGCCACAGAACTAGAACTGGGGGTGCGAATCTATGCTACCCTCCAAGCTCTAAAAGTAGGGTCTAGGGGCGTTACATATCGTCGTCCCCCTAGCCCTGGACTAGAATCTGGGGGCGTTACGTATCGCCGTCCCCCCAGTCCTCTTCATGTATCAAGTTACATACTGGGGTGGGTTTTTCCCACATGCCCTGAAAAACCATGAAATCATGCATTAAAAATATTTATGTCTCAACATAACTTAAAATATAAATCTTCATGAAATAAATGTGATAAAAGTAATCTAACGCCCTAAAGTGTAAAAAAAAATCTGTTTGCAAGAATAACAAAATAAAAATCAATTAAAATGAGTAGTGTCCACGCACTGTTTTGGAATTCTGCTAGCCTTTCTTTACATCACTGGTGAAACTTATGGCCCATGCGATGATCTATCATCGATAGTTTTGATCAGAAAGGTGACTAAGAATAAATTGATCCAAATTAGATTAAGTTTGTTTATTTAAGTAAGGGCTATCATTTTAAGGGTATCAAACTCTTATCATGATGTATAATGTACATACAGGTTGATACGAGACTTGTAGGGTAGTCTCTAACGTGTTCGGGTGAAACTGAAATGGTTAGAAACATATTTGGGGAATTTTTTAGCCTCGCGTCGAGATGCAGTTCATGGCGCGTCGCGACGCGCATCATCCAGAGGCGTACACTAATTTTTTCTTTACGCGTCGTGACACACAATCCCATCGCGTCACGACGCGTAACAGATCAGAAGCCTTCCTGGGAAAAGTCCCATATCGCATTGCACGGGGCTCTCTGCGTCGCGACGCAAGACCAATTTCTGGTCTAAACTTCAATCATTCTTACTCTATTTTTCTCAACACTTAATCCATATCTTTACACAAGTAAATAATGACAATAAGTACCCAAAATATATCATCAATATCATCCTCAACATTAACCCATATCCTTTCCAAAAACCCTATTTAGTTCAACCTCAAAGTTTAATAAAATGGAAATTTCCCACTATCATCAATTTTGACTTAATAACAACTCATTCACCATCTGATTCAAGTCATCAACTCATCACAATCATCAAAACATCAAACTTTAATAAATAACAATTTGGGTCAAGATTGTATTTTTACCTTGAATCACATTCTCCATTCTCTACTAGGGCTTCCATGCTTTCTTTAATCTTCCTAAACTTGATGTGGATTGAAGCCTTCCATTTTCTCTATTCTCTTCTTCTTCTTTTTCCCTCCTCTTTTCTTTCCTTCTTCTTCCTCTTCTTCTCACGATTTCTTCTTTCATTTTTGTTTCAAAATTTTGTAATTTGTGAATAGTGTACTTTTATATATAGTGGGGGTTGTATGATATTTGTAAGGTTGGAGATAAGTGTAGAATTATGTAGAAAGATTGGGATTCTTCCAATTGAGTCAAAAATTACAATTTATCTGAATTTGACTTGTATTTTTGACCTAATTCTGATCCGAATTTGGAAAATTATTCAACGCAAAAGTTGTAGATCTTGATCGCATCTTTTCGAAAATATAAAATTCATAAAAATTAGAGTTCGTATGAGAACGTTATGGCTCAAATACCATAGGCTATCCGTAGTGAAATATCATGACGTCTAGTATCAGATCCGTCCTCGAATTTACCGATCGTTATCTCATGAAGGTATATGTTTCCAATTATAATTTATACTATGCAACGCTTGTCTCACAGTGAGTTAGTAGTCAAAATTCTTGGTCGTTATAAATTCTCCTCCATTAAATAGGATTCGTCATCGAATCCTTCTTAGGGCTCAACTTGCAGACTTGTCCTGGCTGATGCGAGGATATCTTTGTCTCTGGCTATCCATTTTTTGAGTTCTTAATACTAAATTCTCTGGAAATCTCATATCATACTTGTGCATATTGTTCCAAAGTTTATGGACCTTAATGCATAACATCTTGAGTTCCTAACAAAAAGGTTATCCCTTAATCTTACTCTATTATCCTCTACTCATTACTCATCATATGTCATCATACTACCCCTATCTCTTATGTAACACATAACTTTATTTCTAAAACCCAACATATTTTTATCTTCATCTATTTTTACAAGTTTTCGCTTCCAAAATTATCCATATTTGTAGTCTGTCCTTTTTGCTCACCTTCATTCTATTCTGACTTCACACCCCCTTTAATACCTCTTGCTATGAAAAAACTAACTTTAAAATATTCTTAGTAACTTCTGTTACTTTTCACATTTAGAGTGTTCCCATAATTCTTCATGTTCTTACCCATAACCTTCATTTTCCCTTAACCTGTGTATACTTAGAGTTCTTCAGCTATTCTATTTAAATAACTTTATAGGATGTACCTTATGTTAACATTTATCACCTGATCTCAACTAACTATTTGACCTTCTCAGTTTTCTACATTAGTAATCATTCTACTCTTATAAGCTTTCTTTTTCGAGTCTCAACATTCTTGACTATCTTTGGGTTTTGGTCTTCATGATCTATAACCGACCTCTCTGATGACTCTTATTGATTGGCTAAGAAATTCTGGGGCACAATATCTACACTAAGCTTGATCATATATACTTTTATGCTAAGGCTATGTTCTTTCTTATTAAGCTAATACCGGTTATACTAATATGGTTTACTCTTATGTTCCTTCGATTATTTTACTAGCTCGGTTTAGTTACTATCTTTCACAAAACTTGTTCTCTGTGCATGTTTGCATTATTTGTAAATCTTAACCTTACCCGAGGTCCGATTACGCAAGTTATACTCTCGATGATTTCTTTACTTTGGCTAAGGCTATTTTAAACCCGTGGTGGTTTGGTTAACTTAAACTATGGCTAGCTACTTCTCAGGGATCACAAGAGTTAATATGTAATAGAGTTTGGGTTCTACTCCAACACTGAGAGATCTCGATGTGATGTTCTTCTTCTTCACCTACGAAGTATTTTCTTATATTGTCGTCTTTCCTTAGTAGTTTTACTTTCAAATCTTAAGGTTAGTGTTCCTTCCATCTTTTATCCTGCTTCATTCTATACCTGAAACTTTTGTAATCTAATGGTTTAATATCCTTCACGTGTTCATCTATGTTATGGGGGCAACCTTGAGGTGAAGGTCATGGTCTATTTCTACTACCGCGATCTATCAAGGGTTGGGAGGGTGAGGATCGATTCTGACGCTTACCCGATGGTAGTGATCTCATCAGCTACCCATACCGTTGTTGCGTGTTCTATCCATCTATAGATCTGGGTCTTCTAATTTTTACTAGTTCCAGCTTCCTCACTAAGATACTTCCACTAAGTACTATATGAGTTATCTTTTTTTTCAACTTTACTCTTGATTCGCTTTCGACTATCAATTTTACTATTAATTGTCATGAACCTTCTCTAAAATCCTACCCCTTAATCATGTTGCTTTTATATCCCCTTTTCTGGTTTTTGTTACTTAACCCTCTTAGGTCTTTATTCTTTCTCAAAATCCTGTCATACTCTATATTATTCCTCCTTATAATGTCTATTTTGCTACTTAGATTTTCTTCCCATCTTAGTCCTGTGAACTCCTTATCTCCTTACTTTTCTAAAAACTCTATCAATTTTAATTACTTAGGATATCTTTTATAGAATATTTAGTTCATGTACTGTTCCTTACCTAACCTTTCTTCTTACTACCATGTGACTCTTTATAAATTGTTCTATGTTCCTGAAATTCGTTCTCCCTGATCTCTTGTACTTCTAAGTCTCAACCTCTTTAAGGGCTCATTAATTCAACAATGGTCTCTAAACTTAGCTCAACTTACTGCGACTTTAAACTATTATAGCTCATGTTGCTTATCTATGTTTCATTGAACTCATCGATTTGGCTATCTAGCCATCTCACAATTCATCGAATTTGTTTATTGCTTTTCTTTACGAATCTTTCTCTTTACTAAGTTCTAAGTTGAGGAGCAAGCATATTCATTCCATGAGGATCTACAAATGCGCATTTCTAGTTTATACCTAAACTTGATGATGCTTTGGTGAGGTATTTATAGGTTTACTAAAATCGAGGTTTCCAGAAGAAAGGGTCATCATTTATTCTGTAGGAACCTGGCCAACTACTCTATGTCTTGAGGCCACACAACTATCATCAGTTCTCTACACCACTATCTTCTCGTTATGTTATCTTTGTGTCCGAATACCCTGAATTTCTTTGTTGCTTTTCGCGTTCTTCTACCATTTACATATCTTATTTCTTTGCTCTACAATTTGCTACTGAAACCCACAGTGGTATATCTTCCTAGCTACTTCTTAGATCCCCGCTCTCAGTTCTTGCTATAAATCCTCACTTAGGTGCTCTATTCTGCTATCTGTGCTGATGCTCTTATCATTTCCTAAATATCTCCAACTTCATAAGTCTATTCTTATATCCTTCTACGGATTCCTACTGACTTGGGCTTATCTGTGGGTTTTATGGCATTTTTTCTATCTTGTAGACTCCTACTAGTCTTGCAAACCTTGTGCTGACGTGTCTAAATCTTTGGGTTATTCTGGGTTCTCTTCTTCATACCTTCTGAGACTTCCTGAATTTCTTTTCTTGGTTATTTACCTTCCATGGTCTTTCCATTTCTTAAGATGAACTCCCGTTGTGTTTCTTACGGTCGTCTACATCTATGCTGGTAGAAACTGCTTTATATCTCGTCGGTTCTTTTCTTTATGTCTTGATGGGTTTCTACGTCCTTATTCTAGTACTCTATGTCCTGATGGAGTCTATTGCTCATGTAGGGTAGGTATGAGATAGAATCTGTCAGGATAACTTCCTTAACTGGTATAACGGATGAGTGAGGATCTGGGTAGGTCGAGGCCTTATTTATTGGATTCCTTAACTAGGGCAACTAATCATTGTTTCTGTCGTCCTCCATCTTATTTGCCTATGGCCTTGAGTTCGGGAAATCTAAAATATCTTCATCCTTATGGCATATCCCATATATCAGAAGCCTTCATGAATAATCTCGATTCCTTGCTTCTTCTGTCTTATGGTTGTTCTTGGTTATTCGGGGAACTCGCTACCTATACGAGGTGCTCGAGAGTTATTGGATCAACTTGGAAAAATTTTCTGATGAGGAAAGGAATCTCGATTGAGGAAAAGAAACTTTGCTTAGATCTACTCGGCATTTTACTCTTGTTTAGGCTTGATATACTCTTCTGTACTGCAAGTTCTGGTATTATCCTTTATTATCTAACTTTGGGTCTCTGATTCTTACTACTATAGGTTTTGGTATTTTCTTATCTGTCTGTTTCCGTACCACCCTCTCTATTTGCTTCTGATTGCTTAGATATCTACATTCTATCTTTTTACTTCTTTTTCTAACTTTTTCTTTCTCTTTCTATTTTCCTGAGTGGGTACTCTTAGAACTTTACTATCTCTTTCTGTCTCTTTATTTTTCTTCGTCTTTAGTTGTCTAAACATTCATACATTCTTTCTTTCTTTCTTATAGCTTTCCTATCATATTCCCTGGAATCACTTGTCTTAGATCATTACTGTTTAATTCCATAGTTCGTTCCGGGCTTCTGGTAATAAACCAGGGTTACTACATGAGAATTCTTAACTTGGATCTAGAGCGTCGTTGTTCTCGTAAAGAATACTATTCGATTAGTCTGGGAAGGCTTACTAACATGTCTATAGAACTTTAAAGACGTACTCGAGGATCGTATATTGGAGAGGTAGTGCTTTGCATATGAGCATCCCGGAAATACTGCGTATACAAAACCCCAACACTCTACCCATTGCAGTCACTGACTCCATTGACCATGCTCTGATACCATCTTTGTAGCATCCCAACTTCGAGAGATGTTACCGGCAGGGGATAAGCCTTACTAACCCCATAATCCTCTGTCTCTGATAAATACTATTCAATTTCTAATACTCTTTTCTTTAATTAAATATATATATCGTATATATGGGACCGTGGCTCAAATTTATAACTTAACATACAAACTTAACTCCAATAACTTTATATATAAAGACACATGTTTTCACAATGGCTACACATAACTCAAATGCTAGCCATAAACCCTAAACCCTAATTGGACTTTTACTCTTTGACTTGGACTGGTGGGCTCCAAACCCTAGTGACTGCATCAGTATCCGCCCTCCCGAGCTCGTCCTTCGAGAATACCTGCAAGAACAGAAAACTGGGAGTTAGGGGGTTAGATCGTTGTACGATCTAAGTGAGTGGACTAAAAACTAAAATACTGTTATAAAAACATTCGATCTAAAACCAAAAGTTCAAGAAACCGTTTTATACCAAAAACTCTTTTTTCCGTCTGAAATCTCTGAGATTCTTCCAAAAACTGAACTTTTTGAAAACTGTTTTTTAAAAGTCTGGTTTTCTGAAAACTGTGTCTAAAATCTGATTTTTGAAAACAGTTTTCTAAAAATCTGGTAACTGAAAACTGGTCTGTCTCTGAAAAACTTGATGTATGAGGGCGTTACGTATCGTCGTCCCCTCATACGCCTAACTAGAGCCAGGAATGCAAAACCATGACTTTGGGGCGTTACGTATCGCCGTCCCAAAAGTATGCCACTCATGTCCCTGAAACTGGTGGTCTTGGGGCGTTACATATCGCCGTCCCCTAAGCCACAGAACTAGAACTGGGGGTGCGGATCTATGCTACCCTTCAAGCTCTGAAACTAGGGTATAGGGGCGTTACGTATCGCCGTCCCCCTAGTCCTAAATTAGGATCCGGGGCGTTACATATCACCGTCCCCCAGTCCTCTACATGTGCACATGTTCTCTATCTGTCAATTCCAAGCAGTATCAAGTTACATATTGGGGTGGGTTTTCCCTCATGCCCCGAAAAACCATGAAATCATGCTTTAAAAAAAATTTATGTCTCAACATAACTTAAAACATAAATCTTCATGAAATAACTGTGATAAAAGTAATCTATCGCCCTAAAGCGTAAAAAAAATAAGTCTGTTTGCAAGAATAACAAAATAAAAATCAATTAAAATGAGTAGTGTCCACTCACTGTTTTGGAATTCTGCTAGCCTTTCTTTACTTCGCTGGCGAAACTTATGGTCCCTGCGATGATCTATCATCAATAGTTTTGATCAGAAAGGGGACTAAGAATAAATAGATCCAAATTAGGTTAAGGTTGTTTATTTAAGTAAAGGCTATCATTTTAAGGGTATCAAACTCTTATCAAGATGTATAATGTACATACAAGTTGATACGAGACTTTTAGGGTAGTCTTTAACGTGTTCGGGTGAAATAGAAATGGTTAGAAACAGATTTGGGGAATTTTTTAGCCTCATGGCGCGTTGCGACGCGCATCGTCCAGAGGCGTACCCTAATTTTTGCCTTGCGCATCGCGACGCACAATCCCATCGCGTCACGACGCGTAACAGATCAGAAGCCTTCCTGGGAAAATTCTCATATCGCGTTGCGACGCGGGGCTCTCTGCGTCACGACGCAAGACCAATTTCTGGTCTAAACTTCAATCATTCTTACTCTATTTTGCTCAACACTTAATCCATATCTTTACACAAGTAAACAATGACAATAAGTACCCAAAATATATCATCAATATCATCCTCACCATTAACCCATATCCTTTCAAAAAACCCTATTTAGTTCAACCTCAAAGTTTAACAAATTGAAAATTTCCCACTATCATCAATTTTGACTTAATAACAACTCATTCACCATCTGATTCAAGTCATCAACTCATCACAATCATCAAAACATCAAACTTTAATAAATAACAATTTGGGTCAAGATTGTATTTTTACCTTGAATCACATTCTTCATTCTCAACTAGGGCTTCCATGCTTTCTTTAATCTTCCTAAACTTGAAGTGAATTGAAGCCTTCCATTTTCTCTCTAATTTCTTCTTTTTCCCTCCTCTTTCTTCTTCCTTCTTCTTCCTCTTCTTCTCACGATTTCTTCTTTCATTTTTGTTTCAAAATTTTATAATTTGTGAATAGTGTACTCTTATATATAGTGGGGGTTGTATGATATTTGGAAGGTTGGAGATAAGTGTAGAATTGTGTAGAAAGTTTGGGATTCTTCCAATTGAGTCCAAAATTACTATTCATCCGAATTTGACTTGTTGACCTAATTCTAATCCGAATTTGGAAAATTATTCAACGCAAAAGTTGTAGATCTTGATCTCAGCTTTCCGACGATATAAAATTCATAATAATCGGAGTTCGTATGAGAAAGTTACAGCCCAAATACCATGAGCTATTCGTAGTGAAATATCATGACGTCTAGTATCAGATTCGTCCTCGAATTTACCGATAGTTATCTCACGAAGGTATATGTTTCCAATTATAATTTATACTATGCAATGTTCGTCTCACAGTGAGTCAGTAGTCAGAATTTCCGGTTATTACAGATTTAGAATCATATAATGCATTATCAGTGTAATAGGAAATTCAACTAAATATTAATCTAAATTCTTTCTGAATTTGATTAAAAAAAATGTTCCTTAATTTTTTTTATTATTTGAACTAATTATCCCGTTAAATTTCTGTTAAGTTTTGTATTTTTAAAAATTACTTAAAAATTATTATTATTTATATATATATATATATATTTATTTATTTATTTATTCTCTATTTTTTTATCTATTACATGTCACATTTGTTTGAATCTTAAATTATATCATATAAAAAAAAATACTATTTTACTATTGAAAAGTTAAATCTAATAGTTATAAAAATAACGGAAGAGATATAGTTAGTAATTTTTAAGAATTCAAAGACTAACTCATAAAAATAACATTAAACCATAATATAATTTATAATGTATTTCAGTGGAAGAATCAAATAAAATAATTAAACAATTAAGGGATAAGACGAAGTTGATGATAAGAATCATGCAAGATTCTTAAATTGAAGATGATGACAAGTAATAATAGTGGAAATGAATGATGGAGATAGCCATGAAGGTTACCATCTTTAATCTTTAATCTTAAATCTTAAAGTGGAACGTGGACGGCAACTTATCTCATAAAACGACTCGTAGTTAGTCTTATCTTATCATTGTATTTATCATAACGCTAAAATAAATAAAAAATAATTATTTAAAAGTTGAATTTTGTAGGTTTAAAAAAACTAATTTTAAATTATTTATATCGACTATCCGAGAACTACATCCGTATCGGATGAATAGTCTAGTCTAATCTAAGCTTCAATGAATTTATTAATGATAAACTCAATAAATTAGACAACGAAAAAGAAGTTGAAAATGGAGGCAGTCCAAGAATTACGTCGCCTATACATATCAAATGACATGAAAATATTGAAAGGATAACAACTTGCTACATAGTCTTATTAATATATTGAAAGATACAATTAGTAGGCAAAATGGAAAAAAGGGAGATGGTGGTTGCCCTTTTATGTTTATTTTTTAAAATGATCTTTCAATATTAATGAATATAAAATTTAGGCTTTAATTGAATTAGGTCTTTGTAATGGACCCATTTATTTTGATTGTTATCCAAATTTTACAAAAAATTTATTAGATATCAAAACCCACAGTTATCACTTCATGTAGCTTTAATGCATGGGTTATGCTAATGTAGTCCCCACTCCCGTATTAAAGTTGAAATTGGACCATCAAATTTGAAGCAATGGACATTGAACATGAAATTGATTGTTGAATTTGAAATATTTCATGACTAATATTATAAGGTTTATTATTCGAATTTCAACTTCAATACTCCCGATACCGATACCGGAATACTATAGACGTGTCCTACAAGGGTTTAAAGTTATGCCTTCTGTTTTCAGTACCAAGAAGAAACTGTATTATTTAAAATGGATGTGCAAAAAGCAAATGTGACAATACACATGGGCGGAAGTACACAAGAGTAGAATCGAAAATGAACCAAGTTGTTTATTAACAGTTCGAGATCGATTTATATTTGGGTTGGTTCAAGATTGTTGAACAAAAAAAAAGAGCGTGTAAGGTTCAAAACTCTTAAAAAGAAGTCCCAAAATGAGTGATTGATTTTATTGAGGAAAGCTTCCAAGGGACGCAAGCACACAAGTATAATTGATTAATATAAAAAAAAAATTACATTACTCATAAGAGTATTTTGTTTGTTCTTTTTTCCTCTAGATTTGACTTTGAGTTTATATAGTGATGCGAATAAGTGTCTGGTACTGTTTGAGCGGTTGAATCTCATCTCTTGCACCTCATGCATTCCTCTTTTGCCAGCTGTGACAACTGCTCCAGTCGTGCCCTTAGTCTCTAGTAATTGTTAGGGATCATGTGGCATGTTCTATAACTCCTCGCTCATTCTTCTACCACTTATGACAATTGCTATAGTAGTGCCTTCAAGTTGTGGTAACTGCTCGATTGTGCTTCATATTGTGGTGTGCTACTTATGGCAACTGCTAGAAATGTGTATTGCATTCTTCAATTATCAGATCATGTCGTTTGTGTAACTGCTCCTTGGGGCGATTTGGCCACTTGGCCGATTGAGGGATTTGGTTACTAGGTTGATCGGACGATTCGATTATTAGGCGGATTGGATGATTTGGCTGCTAGGCCGATTGGGCAATTATTACAATTTTTGGTTGTCAACAGAGATCAATTCATTTAATAAATTAGTCATTCAATCTCAAAAATAATAGTTCGATTATTATACGAGATCAACTCACAAAAGCTCGACTTGCTTCATTTTTTTCTCACGAATATTATTCGAAATATACTCGACTTGGATTGTATAAATACAACTCGGCTCGATATTATAATATGTATATGTATACATATGTCACAAACATTTGAATTTTGTAGAGAATTTATTTACAATTTGAAAAAGTAAATAAAAAAGTTCAAAAATTAAATTTTTAAAATTCAAGCTCGAGTCGAGCTCGACTCTTTTGGCAATTGAATTCGAGTCGAGCTCGATCCCATTATTTTCTTAACGAGTCGAAATTAAAGAACACATATAAAGATTGATTCGACCCAACCTGGCTCGATGATACCCCTACATAAGCCTCTATGTCAATTTTTTTAGAAAAAAAAAATTATTAAATTAAAATTTTACTCATTTAATGAGAATTTTATGTTAGCCCCTGGTGTGTTTTCTTATTTTTGTTGGAGTCCAAGAAAGGTTCTTGATTTATTTATTACAAATGACAAATATTTGTTATTTTTCATTGCGGACATGAAACAAGTCCGAATTTTATAAAATAAGTACCATCCCGTATATTAAAAAAAAAAAATTAACAAACAAATTTAAGGATAAGGAATGATCATTAGTCATTACTCGTTAATTGTTAGTTCTAAAGTTTCTTTTTTGGTAAGTTTTAAAGTGGATAAACCGTGAGGCGATCATAATAACTATATATACTTTACACTTTAATTTTTATTATTTTGGGAAATTATCATTTTTACATTTGAAAATTGACTAATGTATGAAAATATCCGAAAACTTTAAATAAATCAATTTACTAATTTATAATATTTAGGTGTAAATTACAACATACTAACTGAAACTTCGGATTTTAGAAAATTATAAAATCACTTTATTTATTTATCAATCTTCATTCAGAAATTTTACTTTTTATGTTCCAGGGATGGCTTATAAATGTCTGTCATGAGTGTCTTTCAGCAAATCATAGGCTCGTCGCATGTCTTTTGGTGATATCCAATTGAAATGTAAATTGGGAAAAAAACAAAAAAAACAAAAAAAAAAAAAACAAAAACAAAAACAAATGAATGAAAATAAGTCATGATCCTTGTTATTAATTTTAAATATTATTAAAATCCTTATTTTTATTTTTATAATATCATCACAATGCTTATTTATATATTGTTTACTCAATGTAAAAGTTTTAAATATTAAAAAATGTAAAACTTTATCAAATTTGATATGCATTGGGTATGAATAAACTATTCATATGTATATAGCAGCTGATCATCTTAATCCTTATAAATTTATTTTAAATATCATCATAATCTGTATTTATATATTGTTTATTCAATTTAAAATCAAATTTGATATGCATTGGGTTTGAATATATAGCAGCTGATCATCATAATCCTTATTAATATCTTTTAAATATCATCATAATCTGTGTATGTGTATATATATATATATTATTCAATTTAAAATCATTTAAAATCAAATTTGATATGCATTGGGTTTGAATAAACTATTTCAAATGTACAACAGCTGTTCATCATAATCCTTATTATCATATTTTTTTAATATAATCATAATCCTTATTTACTAATATTTTTATCAATTAATAAGATCAAGAAGAAAAAATATACTACAGTTAATATAAAATGGTTTTACTAATTTAAAATAAAGATTTGAGATTCCACCTACTAATTATAATTATGTTTTTATTTATACGCTTAGTTCACCTATGCCTTTCAAATTTTTTTTATTTACAATTCTCAAATAAATAATAGTTAAAGGTCTCCAATTTTTTTTAATTATAATATTTTGTTATAATTATGGGATTCAATTTGTTGCTTATATTTTGACATAAGATAAGTATTAGTATATCATAATACTTATATTAAATAACAGTAAGAGAAACAAATGGTGCAAATTAAACACTTTTTTTTTTATAAAAAAAATCCTAAACGTATAAAACAACTCGATCAATTATAAATTGATATGAGAATGAGGGACTTTATTTTCCATGCTAGTTGGTTGTTGCTTGGGTGACAAGTTACATGATTGATATTTGGGATTGAGAATTTCAAATAAGCAATTATTTAATCACCGTTGATATGTCTAATTAAATTTGATGGGTGACCTGCTCCTTCCTTTGAGGATTGACACTTGACAATAATACAAATTTAGTTACACCTAATTATCCATGTGTTGCAGCAACATTTGACAACAGATGGTCCATTATTTTTATTATCATTTGGTTGAACTTCATTACCATAAATATATATCTGTATTATATTTGATTCAAAAAATTTAAGGGTATGCAAAATCAGATTAGAAGTACTGATTCAGGTCGTGCTAAGAGAGAATATATTTGGGCCAACCTGATTTGAAATCTAATCGTGTTAAGAGAAAGTATATATGAACCCAATCCAAATTGAAATCCATATTCAAATTGAGATTAATTGATCGCGATATTATATATTTAGCACGTAAGTTCATGTATCGCTCAAGTAATATTGTGACAATAAGTCGGAAAATGTACCTCCATTGACTTATTATTTATCTTATTAATATCAAGACTAACCTACTTAACTTAAACTAAACCATTGAGAAGATGAATTGATTTATCGAAGTTTAATTGAAATGAAATAAAACACAAATAACAGATTTTGAAAACCTTATAGATAGAAGAACCTAGAGTTCCAACTCCACATAAGCATACACGCAATGAGTCCAAGCATTTTCCATTCAGTTGGATTGTTGTTACTATACTAATTATTAAAATAAAATACTAAATTATTCACAAGTCTCTTTCAATTCTAAGATAAATATATTCAGAATAAATCAATTAATTATATATCTATGTTAATTAATTTAAACCAAAGTCATTAAGGTCAGGTTCTCATCTTGGCTACACATGCCCTGCTTGTATATTTAAATCTTGAAATGAAATCTATTCAACGAATAAGATTACAAGCTATTATTCCAACGGTTAACCCAAATTCCCTCCGTCGAGTTCTTAAAAATTTACGAAGACTATTTTATTATTTGTCAAACAAATAAAATAAGCATTCAAAGTACAAAGAATAATAAATAATCAATAACAAACCTAAAAGAATAAAATATATAATTAAATTAATTAAACATGTTCAAGATCCATTACCACACTAGATTTAATGAATTAACTACTCATAATATTAAAAGATACAAGCTAATCATTAATCCAAGGTTGTTGGATGTTAGTTGTGTGTTGTGTTAGTAGTTGTGTAGTTGATAGTTGTGTAGAGTTTAGTTGGTAGTTGTGTTTAATATAGTAGTTGTGTATTTATTATGTTAGTTGTATAATGCCTATATAAATGTCTTTCATTTGTAAGTTCTAATCAAGCAAATGTTGATACGCATTTGGCTTCACAAATTCTCACATGGTATCAGACGCCAGAGTTCCGATCTCTGGATATCTCATTGTCCCTGTTTCCGAACAGGTCTTATCTGCTTGTCCCTGTTTCCGAACATGTCTTATCTTCTTGTCTATGTTTCTGAACAGATCTTATTTTCTTGTCTCTGTTTCCGAACAGGTCTTATCTCCGCTTCGATGATCAACTAGCTGATGTCTTCACCAAATCCTTTCTTCCGGGACGTTACAGTACACTTGTTTCCAAACTCAATTTGGTTTCGTCTAAACCACATTGAGTTTGAGGGGGGATGTTGGATGTTCATTGTGTGTTGTGTTAGTAGTTGTGTAGTTGATAGTTGTGTAGAGTTTAGTTGGTAGTTGTGTTTAATATAGTAGTTGTGTATTTATTATGTTAGTTGTATAATGCCTATATAAAGGCCTTTCATTTGTAAGTTCTAATCAAGCAAATGTTGATACGCATTTGGCTTCACAAATTCTCACAAAGGCAAAGAACGCATTAAAGATAAAGTTAGAGAGAAAAAAGAAGAAAGAAACTCTCGTTTGCAGTCTTCGTCTTCAAACTCCAACTCTGATTGATGCACACGTTCTTGCTTTGCTCTAGGCGTTCTTGTTGAAAAGTCAGCATGCATGCCCCATGCAGTGAATTCCAGAAGATGAAAGTTGGCAAGCATCTCCACCGAAAGCTTGAAGAGATGGCCACCGAAAGTTGCTCCAACTTGCTACCAACATTGCCAAACCCTGTGGCACTGTAGCACACGGTTTGGGCATTATAAAAGGAGCCTTAGAGCTCAGTTATCATCATCCCAAAGAGTGTAGACATTGTATAGAGAGTGTGTGTGAGGTTTTTGTAAGTTTCAAGTAGTAAACTTGTAATTTATTCTTGAGAGTAATAAATTACATTCGGTTTTCCTCAAAACACTCCAAGAGTGATCGGTGAATCACAACAAGTGGTATCAGAGCTTCGGTTGTTCTTTGGGATCGTAAAACCGGAAAATAGAGCTTCCGATCGGAAACCCGTTCCGACGAAAGTTGTCAAAAATCAAGTTTGAGGGTACCATCAGCTAGTTCACGGAGAGACGAGCACGGTGGTATTTTCCGGCGACCGATCCGACGTCCCGTTTGCCTTCACACGTTGCACGCGCCTTCCAGTGCACTTCCCATGTGCGTCACGCGCGTCACACGATGTTGCAAGGTTGAAGACGATTATGTGGCTGCCACGTCAGCACCCAGTCAGCGCCTCGTCAGCGCCCAGTCAGCAGACACGTCAGCCGCCACGTCAGTAAAACCGGTCCCACTTTGCCATGTCAGCACTGCCACGTCAGAAGTCTGGTAAATTTCATTTAGCCCCCTGAAGTTTTGAAATTTATAGTTTTGCCCCAGAACTTTTAGGAATTTATAAATCAGCCCATGTGTCGGATTTAGACCAACGAAGTGTCTATTCCACCATTTTCGACCGTTCCGGACGCAACGGTGACCTTGGATTTGTGAAATTCAGCCCCAATTTCAAGCTATTTTCATTTTAAACTTTAAAACTTAAAATGGAAATGGAAGATTCTCATTCTGGTGCAATTATTAAACTGGCTGCAACTAATTACTCCCTCTGGAGACCTCGGATGATAGATTTTTTTACATTGTAAAGATCTGTTTGATGTCATCGAGTTGAAGAGAGTGAAACCAGAGTCTGTTAAGGAGTATGACTGGAATAAACTCAACAACAGAACTTTGGGTCAGATTAGGCAGTGGATCGGCCATAATGTCTTCCACCATATAGCACAAGACACGGATGCTTATGAAATGTGGAGGAAATTGGAAGACATGTTCCAAGCCAAAATAGCTCGAAATAAAATCTTAATCATGAGGCGTTTGGTGAACCTGAAGCTACGGAGTGGAACTTCCATTGCAGAACACACCAACGAGTTCCAAAGCCTGGTGAACCAATTGTCTGCAATAGACATTCAACTGGCAGACGAAGTTCAAGCCCTCTTGCTACTCAGTTCTCTTCCTGATAGCTGGAAGACTCTGGTGGTTACTCTCAGCAACTCAGCTCCAGGAGGCAAACTTACCATGCCTATGGTAAAAGATGCCCTGTCAAATGAAGAAGCCAGAAGAAAAGACGTCGGCTCAGATCAAACAGAAGCCCTTGTCTCGGAGCAACGAGGAAGACAACATGAGAAACATCAAGGTGGGAGGAGAGGCAGAAGCAAAAGCAGGGGCAGATCCAAGGACGGGAAAAAAACATACAAGTGCTTCCACTGTGGCATAGAAGGCCACTTGAAGAAAAATTTCCGGAAACTGCAACGGGAGCAGGGACAAGGCAATAACCAGCCGAAGAAGAATGACGCGGAGACACTAGTAGTTACCACGGTAGATGTAGTTATATGCTCCAGCCTGGAAGAAGCATGCATTCACACCGCAACTCAGGATGTCGAGTGGGTGGTAGATACTGCAGTATCCTACCACGTCACTCCTCACAGGGATTTCTTCACAATATACAAAGCAGAAGACTTTGGAGCAGTGAAGATGGGGAATACCAGTTCTTCTCAGATAGTGGGAATTGGTGAAATATAGTTGCGGACAAATACAGGGTATACAATAACTCTGAAGGAAGTCAGATATGTTCCAGAACTTTAGCTCAACTTACTCTCGGGGGTAGCCCTTGAAAAACAGGGTTATGCTAGCCACTTCAGTAATGGCACTTGGAGGATGATAAAAGGTGTCATGGTCATCGCCCGAGGACACATCTGTGGAACCTTATACAAGACTCATGTGAAGATATGTGCAGAAAGCCTAAATGTAGCTGAACCGGAGGCTTATCAGAATCTGTGGCACCAGAGACTCGGTCACATGAGTGAAAGAGGGTTGTCTACCTTGAAAAATAAGGATCTAATATCTGTCTCCAAAAATGATGCTCTGGATCCTTGCAACCACTGTCTATTCGGTAAGCAACACAGAGTCTCTTTCAATTTATCTTCTACAAAGAAATCAGAGTTACTCAGTCTGGTGTACTCTGATGTATGTGGTCTATTGGAGGTAAACTCACTAGGCGGTAATAAATATTTTCTAACTTTTATTGACGATGCTTCTCGGAACGTATGGGTGTATTTTCTGAAAACAAAGGATCAGGTCCTATTTCAAATTGTTCCATGCCATGGTCGAGCGTGAAACATGGAAGAAACTGAAGTGTCTTCGCACAGACAATGGAGGTGAATATACTTCCAGGGAGTTCGATGCCTACTGCAGAAGTCACGTCATTCGACACGAGAGGACTGTTCCACGCACCGCACAACACAATGGTGTCGCTGAAAGGATGAACCGCACCATTATGGAGAAAGTCAGAAGCATGATCAGTATGGCTAAACTGCCAAAGCCATTTTAGGGAGAAGCTGTTTGTGCCGCCTGCTACCTGATCAACAGATCACCATCTGTACCGTTGAACTTCGAGATTCCAGAGAAAGTGTGGTCTGGTAAGAATCCCTCATATTCTCACATCAGAATATTCGGATGTTTAACATTTGCACATGTATCCAAGGAGCTCAGGCAGAAGCTCGATGCAATGACTACTTCATGCATCTTCATAGGCTATGGAGATGAGGAATTTGGATACAACTATGGGACTCGAATGAAATGAAGGTCATCAAAAGCAGGGATGTAGTTTTCTTGAAGACCAGACAATAGAAGACATTGAAAAGCCCAAGATGCCTTCTAAAGACAGTGCCGACAATACCGATGCAAATCCAGACACAACCCCTGCACCAACACCAGTGGCCACAGATGATGATGGGGTGCAAGACATGCCAGAAGTAGAATCGGAGGAGGAATGAGGTGTTGAGTAGGGGGAGCTGCAGCCTGCTCCATCAGAGGCTTCAAGATCATCCACAGATCCGGATGACAACAGACAGCCAGAACCTCCAGTACGAAGATCTGAGAGAGGCCGGATTCCATCAGCCAGATACTCAGGATCAGAATACATTCTGCTTACTGACGAGGGGGAGCCATAACCTTCAATGAAGCTGTATCTCATAAAGACAAAGACAAATGGCTGCACGCAATGCAGGATGAGATGAATCTCTGCAGAAGTACAACACTTATGAGATAGTCAAGTTCCCACATGGAATGAATGCACTGAAGAAAAAATGGGTGTTCAAGCTCAAGAAAGATGGCAGCGGGAAAGTGTTGAAACACAAAACTCGGCTAGTGGTCAAAGGATTCCTACAGAAAAAGGGAATTGACTTTGATGAGATCTTTTCACCGGTGGTAAAAATGGCTTCAATCCGAGTCATCCTATGATTGGTAGCCAGATTGAACTTGGAGCTTGAACAGATGGATGTCAAAACATCATTTCCTCATGGTGATCTGAATGAAGAAATCTACATGGAGCAGCCAGAAGGATTCAAGGTTTCAGGAAAAGAAAACCTTGTTTGCAAGCTGAAAAAGAGCTTGTACGGGCTCAAGCAAGCACCGAGGCAATGGTATAAGAAGTTCGACTCATTCATGGTAGGTCAAGGCTACAAAAGAACTGCAGCAGATCAGTGTGTATACATTCAGAGGTTTCCATATGGAAATTTCGTTGCTCTTCTATTGTATGTAGATGACATGTTGATTGTTGAACAAGAAGCAGCGAAGATCAGCCAGCTGAAGAATGAACTCTCCAAGGCTTTCGACATGAAAGACTTGGGACCAGCTCAACAAATTTTGGGAATGGAGATTACTCGTGACAGACAGAACAAGAAATTGTGGCTTTCACATTAGAGGTATATTGAACGAGTAATCATAAGGTTCGATATACAGAAAGCCAAACCAGTCAGCGTTCTGCTAGCGCACCATTTCAAACTGAGCAAGAGTTCGTGCCCCTCATCCAAGAAATAGATAGAGGAAATATCAGTAATACCATATTCTTCAACTGTTGGAAGCCTAATGTATGCAATGGTATGTACCAGGCCAGATATTGCACACGCAGTGGGTGTAGTGAGTCGTTTTCTCTCTAACCCTGGAAAGCAACACTGAGAGGCAGTCAAATGGATTCTCAGGTACCTCAAGGGTATAACGAAGTTTCGTCTGTGTTACGGGGGAGCTGATCCGATCTTGGAAGGCTATACAGATTCAGATATGGCAGGAGATCTTGATGGTAGGAAATCTACATCAGGATTCATCTACACTTTTGCAGGGGGAGCTGTGTCATGGCAGTCAAGATTGCAGATGTGTATTGCATTATCCACAACAGAGGCTGAGTACATTGCTATAGCTAAGGCAGGAAAAGAAATGTTGTGGTTAAAGCGTTTTCTCCAAGAGTTAGAGATCAAACAGACAGAATACAAGATACATTGTGACAGTCAGAGTGCTCTGGACTTGAGAAAAAATTCAATATATCATTCCCGGATGAAACATATTGATATTCGCTATCATTGGATACACGAGGCAATGGATCAACAACTGCTGAGACTAGTGAAGATCCATATAGATGAGAATTCAGTCGACATGTTAACAAAGGTGGTTACTCGGGACAAGCTAGAGTTGTGCAGAGACATAGTCGGGATAGCTGTCAGATGATGATTGATGGTCGGCTCAGATTTTTGAGCAAATCTTCACTGAGGGGAAGATTTGTTGAAAAATCAGCATGCAGAGAATTCCAGAAGATGAAAGTTGGCAAGCATCTCCGCCGAAAGCTTGAAGAGATGGCCACCGAAAGTTGCTTCAACTTGCTGCCAAACTTGCCAAACCGTGTGGCACTGTAGCACACGGTTTGGGTATTATAAAAGGAGCCTTAGAGCTCAGTTATCATCATCCCCAAGAGTGTAGACATTGTATAGAGAGTGTGTGTGAGGTTTTTGTAAGTTTCAAGTAGTAAACTTGTAATTTATTCTTGAGAGTAATAAAATTACATTCGATTTTTCCTCAAAACACTCCAAGAGTGATCGGTGAATCACAACAGTTCTCCAATGCTATGGGGCTCCAAAATTATGTTATGAGGCTTGATTTTAGGTTTTGATTATGAAATAATCTTTGATTTGTTTCGTATCTCATTGTTTTCATCTCTAGTTAAATCTTTTGAGTCGTGATATTATTTTGACATGTAAAAACACATCAATTCACTCATACAATTCGATATCACCTACAAAATATTAAGATAGAAATGAGATAAATATATGTATATTAGTCACTCATCACCCCCCAAACTTAATATTTTGCTAGTCCTCGAGCAAAATAAATAATGATAAAATAAATAAACAAACTAAAAATAAATTAAATTATGCCACTTTCGTAGGGATCATGATTGCATTTAGTGTGTGCAACAAGCCTTTAAACCCCTAGACGGCCCTAGTGGATGAGTTATAGTCTCATGAGGGCTTACAACGACGACACCCACAAACATCATTCACACACACATCCAATCATGCACAAATAATAAAACACATAAAACAGTCATGATAGTTACACATAATGTTGTCATCAAAAAAATGCATACCAATGAAATCAAAAAACCTTCAGAGTACCCAACGCAACTCAAATCAAAGTTCTTGAATAAATCATTTAAGCCAGACTCACAGTGTGTGTGTGAAAAGGCTCAGTCACAGCTCAATTCCTAAGTAAGTCAATTCAATGATTTCGTCTAAAAAACTATCATCCGATAGGTCAAACCAACCTAAATATCTCAAAAGTGTCCATGCATTTACCTATTGAGCTTGATATAGTATGAATTTTTATTTTTCTTATCTTTTGACTCACCTACCATTTAACGTATCATTTTTTTTTTCTGTTCTAGTCAAATCATATATCATAAATAATTATAAATAGAAAGAGATATCTAATTAAACGGTCATTCATCTTCAAACTATTTCATCAACTGATCACTTTGTCAACTACTCAGGCTCTTACTGATAGAAACCTACTTTTAAGTGCTCACGAGTCTAACTTAGATTACCTACTCAAGGCATCAAATAAAAAGTCAATTGGGCATTTATCATTTCTAAGATTTCATCATAAATCAAAGAAACTCATCATTAGACTTATGTTTCACTACGTAAGACTCAAATTTATTTTTTCATTTTTAATAATAATATGTAAAATAATTGAACTAACACTAACATGCACACACCCTCAAACTTAAAACTTATATTGTCCTCCATGTAAGATAAACGTAAAGAAACAAAAAGTGGAGAATAACACTACCGTGTATGGAGTTGATCAGGCTCCTGATGGTCAGAGTTTGGCTACGTAGGCTGTATGGATTACGCTAGTACCTGCATAGATAAACCTGCAAATTATTACACACGTAAATAGCACACAAAAATAAAACAAAATGAAAGTACATAAAAAAATACTTGGGTTGCCTACCTGCTAGCGCTAAGTTTAACGTCTTCAGCTAGACGTTCTTTGAATACCTTCCTTAGATGAGGCTTCAATGTGGCTTTGGATGTCCTAGATAGGACAGTTCCATGTGTATTATCGTTCACACACCTCTTACAAAATGAGGTGGCAAATAGAAATCATTTCCACCCAGTGTCTATGCCACATTCTTTAACCTTTTAGCTCTATGGAGTATTGAATAGAAAGATAGACTGATATGAGGTCTCGTATGATGCTTGATTTTGAATGATTGTGCTATTATATCAAGGTTATGGGTGGTATCCATGATGCTAGCTTCCTCCTGGTGCGAGGTGTCCCCTTGTGTCATTAGATTTTCAATAGGCTCACAAAGCTGCTATTGTCTAACTCCTTGTTCCACCATTTCCGCATAGATGCACTTTTAAATTTCTTTGTTTAACTCTTCATCAGATATTTGCACAATACATGCTTCAAGATTATCAGTTTGAGAGGGCAGATTGGATGTATCTTGAATGACATCATTTAATATGTCTAATTCTTATGTCATCAACTTTTTTGTTGGTATGGAGGTTATGAGTGACTCATCTATTTGTGCTTCCTCATGGCAGACCGAGATGACATTGTCAAATTCTTTATCTTCTCTCATGGGGCTATCTTATGTGTTAATTGGGAAAGCTCCTTGTGGCATTTGGCTCGGGTTTCTAAATTCCATGTTCAAGGACGTCGTCTGACTCTGTGCCGTTGCTTCCAATCTAGTAATATTCTTCGTGGTTTCCTTGTTCATATTAGTTATCAACATAAGCAAGTATTCCAGTGAAGGTTTTTGTTCTTGAGGGAATTGTTGAGCTAGCGGTGGGTACAATGGATATAATGGTTTAATGGGTATATATGACTTTCATTGGTATACCATGTAAAATTCTACTAGTTTTTCCACTCTGGATTGTAGTTGAACGTGAAATGATTATTAGAGTGGTTGCTCCCACGTGTCTCACATCTCATCATTGTGCTCTGAAAGACTTGAGCATACATCACGTTACTTCTCTCTGACTTCCATTGATAGTCATTGGCCAAGACAACATGCCTTAGAAAATTGGACTATGTCTCACCGACATTGGGTGTAGCATCACCTCTTATAACTCTTAATGCCTCTATCGCCCAATGGTACTCCATTGCTTTGACCACCTAAAATAAAAGATAAAAAAAAAAAAAAAAAAGAGGGGTGTTTGGCTAAGCAAGTAGATTGTTTTTCTAATATTAATAAAGAAAAATAAATTAAGTCCCCAGCAATGGCTCCAAAAACTTGATCGCGATATTATATATCTAGCACGTAAGTGCACATATAGCTAAAGTAATACAATGACAATAAGTCGGATATCGTACTCACATTGACTTATTATTTATCTTACTAATACAAAGACTAAGCTACTTAACTTAAACTAAACTATTGAGAATGAGAATTAATTATCGAAATTTAATTGAAATTAAATAAAACGCAAATAACAGACTTTGAAAACCTTATAGATACAAGAACCTATGGTTGCAACTTCACCTAAGCATGCGGTAATGAGTCCAGATATTTTCCATTCAGTTAGGTTTTTGTTACTAATTATTAACCTAAAATACTAAATTATTCACAAGTCTTTTTCCATAGTTAGGTAAATATATTCTGAATAAATCAATTAATTATATGTATTTGTTAATTTAAACCAAAGTCATTAAGATCATGTTCTAATCTTAGCTACGCATACCCTATACGTATATTTATATCCTAAAGGGAAATCTATTTAACGAATAAGATCACACGTTATTATTCTCATATCTAACCTAAATTCCCTTCATCGAGTTCTTAAGGATTTACCAATACTATTTTATTGTTGTCCAAATAAATAAAATAAGCATTCAAATCACATAGAATAATAAATAATTAATAACAAACCCAAAATAATAAAATATGTAATTAAATTAATTAAACATGCTCAATATCTATTTCAACCCTAGATTTAATGAATTAGATACTCATAATATTCAATGGATACAAGCTAATCATTAATACAAGGCAAAGAACGCATAAAAGATAAAGTTAGAGAGAAAATGGAAGAAAGAAACTATTGTTTGCAGTCTTCATCTTCAAACTCCAACTTCGGTTGATGCACTCGTTCTTGCCTTGCTCTAGGTGTTCTTCTATACTATGGGACTCCAAAATTATGTTATGAGGCTTGATTTTAGGTTTTGGGACGAACTATACTTATATAAGGAGTCTATAGGGTGTTTCCTCTTTAAAAATCGAATACAAGACGAAACTGGGATTGAAACGTGCAACTCATCATTATGCTTGCGTCGCAACGCTCCCTTCTTGGAGTCGAGACGTGCGCATATTGCAAATTAGCCAATTTGCAAATTGGCATTTTGGCATTATGTCCAAAAAAAATTTATAGCGCATGTCTAGAAGCGCTTTCAGGGTCGGGATGCACGTTTTGACTCAAAAATAATTTTTAATTTGTTTCATATCTCACTGTTTTCATCCCTAGTTAAATCCTTTGAGTCGTGATATTATTTTGACCTGTAAAAACACACCCAAAATACATAAATTCGCTTATAAAACTCTATATCATCCACAAAACATTAAGATAGCCGCTCATCATTAACAATCTTATATAGTCCATAATATTTAAGATCGGTTTGGGTTTCAATTTATATTGGGTTTGGTTTTAGTGTGTCAATAATTTTGTAATTTCTTGTGTCAATAAATTGAGATCACTAACCTTAAGTAGTTTATAAAAAAATTAATTCATTTGAATCTTTAGCTTAATATGTTATCGAATCTTGATGTTAGTTTGTTTTTATAACTTTGAATTAGGTCCCAAAAAATATTATAACAAACTAAGTGTACAGCTAAACCATGAATTAGACGGTTACAAAGTGAAGCAAAGCGGCAGCGTGGCTGGTTTTTTATTTTTATTTTTATTTTTATTTTTAGTTTTATATTTTTTAATTTTAATTTATTTTTCTTTTTGTGTCATTGGAATTAATTTAAGGCCAAATCGGTCGGATAATTTGTCCGCCAGTGATTCAAATTGGTCTCTCTTTCTTTTGAAGCCTATTAAAAGAAAACTACAAAAGCCCAATTTTTAAACTCGCTAGCCCACCTCCACATTTGTGCTACAGAGAATGCAAAAGATGTCTTTTATACCAAAGAAATTTTTATCTTTTAAATCTGAAAGCTTTAAAAATTTGGGAATTTAACAAAAACTAATCAAAAAAACTTTATCATTGGTCAAAATAAGCGATAATATTTGAGTTTTATAAAATAGTCACATTCTCCGAAGTGGACATTCTCTGAAGTCCACACCGAACTTTTTTTTTTTTTTTGAAATTTTAGAGATCCAAAGTATTATTATAGATTTTTTTTTAAATAATATATATATATATATATATATAAATTAAATTTATTTATGATTTATTTTTGGACTAATTTTACCAAAATTCTTTTCTTTTTATTTTTTTTGCTTTTGGAAGTTATATGTAAATAGTTAACTACACATCAAAACAGTTAACTATACTTTAAAATGAAAATAATATAATATATATATAAAAAAAAAACTACATATTATCAAAATCAATAACAATCAATACATCATCAGGCCTAATATCTCTCTCAGCTGATATTCTCTTCAGAAGTTTTAACGCCTCATGTAATGACCGCTCCATTCCTTTTTGTCGATTCTCTATTCTCTTTTGTCACTCCTCGATCATTATCTAACCCTCCTTTATCGTAATCACTTCACGTAACAAAGTGATTAATAGATCACTTGTAGGATGAGAAGCGTGAGATGGGCCAACGCGAGATGGGTCGGCACCATCAGAACCTATTGGAGGATGGTCAGTGCCATCGGAGCCTACTGGAGGATCATTAGTAACATGATCATCTTGTGACGGCTGGTTTTGCGTAGCACGGCGACCTACCAAACAGATAGATAAAAAGAATTAAATAATCGAATCACTATCAATTTTTATCATATATATATATATATAATATATATATATATATATATATATATATATAATATATATATATATATCATTTTTCGATACATGTCATGAAAATATTGCTTGTGTCTGTACAATAGAGGCTCCTCCGTCGCAGGAATACCTAGTTAATGATAGTCGGATGCTAAAAGGAGACCACATCGTCATCAAAATTCAGCTGGAAATATTGCATGAGCTAGGTGATGACCGTGTCATGGGGAATGCCCGATCTGTTATGGGCATGAACCTGAAACCAATGCCCTATAATAAGAGCTCTTATGTCCACTCTACGACTCTGCAAGGAAAAATATATTTTTAGGATTTTTCTATAATACAAAATATAAAAATAAATTAATATTTACAATAAAAAATATGACTTGTAGTATGCATTCCAATAATACGATGTCTAAAATATTGACCTCATCCTGATGACCGATACGCGACACGATGATCAACTGAATGATATCCTCTATAGGCCGAATGCTTAGTTTGATGTCTCTCCGCCTTAAAGCATGCAATCGGCCATCATAATACAAAGCGCGCTCACTCTCCGCAAGTATCGGTCATAGTACCATACCCATGACAGCTCTCTGATCAAGCTATGCTTTGTACCGCCAGCCATCATGAGGCCTAAACTGCATATCCTCCATAACCGGACATCCCAATACCCCACATATCAAGTACAAAGGCTATCTCATCCCATCTCGCGCAGTACATCGATTTGTCCATATCATGTAATATCCTCTATATTTACTGCATATGCCCCAACAATAGGGCATGTAATCTAGACATTTAGGTATTGAGCGAACGCCTCATTGTTTGAGTAGTAATAAGGAACAATACCGGCTATAACTTCGGAAACAAATTCGGATTTTGGACCAAGTTCAGAGACAACTTACGATTTCTTAAGAAACTTCAGAGAAAAGTTCGGATTTCCTAAGTTTGATGGATAATTTGGATTTTTTTGTCGTGTTATGTTCACTTCGAAGATCTCGGCCTTATATAATTTTAAAATTTCGAAGATCCGAAATAATAACTTCAAATCCCGGAAGTTTCAAATTAAAAAAAAGTTCGGTGTTCACTCCGGAGAATGTGGCTATTTTTGCAAAACCCAAACGTTATGGCTCATTTCGCAAACGACAAAAAAAATGTGGCTAATTTTGTTAAATTCCCTTTTATTATTAAATAAAGACCCTCTTCCTTCTTTCATTCAGGTTGCAACTTGCAATTGAAATTTGATCACTCTCCAAAATTCCACCGATGGTTTTGAGTTAATAAATTGAAATTTAGAAACCATCCACCAGGAAATTCTTTATGTATTTATCAGTGCCTTGGGGATTTTTGCTGCTGTAAAATTCTAGATAGATAGATTGGATTTATTTTTTTTCTAATAAAACTGTTCTCAAACTCCTCATGCGTTAACGTTACGTGAGTGTGTGAATATAACCACCATCTGGGATTCGGGGGGTTACTCCTCACACGGGTTAAATCAGTCCCGATCCATCCGACCCAAATCCTACTTGTACATTTTGATTAAATCAGGAAGGCCTGTTGAAATTATTGAGTTTAACTACAATATTAATAACTTCATTTACTAGCTCAGTATTATTAATAAAAAAAAAAATGGTGACAGGAAATTTTCTGGATATATTTCTATGGGGATTAATTGAAGTAGTGCAGAATAAATACTTTCTTCATTTAGCTTCATGATGCGGAAACCATTAATACATCTTTACAAACTTATAATTTGCTTTGCTTTTGTTCTCGAGGGAAAAATTCCTTTGGCTCTAAATAAGATGGGGGCAATTTAGACAATACTCCATAAATAAAAACCAACCCAAATAATAATGAAATTAATAATGAGTAGATCAGTGTATGTCAGTTTTATTTATAGTAATAAAAAAAAGTTTAGCATAACAAAATACTTTAAGATGTGGCAAAGGGAAAAAGAAAAGGACAAAAAGAAAAGGAAAGGGTAAAGGAAATTTCCAGCAACAGCTACAGATAAAAAAATAAATAAAAAAAAAAAAAAAGGAAATGCGAAAAAATGCTGAAAGCTTCGACATTAGTTGACAGAGAGACAACCAATTTCAGCAAGATATAAATATCTCTTTATGATTTTTGTACATGTCAATTTAGGTATTTCATAACCTCAGTTGATATATGGTCATACATGTATATGAACACTTAAAAATATACATAATATAGAAATTCTACGACCTGTACCCGCAATATTCAACCGGTACTTAAAAAGAAGAAAAATCTTTTAACTGCAGGTGCTTCTTGTTTGAACCGGTATTCACAATGTAATTGCAATAATTTCAATAATTGCAATCTTCTCTGTTTCCATGGGATTTTGTTTTAATGCATTGCTCAGACTAACCTAATCAATTCTACACCTTCTCAAACTAGTGGCAGCCAAATGAACATTGTGTCTCAAGGGGAACATAATCAATATATTAAGGATGAATCTTCTCCTCATGTCCTTTCACAATGGAATAAAAGTTTGGCTATAGAGAGTCACTATCCAAATTACTGGTTTCACTCAACCAAGTGTAACTTCCGAAAACTTGTTTTATTAAACTAAGAGAAGCCAGTAACTGAAGAGCATGACAACAAGTTGTCAGTGAATAAAGATGACTAAAGGTGCATTTAAATTAAAGTATTAGTAAAAAGTGTTTTCTGTAAGAGAGCCTTCTAAATTTGCTTCAGTAAAAAAAAAAAGTTTAGCATAACAAAATACTTTAAGATGTGGCAAAGGGAAAAAGAAAAGGAAAGGGTAAAGGAAATTTCCAGCAACAGCTACAGGAAAAAAAAAAAAAAAAAAAAAAAATGCTGAAAGCTTCGACATTAGTTGACAGAGAGACAACCAATTTCAGCAAGATATAAATATCTCTTTATGATTTTTGTACATGTCAATTTAGGTATTTCATTACCTCAGTTGATATATGGTCATACATGTATATGAACACTTAAAAATATACATAATATAGAAATTCTACTACCCGTACCCGCAATATTCAACCGGTACTTAAAAAGAAGAAAAATATTTTAACTGCAGGTGCTGCTTGTTTGAACCGGTATTCACAATGTAATTGCAATCTTCTCTGTTTCCATGGGATTTTGTTTTAATGCATTGCTCAGACTAACCTAATCAATTCTACACCTTCTAAAACTAGTGGTAGCCAAATGAACATTGTGTCTCAAGGGGAACATAATCAATATATTAAGGATGAATCTTCTCCTCATGTCCTTTCACATTGGAATAAAAGTTTGGCTATAGAGAGTCATGATGGAACCCAAAAAATCCTCAAACAATCACACAAGAAATCACACCAAAAACATAAGATAAAGTTATATTTTAATTGATAAAAACGAAACGGAAATACAAAGATAGTTGAAGGTGAAGCAATGTCACCGGCCCGTGCACAACTTGAGGTGTTGGCAACCTCCCTAGGGTTTCCCCTCCCCCATTCCCAATTCCAAATTCAACAAAATGATAGCATAATCCCAAATGAAACAAACATCCCAATTTATATGTAAACCCTAAATAACTAAAGTGACCTATCTACCCTTCCCTATTTCCTATTTTGCCTCTTGGGTCCTAACATTACTCCCCCCTTTGAAAAACACGTTGTCCTCAACGTGGGAGTGCGGATATGACGATCACCTCAAAGGATATCCCAGGCTTGAACGGCATTGTCCTGATGAAGTCCCAAGCTTCCACCAGATACTCAACGAATTCGGCCAATTGATAAGAGTGCATGATAATCATTTGCAGAACCGATCCGAAGACAACAAATCCACCAATAAACCCGAAAAATTGCACAACTGACACCTCCAATTTCTTCTCCTGATGAATAACAAACGGTTCCGATTCATTGTCTTTCTCCAACAATTCCCAAAGTTGCAATGGTCTTTCCCTTTTAGCATGCTCTTGTTTCTTTAACAATTCTGTCGCCTTAGGAGCGCGATCCTCCTCCTCAACGGCTACAGACTCCACTACTTCAAGTTCTTCACCATTCACCTCATTACATTCATCTTTATTACTTGCTTCACTCTCATCCATGGGGACAGAATCTCCGTCATCAACATAATCAACCGACTTAGTTTGACATACATGCCTCGGATGGAATCGTTCATCACATCTAAAACAAATTCCCTTATCACGTCGAAACTGAAAGTCAATCGCAGGAAGTTGCTTGAACTTTCCCGATCGACCGTTTGGAAGGTTCTCAGATTTTTTCCCAATGTTCTCCACAAGCGGTGGTAGGCCAATACTTGCCTCTTGAAGTGAGGTAGTGGCATCTGATCTTTTTATCTGCTCCTGCAACTTCTCCCACATTGAGTCAAATTTTTTCCAAGGATTTTCCTCGACGCTATCAAATCTTCTCACATCTGACTGGTACACGAATCCCTTAACGGCTCGAGATCTTTCAGGCTTGCGTGAAGTGATCCTTCTATGTTTTCTAAATTCCGCCAACTTGTCCAATTCCGCTAGTTTCTCTTCCGCCTTTAGGGCTATTTTTTTGACCCCTTCAAGATCAATCACCCTCAAGTACTGTAAACCATCTCGAACCTCAGATTGCAACTCATACCGCAATCCATTAATGAAAATGCCCGGTAAATGGTACTCGGATATGTAAGACATTGATTCCACCACACAATCGAACCTGTCAATATAGTCACAGATAGAACCATCTTGCTGTATGTTATCCAATTCGTACGAACTCCCAACATTCCTCTTTTTTTTTTTTTGTTCAACAAACAGTAGGCTCAAGGGCTAAAATGAAAGAACTTGGAATTTTCTGGGCCAAACCGCAAATATCAGAAACTTTAGGGGTGAAAATGTAAATAACCTGCCGGTGGCCGGAAATGCAAAGGGGTGGTCAGATCTGAAAGATTAGAACGTGCTGAGTGCGTTGGTGGTGGCGGCGTCGTCAGATTCCGGCCGTAGACGGCGGATCGGCGCGAAGAAGACCGCGACAGTGGGTGGCTGCTTCTGGCGTTTTCCGGCGGCTTTGGCTTCGAGGGTGGTATGGATTTGATCGCCGGCGTAAGGGGGATATTTTGGTGTGCTTCGCCGACGTCGGAAAGTGGCTGAGAGGCGGCGACGAGCGCGAAACGCGCAGCGCGGCGGCTGGGCAGGCTGAGACACGGTGGTTCTGGTTCGATTTGGAGTCGCCGGCGGTAGGGATGGTTCGCCGGCGTCGTCTGAGGGGGATGGTGGTCTCGGCTGTCGTCGATGGTTGCTGGTGTGGTGGTGGTGGGTGGCGGCAGTTAGGGTTTCTGTCGAGTAGGGTTTCTGTTTTTTTTTTTTTTGATTTCTTTTTTGATTTCTTTTTTTTCTCAACCAACAATAACCTCACAGATCCAAGAAACTACTGCTCTGATACCAATTGATGGAACCCAAAAATCCTCAAACAATCACACAAGAAATCACACCAAAAACATAAGATAAAGTTATATTTTAATTGATAAAAACGAAACGGAAATACAAAGATAGTTGAAGGTGAAGCAATGTCACCAGCCCGTGCACAACTTGAGGTGTTGGCAACCTCCCTAGGGTTTCCCCTCCCCCATTCCCAATTCCAAATTCAACAAAATGATAGCATAATCCCAAATGAAACAAACATCCCAATTTATATGTAAACCCTAAATAACTAAAGTGACCTATCTACCCTTCCCTATTTCCTATTTTGCCTCTTGGGTCCTAACAAGTCACTATCCAAATTACTGGTTTCACTCAACCAAGTGTAACTTCCCAAAACTTGTTTTATTAAACTAAAGAGCATGACAACAAGTTGTCAGTGAATAAAGATTACTAAAGGTGCATTTAAATTAAAGTATTAGTAAAAAGTGTTTTCTGTAAGAGAGCCTTCTAAATTTGCTTCAGTAAAAAAAAAAAGTGCTTCTTGACAAAGCATTTCAAGTGTTTTTATTATGTGTACAAAACGGCAACGCACTCTATAAAGAGCACCTACTATATGCATCTCAATGTCAATCATTCCTTTATTTTAAAAAAAAGCTTCTACCCATATCGTAGAGAACAAACAAAATAGATTATGAATAACATCTTGACTGTTATTACATCAATGTGCAACAATCACTTTGAAGAACACGCTAACTTGGATATCCTAAATCTTAACTTACAAAGTTAATTCTCTATACAAGAAAACAATTACGTATTATATATGAATCATCTGTTAATTGCCAATTCTAAGATTAAAGATTCGACCACAGAAGGCAATCCGAACAACCTATAATATCAACCAACTCTTCTATTATTGACACTTTGACAGAAACGAGCGAGAGGTAAAAGAAAAAAAGCGTTGACCAAGTTCAACTCCAGTAGCATCAAAGATTAAGTGTTTGACAACTAACCAGCTCGGCGGATCCAGCACTCCTTGTGGCAATGATTTTCCAAATATCTGTTTCTGACTCTGCCGCTGGTTCATTTGTGCAGTCATAGAATGAAGATGATGAAGCAGATGGCATGGAAGCAAAATGATTTTGAACATCAGCCTGCAAGACTGCTATGTTGTGATTAGCATCATTGGTTATCACATGAAGCTTTCCAAGTAAAGCAGCAAGTAGATAAGGAGACTCTGAATCAGTAAAGTCTGGTAAGGGTACATCTCCAACCACAACTTTCCAAGCATCGTCATGGTAATCATACACCTTGATCCTTGCGCTATCAAGTGCACCAGAAGGATCTAGCGCATACAGCTCACCTTCAACTGTGACGCTCAATTTTGTTCCAGCCTGTCTCACAGGCCAACCCTCACCCATCCCAGCAGGCATTTCAACCCATGAATTTACATCAGGATCATAAACCTCTCCTCCAACATCAACAAAAAAGGGCCAGAAGTATAAACTCTGAGGTACAAATAACCTTCCTCTATATGATGTCATTCCAGTGGCAATGGGCTTAAGTAAATCAGCCAAAAATGCCGTTGGTAGCACCTGAGCTTTTGAGAAAGGCATGCTTGGTATCTCCGACCATACACCTGTATGAGGATCAAAAACTTCAGCAGATTGAAGAGGGGTCAGTCCACCGGGACCTCTGGTAACCCCTCCAACAGCATAAAGCTTGTTGTTTAAGATGCCTGTCTTAGAATAGGCTCTACCAATTGACATTGGACTCACTTCACTCCAAGCATTTAAAACAGGATCATAACGGCAGACATTTCTCATGGCTAAGGCTCTAGAAAATCCCCCCAACACATAGAGGCAGCCATCAACAGCCCCAATGGAACACCCACAAAAAGCCATTCGATCCAAAGCATCCTTCTTCCCAAGCCAGCCTCTTACGACATCAGCTATTTTAATAGTTGAGCCCAATACATTCCCCATCCATATTGCTGCCAAACCTCTCCTTGATTCATCCTCAAAGATAACATTAGGCATTGGTGGCAAGCTTTGCCATCTTCTGGCCAAGGGATCCAAAGCATACCAGGCAAGCTTGCCATCTTCAACCTTCGTTAAAACATAGAGCCATTCTTCAGTTGTTCCAAGTTCTTTTCTGAAATTGAAGAGTTCAGAACTCGTAATGGCAGCTTTCCAGGCTCGGGACACTAATTTTACGTTCAAGTGGTAAATCCTAGGCAATCTAGCAAGAATCTGAAGGGATATCTCATCGGGAAGACTTGGAATCAATCGTGGGTTATCGTCACAAATGCTCCATGACAACCTCTGCCTCTTGCAAGTTTCATTATGTAAAACTTCTGAAGGCTCAATTGCTCCTCCAACACTTGAACTATTTCGACTCAATATAGAACCCATCTAACAAAAATCCTTCAAATTGTAGTCCAGCTTTTTTTTTATATTAATCTGTTTAAAGCCATTGCTTACAACATCAGTATCATATCATAAAGATCTCACAAGATAATAGCAATGCATTCACAATAACTTTTCACAAGTAGCAGCCACTCAACAGGTTATCCAATAATCACCTCACCTGAATCATTGATTAATTGCTGATTAAATTATATGTTTATTAATCTCTTGTTTAATTACAAAATCAAAATAAATAAAAAGTTTTATCTCTCTTGGCAAACCAACATAATTATTAATGACAGATTTCAACAATTCAAGAATAAAACAACCATATAAAATTGAAAAAAAAAAAAAAGAAGAAGGGGGAACTTACGTTCACAAATTGCAATTGGAGCTGAGAGGAATAAAACCCAGAAACTGAAACTTAGGCAAGGGACGAAGAAACCAATGATCACCGTTCAATTATCTTCATAATTATAATAAAATTGTTTTATTCATTATATATTATAACTGTGCCAGCAAACTGCATACGTTACCACACCACGTCAACACGCCCAGGTCACCCTGCCACGGAATTCACGAAATAACAAATAATTTCCGTAATTTTTTTCTTGGTTTTTAATTTTATGTCGTTTACTTCACAATAGATCTACTCATAAACATTGACATTTTTATCGGATGCAGCGACTTCTTGAAAATAATTCATTGACGAACATCCTCATCAATAAAATAAAAATATTATTTAAAAAAAAATTAAAAAAAAATACAAATATTTTTTTTAAATCGTTGGAAATCCCGTCGTCAAACCACATCTTCCGTACTTAAGCGAAGCAGAAAAAACTCTTGGCTGTCCCGGACTCTTACAAGAAACGCATTTTCAGGATTCGAACCCAGGACTTAAATGCCAGATCTTGAGCCATATACCACAAAATCACGCACCTTAGAGACAAAAAAAAAAAAAATTATCCACAATTAACATCATCTCTACAATTAATTTATTGTTATTATATTATAAAATTAAAATATATCTATAATTATTTTTTATTATTAAATTATAAATTAAGATATTAAATTATTAACGTAAGAAATCTATTACAATATAAAAACATAATATATCTGTTAGCGAAGAAAATCGTCCTAGGACGAACGGGTATTAAAGGACGATTTGCAATCAGGACGACGAGGGGAAAAACAGTCAGGACGATTATCATGCGTTGCAGTTGAACCCACGATCTAGCGGTTAGGCAGTAAATACCCACGGTCTGGCAGTTATCACGCACAAACTCAGCAGTTAGATGCATGACCCAACAGTTGCAAGCATGAAACGTGGAAGTTCGTGGACTAAGGAAGGCGAAACCGTTCGAGCAGTTAACAAAGGTTCACTATAAAAGGTTCAAGCGTGAGAAGAAGAAAGAGGAAGAACAAAAATGAAGACTCATCATGAGCATTTTTATTTCGTAGCTTTGTAACCCATAGATTGTAATTTGTGTGTTTGTGCCCCTTGGAGGCTTATTCACTGAATCAAACACCCCTGCTAGGATTTTGTCTCAAGAGGTTTGGACCTTACACGCTCATTGACGAAAAATTTTGCAAACAGTTTTTGGCGACCACAGTGGGAGTATTGGTGTAAGAAGTGAATATGCCTCCGAAAAGAAACACTCAGACTGGCTCGAGTACATAGGAAGGGGGACTGGAGCAAACCAACCAGCCTCACGTTCCAGCTGTAGTAGGCTATTCGAGGGTCTAACAAAAGCAAGCCGATATGACACTATGCGAGAATTCAGCTCTAACGCGATTCGCGCCTTGTTCGGTGAGTTTACCCAGAACGTTGTCGAACATGTTAGGTTTCAAAACGCTCACATCATAGATAAGTTCACTTCGGCTAATAATTCACATTACGAAAATATGGCCAAACACCTGAGCTCATTGAATGAGCTGATGGCCAAATGTGTAAACGGGGGGACAGCCCCACCATGGACTACACCTCCTCCTACACCAAGCAGTCATGAGGCTGGTCCAAGGAACGGTCCTCTACAAGGGGTTACTGCTCCTACGATACCCCGATGGGGAATAAGTCCTGGAGGCAATGGCCTACACTTAGGGCCAAACATGGTACAACATGAAGTAGTGTTGCCCCAAGGTCCACAAGGTTCACAAGGGCAAGGTCACGACTATGCTCCATTTGTGAGAGGACCACAACCACCACTTGTAGCGATGTCATTCAATGGCAATGATATTTTGAGAGAACATATGACCGAGATTCTTCAGAATCAATTCGGTTTAAAGGTGAGGTCGATTCGGCCGAGATATCAAAAGTCATATCCAGATTTGATTGATGTAGCGTATCTGTGGCCTAGGAACTATAAAATACCAGAATTTTCTCTGTTTACAAGGTCGGGAGAAGTTTCTACAATAGAACACATATGGCGATTTACCCTTCAGTGTGGGGAGACGAACGATTTCCATAGGTTGAGATTATTTCACGGCTCGTTGTCAGGAGTAGCTTTTTCCTGGTATGTTGGTCTGCCGCCCAATTCGGTGGAAAGTTGGCACCAAATGGAACAGTTGTTCCATGCACAATTCTATAAGACTGAATCTGAAGTGGCCTTGGCCGACTTGGCAAATTTGAGGTAGCTGCCAGGGGAATGGGCCGAAACGTTCTTACAAAGGTTCAAAGCGACTCGAGGTCGATGCTACGTGCATTTACCAGAAAACGAGTTTGTGAGAATCGCTCAAAGCTGTCTTAATTTCGATCTAAAAAAGAAATTTCAAGATTGATAATTCTGGGACCTCCCCCAACTCACCACTAGTGTAGTGCGATATGAACGGTTATTGAGGGATGAAGAACAAATGAAGAATTCTAGCAAGGGAACCTATTACAGGAATACTAATAATGAAATAGGCGAAACGGACATCGAATCAGCTGACTTATGTTTAGCCGAATTAGTTAAAGGGAAGTCATACGTCTGCAAGACGTGGGCTGAACCACAAGCCAAAGTTGAGAATGACAAAAAGAGTAGGAATTTCTCTTTTGACATCTCGAAAGTCGATGCCATATTCGATCAATTATATAAAGATAAACAAATTAGGTTGAGTGACCTCCACAAATTGCCAAACCCCGAACAAATCGGTGACAAAAAGTACTGTAAGTGGCATAATACATGGTCTCACTCGACTAACAGTTGCCTTGTTTTTCGGAATGTTTTGCAGGACAGCATAGAATCTGGACGAATAACGTTCGAGAAAAAATGGCAGTGGATGACAACCCATTTCCAAAGCCGTTGGAATTGGACATGATCAACTCTGACCTCACCAAAATGAATTTGCCAAAATTCAAGTTGGTTCTAGATGAGGATTAGGATGGTCATCGTCCAAGTGCTCTTGAAAGGATCGATGCATCCCAAGAGAGAAGCCGCAAAATTTGTGTGCACTTTGCCAAAACAGTATAGAGTGGATGAAAGAACTGGAAGATACTTGTGAGAGGCCAGTGAAGAAGGAGCCAGTAGCATGGCAGCCAAGAACCTTCGCACCAAGGTTTTATGGAGAGCATTCAAACTTCGTCCAAAATATAAGGACGTTTAGGCCGAAAATTCATCGGCCCAACGTATGGCATTCGTACCATCAGCCATATTCATACCATTGGCCAGGGAAGAACTATCCTCATATGGATGAAATGACAAGGACACAATTGAGACGAAACCAAAGAAATTATGGCCGTATGATGCGCCAGTAAGGTGAAATGATAGGTACCACTGACCATAGTCTTACAATCAATACCCGTGCGAGGAAAAAGCCGGATGTGAGCGTTAAGGATAGTGGTGGCAGAGAAGAGATCGATACGAGCTGTAAAGAGCGTACCAAATTCGACCGACAAAAATGGGATGAGAAAAATAACGAAGAACCCCCCATTATTATTCAGTTTGCTAGCATGCCTCCGGTTATAGCTAATCATTACTTGTTGTCCGAAAAGTTTAAGGGGAGCAATAATGAGACCTCTGGGAGGAGTGAGGATGTCTACGACGGCGACGAGATATAATTCGAAACACTCGTAATAACTGACAGAGAGGCCTCGGGCGAGGAACTGACCGATATAGAGGAAGAAATAGATATCATAACTGAAGCACGAAGAATGAGGACAACACAAAATTGGCTATACGAAGCCGGAAATCCCGCAGTAGGAATATTAGGAGAAGACTTGGGGAGATCTCCATACCTCGTGCTATATTGAAAGCCCAAAATAAAACGGGTCGTGACCAGAGCAGAAAAATAAAGGATGATGACCAGTAATGCCTCCCGTGATACGTCGATCACGTTGCCAGCTTCCGGATGGAACGAGGAGGAGCCACCTCAAGTAAATACAAGTGGTGAGCAAACGATGGAAATATGAATGCCAGAGAATGTGACATTTCTAAAACCACCACGACAAATGACAAAGCATTTCCGACCGCTTTATGTGAAAGTAAAGGCAAACGGAATACCCATCATTAAGGTATTAATCGACAATGGAGCAGCCATCAACGCCATCCTAGTCAGGATGTTGGGACGATTAGTAAAGTCGGAGGACGATCTCATCCCTACGGAAGTGAGGCTTACAAGTTTCAATGGAGAGGCAACGATAGCCAAATGAGTTGTCCCACTAGACTTACAGGTCGGAAGCACTACTAAGACATTAGTATTTTTTGTTATAGACGGGCCAACCACGTATAACATGCTCTTGGGACGAGATTGGATCCATGGCAGCTAATGCATTCCTTCGTCCCTTCATCAATATCTGGTTTTTTGGAATCAGAAAGATGAAGTAGAAGTAGTACACGCCGATAATAGGCCTTTCGCAGCAGAGACAAATTCGGCCGAATATTTCATGTATGAAAGAAATTACGGGTCAGCTAGAGTACTGAATGAAGCAAGGGATCCGGCCATAGTGGCCAAAAATGACGAGTCGTACACCGCATATCTGTTAAATGACTTGTTCGCACAAACAAGGCCAACCATAGTGGCCTTCGGAGTAGGGGTGTGCATCGGTCTGTTAATCCTTACTTTTTTAACCGAACCGAAATTTTTCGGTTAAGTAAATGTGTAACCGATTTAACTATATTATGACACATAACCATTAACCAATTTAACCATTATATTTCGGTCGGTTTTGGTTAATTCGGTTATTAACCAGTCCAACAAATATAAATTCATCAACTCAACATTCAACAAAGTAATTTAACACAAATATAAATTCATATTCATCAAATTTAATATTTAACCCAATATTATGAAATTTTGGGTTTCTTAATAGTTAATATTTTAATAATTTTTGGTTTTAACAATTTATCTAATAATCGGTCTATGAAATTTTATTATTTACTTATTTAGAGTTTTGAAGCATGTATATATTTGGGTTAATCGGTCAGTTCGGTTATACGAATCTCATAACCGTAACCGAACCGAATAACCGAAAAAGTTAAAAATTTTAACCGTAAAAATCGATTTAATCATAATAACCGAACGGTTATAAAAAAAATGGTTCAAAATGGTTCGGTTAATCGGTTAAAATCGATTAATGCACACCCCTACTTCGGAGGGCCAACGCATGGCCATGAAACCATCAATTCAAATAGGGAAGAGTGAACAAAGTAAAGAACAAGCCGCGCTTGCGGCCATCAAATTTCGGCCTTGAGGGAGAAATTATTAACACATCAGATGGAAGATAAAATAAGAGAGGCATGCAGAGTGGATTGTTTGATGGAAGAGAGCGACAGAGACAAACGACCAAAAGAGGAAGACTTTATAATCAGAAGACCAAAAGAGCAACAAAGTGGGAAATAGATTTCGGTCAAAAGGAGGCAGGGCAAAAGAAAGCTCTATGAGAGAAAGCAAACCGGTGTCTTCAAGAAAGGTGTGGATCTCTGCATGCAATTTCATCCGTTTAAACCAGGTCTCAAACGAGGAGTTGGGTTTGGGCCAAGTGTGGATAGGATTGGACTAGGCAAGATGAGACACATTCAAGGGTTCCGAAAAAGGAAGGTTGGAATGTAAGTGTTCCTAGAACATGCCAAGATCGTCTAAGAGTGATTTGTGTGTGAATTAATCAAAGGGAGTTGCGGAATACTCACATTGATCGGATTGAGTTCAAAACTTTTCTTTCTTTGTTGGATGTGTTGGAAGCTTCGGAGCTTGAGATCGAGTTCCAAACTCTCTGGTGAGTCTCCCTATCACATTCCTTTGACTCCTTAAAGTGCTAGCTATGTAGATTTTTGAAGCAAAAATCCATGGGAGAGAAGAGAAAGTCACGCCCATTTGAGAAATAGAAGAGAGATGGTTGCTGTGTATAGTAAAAATATGCACTTCTAAAGTGGACCAAATTAATATATAGTGAGTTTGAGTGTTGGAATAAGTTTGTGTGTGTTATAAGTAAAGTCATGCCATCTTTCACAAATCAAATTCATTATTTTATGCCTAACCACTTCCATCACATGTCTAACGTGTGATGTAAGTGAAGTAGATCACACCACTTTTAAATTCCAAATTTAAGTCGGCTAATCCAACACGCAACTTCATTTGGGCTCGGGTTTGCTTAATTCCGAATTAAACGAATTTACCGTTGTGACTTAATTAAATCCAATTTAATTAAATAATAATGCCTAGCAAAATTATTACGAAAGTCGCTTGCGAATTAATTCTAAATTTAATTAGTTCGCTAGAATTAAAATCCAATTTAATTCCGCTTTGAAATCTGATTTCATTTAATATATCCAATATATTATTTTAGCCCAAATAAATAAATTAAATAGTAAAATCTAATTTAACTATTAAATTTACTTTACCGATTAATTCCAAATTAATCGAGTTCTCTCTTCTCGACTAATTTAATCCCAGATAAATTCTCGACGTAATTAATCCCAGATTAATTCTTTCTCTTTTAATTAATCTCAGATTAATTTATTGCCGTAATTAATCCCAGATTAATTTTCTCTCTCTCTCATAATTAATCCCAGATTAATTCTGTTCGAGTCAAACATCATCGGTGAATCTTTGTGAGGCGACCCAAGAGATCCCTGGATATGTTGGCAGTAAATACGGTCATCGGACTATCCAAATACGTGCGTACCCGGTACCCCGTTCTTACCAATTTACAAGACATGGTTAGCTTCTAGTAAAGCACCGTGTCTACCCAATTCTCCAGAAATATTCTTTAAAAGAATATATAATCTTTGTCAGGCGTAGTATACGTAGAATTGCGTATTACGATCCGGTATCGAATGTCACATGCTAGGCCTGTGGCTGGAATTGTGTCTACCCCGTACGAAGCATATATCGGATCTCCGGTAACTAGTCTCTATAATCGGATAATCATGACCTCGTTATATTATTCTGATAGCTGCAGCATACAAGAGTACCCGTTTCATATCATGTGTGATCATCATCTCCATATGACTGAAGTGATACTTCCATCTTGACATCACACCCAATACACTACGATTCTCAGTATACCCAGAAGAGGCGTACACATAACCTGTTAAAGCCTCGGACGACCAAAACCAAAGTATACTGATTGTCGCAAGTATTAGCGATGCAAGTCTCAGGTTAAGACCAAATACACCTACCCTGATTCGGATTCCCATAGACACATAGTCATACTACCAATGGGATTCCGAGGGGTCTATCCAGAGCGAAGCTGTTTCCGTACCATCGGTAAACAGAACCTCCTATTACACTTGCATGAGTATCCAATACCCAAACATATGAGAACTATGTTGTTACGCTTAATACTAGCATATTCCGCATTATCGATGTCCAGTCTCGATAATACTACGACTAGGGATATTTAATGATTAAACCTTACGTGGATTAATACTGTCTCATATCTTATTAATCTGGTACTAATCATATGGACTTTTATCATTTATATATCCCGGTAATCTAATTACAAATGATAAAAGAGCAATTTCCTTTGTCACATAGTTAATTTGTACAACAACACCATGTTCTATACAAATCGTGATGTTATGGGTCATAATTGTCCAACAATCTCCAACTTGGCCTATAGCCAATCACTCAAGTGTTTTACACCTGAACTATGTACGGGTTGCTCAAATTTCTGCTGAGAAACAAATTTCGTCAGTGGATTTGCAATGTTATTATCTGATGCGTTTTATTCGATCATCACATCGCTACGATGTATGATCTAACGAATCAGATGAAATAGTCGAAGTACATACTTGGATCGTTGATGAGACCGCGATTCCTTAGCCTGTGTTGTAGCCCAACTCAGCTGCTAACAGAACTATACCTAATCCAATTAGGATTATATAGATCCAAAATGCTTCTTTTGCTGCCTCAGTTGCAGCAATGTTTCGCTTTTGTTATTTATTCGGCAACAATATCTTGCTTGGAAGATTTCCAGCTCACTATTCCATTATTTAAACTAAATATGTACCCTTATTGCGACTTAAAGTCATATTTGTCGGTTTGAAAACTTGCAGCGGTGAACCTAGTCACCTCAAGTTCTCCTTTCATCATATTCCCAGAAAGCATCCTTAGTTCGTCCAAGATACTCAAGGATGTTCTTGGCATCAATCCAGTGACCATCACCTGGATTAGCCTTATTGCGTCTACATATGCTCAAAGCATATGAGACATCAGGTCACATACATCTCAAAAAATGTAGAACTCTGTGAGGGTTGTCAGCAGCTTTCTAGATCTATCCTAGTAGATATTTATTCTTAGAATAAAGCATGTTTCTCTCAGGTATTCCATGGAGAATTTAATGAAAGCAAAGCTTTCACCGATTATATTATGGGAATGTTATTGCTAAGAAGCAATACATCATCAACTTATAGGACATTCACTGTTAGTGCGCTCCCACTAACCTTCTTGTATACACAAGAATCATATTCGTTTTGAATTAAATCATAAACCATTATGATTACATCAAAACGCTAGTTCCAAGAACACAATGCTTGCTTCAATCAATAAATGGATCGATTTAACTTGCAAACCTTATTTGCTTGTTTTGGCACGACAAAACCGTCAGGATGTTTATAAACATCCTCCAAAAGGTTTCTGTTAAGGAAAGCGGTTTTGGCGTCATTCTTTCATATTTCATAAACGAAATATGCAGCAATAGCAAGCATCATCCAAATGGATTTAATCATGGCAACAAGTGAAAAAGTTTCTTCTTTATCAACACCTTGTTGATGACGATACCCTTTCGCTACAAGCCTAGCCTTGTATGTTGCCATCCATGTATGTCTTCCTTGAAGACTCATATAGTACCAATAGGCACAATGCCTTTCGGTACATCAACCAGTCTCCAAACTTAGTTGTATACATGGAATCTATTTCGGACTTCATGGCACTTTTCCATAAAAGGAGTCGATACATTGTATCACATCCTCATACGTAGCTGGTTCATCTTTCTCAATAAGATTGATATCTACATGAGGTGAGATCAGAAACCCATACCTTTCCAGGTTGTTTTCTGACTCTCTCCGACCTATGCGGTTCTTGTGTATTCGAAGATTATTGGTACAGTTTCATCCATGATAAACTGTTGGTGTTCCGTGAGGACTCGGTGCCTGGAACAATATTACTCCGATTTTCATCGAGTTTTACTTTCCTCTCACTTACCATTGCATATAGGAATTCCTCTTAGGAAAATCGCATGGAGAGCAACAATTACATTGTTCTCTTGTGAGTTGTATAAGTATTATACTTTAGTTTCCCTAGGACAACCTACAAATAGGCACTTATCCGATTTGGGTTCTAGTTTGGTATCATCCAAACATTTAGCGTATGCCCATCATTCTCAAATCTTCAGGACTGAGAAACCCGGTTTCTTTCATGTTAATATCAGATATGAAGTCTGTTTAACAGATTTTTATTGAACCTTATTCAAAATAAGTATTGCACTGTTTAATGCGTATCCTCAGAAGGAAATTGGTAGCTCAGAGCGACTCATCATTAACCTTACCATGTCCAACAAACTTCGGTTTCTTTATTCAGACACACCGTCAAATTGAGGTGTTTCGGGAGGAGTCCAATGTGAAAGAATATCATACTCTTTCAAGTAATCTTGAAACTCATATATTTAAGTATTTTACACTATGGTCCAACCATAATATTTTTAATACTTTTACCGGTCTGTTTTTCTTACTTCGTGTCGAAACTCTAAAAGTTTCTGACTTGTGTTTCATAAGATACACATAACCGTAACGTGATGCCATATCCGTAAAGGTTACGAAGTATTCATATCCACCTCTAGCCTAGTTAGACATGGGCCCACTTACGTCACAATGAACGGGGTCTAATAGATCGGTGGCACTTGCACTTTTACCAAGTAAAAGGTGTTTTAGGCACTTTGCCTAATAAACGAGATTTGTAGACATTATTTGAATTAGAATCAAATCCGTCCTAGTACCCACTCTTCGAAAGTGTGGATATATGTGTCTTGTTAATGTGTCCCAGACAACAATGCCACAAATAAGTCTCATCTGATTTATTCAGTTTGAGCCATTTGTTTTTCATATTATATGTTTGAGATTCATTTATATTCTAAATATAAATTCTGTTATTCATATCTAATGTGCTTATCTCAATATCATCTTTATAAATAAAACACTTAGTGTTATAGAATATAAATGTATACCCGCAATGGGTTAAACTAGATACAGAGATAATATTCATAGTCAAACTAGATACATTATAACAGTTTCCTAATTTAAGTACATGCCCAAAGGGCAGTTCCAAAACTTAGGTTTCTACGGCCAAAACAGCGACTCTCGTCCCGTTTCCAACTCATAGGCCGATCTCATCTGAAGCCAGTCTCCTACTAATCAACAGATCCCGCACATCAGTACATATATTTATGTACCACATCCAGTATCAAAATCCAATTTTAAATTAGCAGTGGATATATTTATAACAAATATACCTGAAGTCAGAGTATTGCCCGTCTTCACTTCCTTTATGTCTGCCTTGTTCATACAGCAGTCACACTTCCAGTGACCCCGTTTGCCACAGTTTAGGCAGACATCTTGGGATATGTCATTTGTCTTCCCAGAAGACTGTGACGATTTAGCCTTGCCATTTTCTTCACACCCCCAGAAGCCTTCGGCCAAGCCTTGGCCTTCTGGGATGTCGAAGTAAGATGCGCATTGCGCTTCTTGCCCTTTTGTAAGCTCTGGCTTTGTCTCCTTGAGCATAGCCATTAACTCTCCAAGAGTTTTCTATTGCAATTAGTACTTCTAATATCTAAGAATAGATCTATGAATATCCTTTAATTTCAACATCATACTATAAGGATCTAATCCTTAGTTCTAACTAAGAAATTAAGGAGTCATTGCGGCAAACATATCAGATTGAGCACTAAAGTTATCATCACCTTGAGTCTTCCAAAGCTCATGCTCCACTATTTGCTCAACTCTGGGCTTAGGCCCGGGAGGTCGCTTTATCAAATAGAGTAACTTCTCAACTCCCAGGACTATCCTGAGATTCGTTTCCCATTCTAGAAAATTATGTCGTTAAAGATATTTTCACCTAGGATTATGTTCTTTGACGCTAATCTTTCCAGTTATCTTGATTCCAATAGTTCAACTATCCAATCAACGATTTCGGGTACAATCGAATATAATGATTTCCATAGTCTAACTATATAATCAGCTACTATTTGATTGGTTAAATTCAAATATATTGATTACTATAATCCAATTATATAATCAACTATAAATGAAGTAGTTTGAATACAGTCCAACTGTTTAATTAAAACAACAATTGAATATTAGTCCAACTAATATATATAAATTTTTTAATGACGAAAAAGAAATGAGCGCATGTTGGCAAGTATCTAAACGAAATTGTAAATTTAATATTTGCCTCCCACTATTTTTCGACGAGCCTCTAACCCTATGTGGAGTACTCGGAAACCTAGTTTCCTAGTGGGCTAGGATCCCGTTAAATAGCACACAACCTTGACTTTGGCCAACAAGTTGTATGAAACTTAACTAGGTAGATCTCTAAGATCAATTGGATCTCATCCAATTCCTAGATCCAGTAGGTGGACCTCCAAGTCCGAAACATATATCCAATATATGCAAATATATCCGATATATTCCCTAACATTTTTCCTCTGAATCAACTAAGCATTGGCTTTGGCTCAACAAGCTTAATGAAACTAGTTAAGCATGACCCATTGACAGTGAGAAAGCTTCCTAATCGAGGTCGATGAACAAGAAGTGACCTTGACTTTGGCCAACAAATCACAATTTGCCCAAGACGTACGATATGGAACAAAGCCTTCATGATTCAAAAACATCCGTGATGGACAAGGTATTGACTTTGGCCAACAAACCAATGCCAATCTTGGATCTTGAGAGAGAATCACTCAATGGAAGGAAAACGCTTAATATAAAATGAGGGTTTTGTCGCGATTTGACAATCAATTTATTATCTTTAATTAGGTCTCATCATACACCCTTAAGCATGCATTCTAAAAGCATAATAAGGGGCGAAATAAAATAATAATGATATTCGGATGGATATACAACAAACTTTATTCCTATAATAAATCTCTCTATTTCATCTCTCCCGCTAGTACTATTCATACTTCTACCAAATTACATAATACTTCTAAATAAACCTCATTTACATTAAGGGGAATTGGTGAGAAGAGAAATACAATGAGATAAGAAACATGCTTTCTAGACTTTAGGATGTAGAGAGTTACCTTTAAATCTCATGAATCCTTAAGCTTTCTTTGAGTTTCCTTCACTTTTTCTTCTTGTTTCACCAAACAAAAATGAAAACCCATTTTCCCTTTTTTTTGGGTAAGTTTCGGCAGTGATGGAAGATGAAGAAGACAAAGAAAACAAATTTTCTCTTTCCTTTATACAAAAAACGAAATTTGGCTTGGAGGGTATTTTTGTCTTTTTCAATTTTTAATCAAATTAAAAGCATTTACACTTTATATTAGCTAATCAAATTATCACATAATAAAGTGTAATTAAATCTATGCCATGTGCACCAATAATAACTAGACAAATTCCATTACATTAATGGAAAAAGATTATTAATTAATAATTTAAATATTTAACAATTAAATATCCAAATAATTAATTAATGTAATTATTATTATAAATGTATTTTTATTTAAAATAAATAATAAATACATATATTAATGGCATGTGTCAAAATCTCATTTGACGAATAATTAATGTGTATCTAATCGTATTATGTATCAAATACAAATACACAATAATTATTAGCGAATAAAATCTCCTAATGCATGTGTAATCGTTTAACCGATTAAACGATCCGAATTAACTCATTTCATTCGGTGAAGTATTATGAATAATTTGTATTATTCATATCAAGTTGTCCAAGTGCTCAATGGGTACACTTCATATTGTGGGACTCTCTAAGTTTAGGCTTATCTGTCACGAAATCCAATTTCGTGTCTATAATTCACCCACTCATGAATTATGACGACCACATATAATCTTGCTAAACTAAGCAAGTCGAGGTCATAGCATACGTATAATCCCTCTGTCACAGGCTATCCGTATTATACCTGGGATATAGATTAGAACGTCAAATCCGTTCGGTATAATACAATCGATTTTCAATTTACGATATCTAAATAACACTCGGAACTGATTTCCTAAGTTATACCACGGCCATGGATTCACTAGATCGTAAACATGTGATGGATGACTATGCCCTGTACACAGGACTGACGGATCCTATCTTGATACGCACAGGATATCATGAGCATCAGTCCACACCCAACGAACAGGCGGAGGTCTGATCATGACTAGATCGTTGACGTGACTGCCATCAAAGTGTGGAGGATAGCTCATATATCCACAGTGGTATCTCAAGTCGAATGCCCACTATGCTCGCTCAACTCGAGAAGGTTTCTATCGACGTTGGTGTACCATCTATTAGGAAACCTTCAGTGAGTCGTTCAATGTCTTATCAAATAAACACCTATATGTCTATACGAGTCTCCCGAGATTCATGGTTCACTGGGATAAACCATCGGACCAAGTCAAGATATACGACATGTACTGGTCTCAGCGGATTTTACTAACCGACTCGTGTTAGTAAATCTTGACCAGGAACTTTATTTAAGGATATACAACTAATAGTGTGTTTCCCAATGTCAATTACAAACTAAGTTGTAACTGCGCACTATATTGTAAATCCTAGGGTCTTTGTCTATATACACTTTTAACTGAACCAGATTCAGTTTCGATCTAATCGTAATCAGATATCTAATCGTGATTAGATCGAATATGTGTATAAAAGACAAGGGTGCTACCATAAAATTAGTAATATTATGGAAAATATAATTGCTCGTATTTATGAATCGTACATAAATACGATCTGGATTGGCAGTCTGAGCACCAACCCTAATAATTTCTCCCACTTGCTCTAGTGTCAATCCACGGTATCCTATACACATCTTAATGTGTATCGCATACTCACCAGCACTCAAGAGGTAGGTAACAACAAGTAAGTCTGCTTTAACAAATCGAGTCTGTCCAACAAACCCAACCGTTTTCCTTAGCTAGCATCATTCATATTTTAATCACACATAATATAACATTCAACACACCATCATCCTATGATGCATAAGATTGACTAGACATTCTAATCAATCTCTCTTTCGACAAAGGAATCATCCTTTACGAAAGATGAATACTATATATATAAAAGACACGTTAACTGTCAAACAGTTATACTAACTGTCATACAGATAGTCTCGATGTGTCCTTTATTAGATCATATCTAATACGTGACTAATAAGAGTATCTCACAAGTCTCTCAGTTTTATATCTTATATAAAATTTTATATCAAATATAACAGAGACTACTCCCACTGCTTCCACGGATAAAAGAAGACTCCAGATATGTAATATTAGAAAGAAATTTGTACGCTCCGACTGACCCTACTGACAAAAACGTATTCTCTATGTTTCGATAAAACCAGATAATCTGACTGTATCAAAATTATGAACACAGAATTTCGTAAAGCTTATCTGAGTCTACAATAGGCTCCATAAGCTAGTATATTAAACTGTGATCTTCGCAGAATACAAACTCTATGGCCATTCTAGATTGACTTCTTCAAACAAAGAAATCATGACATATTTCTCATTCGAAGAAACCATTCAAGAACGCCACTTTGCATTCTTTAGCCAAAATA
>SKCR01046147.1:0-256842 GCA_019454045.1 Zanthoxylum bungeanum | reverse complement strand
CCCAAAGAAATTTTGATTGCAAGTGAAGTAACCTCCGAAGAGAGGGAGAAACTAGAAGAAGTGTTGGTCAGATATGCCAAAGTATTTCTTGGTCCTATGAGGACATGCCGGGGTAGTAAACAGAAACATTGCCCAGCACACAATACCAACTTATCCGAATATGAGGCCAGTAAAGCAAGAAACTCAGACGGATGAGACCAGAATGGGCTGAGAAAGTCAGAGAGGAAGTTAAGAAACAGATAGATGTGGAGTTCCTGGAAGTGGTAAAGTATCCTGAATGGTTGGCTAACATAGTACCCCGTACCGAAGAAAGATGGGAATGTCAGAATGTATGTAGACTAACAGAGATCTCAACAAAGCTTGTCCGAAAGATGATTTCCCTTTGCCGCATATAGATGTTCTGGTTGATAGCGCGGCTTTATCCGCTATGTATTCATTTGCAGATGGATTTTCAGGTTACAATCAAGTTCTCATGGCTGAGGAAGATAAACACAAGAATCATTTATTACGGTGGGGGTACTTATTGTTACAAGGTAATGCCGTTTGGGCTTAAGAATGCGGGGGCTACTTATCAGCGGATGGCCACTACACTTTTCCACAACTTGATGCACAAAGAGATTGAGGTGTATGTGGATGACATGATGGTGAAATCAGAAACCAGGGTTGGTCATATTGAGGCATTGGAAAGGTTCCTTCAGAAAGTTGACAGATATAACCTGCGGCTTAACCCCAAGAAATGTGTGTTTGGGGTTGAGGTGACATCAGGGAAATTGCTTGGTCATCAGTGGGAATGGGCGGAATAGAGGTAGACTCCGAAAAGATCAAGGCAATCACGGAAATGCCTGCACCAAAGACAGAAAAGGAAGAAGTCAGAGCATTCTTGGGGAAGATTCAGTACATCAGTCGGTTTATTGCCAAGTTGACATCGATATGTGAGCCTATCTTCAAACTGTTGAGAAAAGATCAGCCAGTGAGATGGAATGAACAGTGTCAGACCGCCTTCGACAAAATCAGAGAGTACTTGGTGAAGCCCATGTATTGAAACCTCCGAGGCCGGGTAGACCTTTAATATTGTATTGGCTATAGAATCAGAAGCATTGGGGGGTATGATGGTACAGGCGGATGGAGAGCAGGAGGTAGTAGAACATGCAGTTTATTATCTGAGTAAGAAGATGCTCCCTTATGAGGACTCGATATCAGGAGGTGAGAAGATCTGTCTTGCAGTGGTATGGGCTTCCAGAAAGTTGCGACACTACTTCCAGTCTTACAAGATCCAGGTGTGGCAAAGGAGAATCCTCTGAAATATCTTCATTCAGTGCCTTCACTAGTGGGAAAACTGGGCCGATGGTTGGTATTGTTGACAAAGTTTGACATAGAGTATCTCACCTCCAAAGTGATCAAGGGACGAGCGGTAGCGGAGTTTCTGGCATTGCAACCAGTTGAGGGGGATCAATATAAGTTTGAGTTTCCAGATGAAGAGATCCAGGCAATAACAGTTCAGAGATGGAAGATGTATTTTGACGGGGCAGTGAATTACAAGGGAGCCGGAATCAGGATCGTGATAGTGACCCCCAAGGGAGAGACTTTTCCTTTGGCCAAGAGGTTGACATTCAGAGTGACTAACAACATGGCCGAGTATGAAGCATGTGCTTTTGGTTTGACAGCATTGATAGCCTTAAAGGCCGGGAGTGTTGGAAATCTACGGAGATTCTATGTTGGTAGTCCAGCAGATGCGAGGAGAATGAGAATTGAAAGAGGAAGAACGGTTTGAAGCCTTATCTTTTTCACCTCAGAAACTTGGCACAGGTTATCCCCGAGTGTAGAGAATCAGATGGCAGACGCATTGGCTACACTAGCAGCGACTTGGGAAAATCCAGAGGAAGTTAGTGATGAGACCGTTGGTACTGACAACAGTAAGTAAACCTGCTTATGAGATAGAAAGAATTCTGGAAGTTGAGGTTGACGATGGTAACCTTGGTATTATGACATTCAGAGGTATCTGGAACATGGTGAATTCCCGGAAGGGGCGGGCAGAAAAGACAGAATAGCCATTCAGAAGTTAACTTCCCAGTATGTGACTTTGAAAGGGGAACTGTACAAAAGGCAGGCAAACGGTATTCAGTTGAAGTGTTTGGGAAAGGAAAAGCTCAGCATGTAATGGAAAAATACACACCCCGGGGTATGTGGTCCGCACATGAACGGGTTGAATCTGTCCCGCAAGATAGTGAGACCAGGTTTTTATTGGTCAACCATGGAAACAGACTGCGCGAAGATGGCAAAGCACTGTTATGACTGTCAAACACATGGTAATTTGAATCACTTACCGCACACAGAATTGCACGGGTTGTCAGAGCCGTGGCCTTTCTCAGTATGGGGGATTGATATGATTGGGGAAATTCGACCAAATGCATCAAATGGGCATCGCTTCATAGTAGTGGCAGTAGATTACTTCTCGAAGTGGGTGAAGCCGAATCATTCCGTAATGTACACAGCAAAACAGATGGCCAAGTTTATAGCTCGGAACCTCATTTGTCGGTATGGTATGCCGCATCATGTAGTGACAGACAACGGGGTCCAGTTTCAGAAGAGACGAAGGCAATGTTACAGAGGTATGGGATAGGCCACCATAAGTCATCACCGTACAGGCCGCAGGCAAATGGGGCAGTTGAGGCAGCCAACAAGACTATAAAGACAATTTTAGCCAAGATGACAGAAAATTGCAGAGATTGGGCCGAGAAATTACCGTATGCTTTGTGGGGGTACAGAACATCAGTAAGAACAGCAATAGGGTCCACACCTTACTCCTTGGTCTACGGAATGGAAGCAGTATTGCCAGTAGAAGTGGAAATACAGTCTATGAGGGTATTAGCAGAGGCAGAGTTACCAGAACAGGAATGGGCCGCACAGAGGTTTGATCAGTTAGCACTATTGGATGAGAAGAGAACAAAGTCTTTGTATCACATGCAGTTGTATCAGAAGAGACTAGCCCGGGCATTCAACAAGAAAGTACGCCCCACCAATATCAGAAAGGGTGATTTGGTACTTAAGCAGTCAAGGCCGTCGACTACAGATCCGAGAGGAAAATTCAGACCTAACTGGGAAGGACCTTACATAGTGCAGAAGATAATGGGAAATGGAGCAGTAAAGCTATCAGACTTTGAAGGAAACGAGTTCACCGAGCCGATCAACGTAGACAGATTGAAGCAGTACTTTTCCTGAGGGAGAGAAGACTGAGCAGTCACCACGAGAATCGGCAGAAGATCTAACCCAACGGAATAGGAAAATCATTCATGCATACACGTAACATTGCATTCTCTTTGTGTTTGTTTCTGTTTTGTGTTCGCAGGTTCAAAGAAAGAAGAAAGCGGCAGGAATGAGCCAAGCAACGTCAACGCAATTTAGAATTTCAGGGATGGGTGGCCCAAGGGGCGAGGCCCATATCAGCTTGGGGGCGAGGCCCATATCATGTCATCTCCAGGTATGGAGACACATCATCAGTTCGAGGGCGAGGTCCCTATAGTCAGCGGTGTTGGGTCGAGGTGCCCCCGTTGTCAGTTGTAGTTCCGGGTCGAGGTGCCCAGGGTCGAGGTGCCCACTACATCATCAGTTCGAGGGCGAGGTCCCTATAGTCAGCGGTGTTGGGTCGAGGTGCCCAGGGTCGAGGTGCCCCCGTTTTCAGTTGCAATTATTGGGACACGTCCCAGGATCGAGGTCCGCTGCAGTACCAACTCAACTCGAGGCGGAAGCCGAGCCAGGTAAGTAAAAATGCATTGCATAACTTTGATAGGATTGTTCAAAGTCACACACTGCACAAGTCCCATCAAAGTGGGGGCGACTGTAGGCATTGCATTTTCGCATGTGAAACCCGATGATGAGTCTCGATTGGAGGCACTACCTTTTTAGCTAAGGATATTGCGGGAAACGGAGGTCGGAAGGGGAAATTCCGAATAAGTATGTCATCAAGTTCATTCCACAAGTTCACTGTCTTCGTTGGTGCTGCGTTCGTTACTTCGTTCGAACCTCGTGCAGATTACGGAAGTTCGTGCCACGTTCTAATTGGCGTTCGAACGGAGCCGGTATTTCTGGTTTTGCTGCTAGCCTCGCACCCCAGCCCATTTAGCTCTCCAAAGCCCATAAAACACATCCCAAATTAAATAAATAAATATTAAATTAAAACATAACTAAATGAAATATTAATAAATTAAATTAAATAAATAAAGAATTAAGTCATTTACCAAATTAAATAAAACATAAAATAAAATCATGCCTAACTTAGACAAATCAAATATACTACATACTAAATTAAAAAGATGTATGCCTAATTAAATCAATCCTAACCAATTAAAAAATATTGTATTCCTAAACCAACACAAATTAAATATTACACACTTCCTAATTTAAAATATTTGTCCCCCCTCAATCTTGTGTATGCCTTTCTTGGAAATCCTAATTGAATACCAAAATCCTTTCCTTGTGAGACAATGGCAACCCCTAGCTCTCTTCTATATAAACATGCACTAACCTAGCCATCCCTCATCTAGACTCTCTCTAATACACGCCCAAGAAAAAGAAAAACAATTGACACATACACAAAAAGAGAACAAAGAGCCCCAACCATCTCCTCCATAGCCGAATCCACCACAAGCAACCATCTTCCATAGCCGAATTCGAAACACTCCCCTCCTTCACCGAAAACACATCCCATACCATCACTGAAACACCCCCTAAAACACGCGCGAAACAGCCATTGAATCCCTTAAAACAGTAACATAAAAGACACTTACAATCCTTGAAATAACCACACACAACCACACCAAAAAGAACACGCGGAATAGTCCATCAAGAACATCAAAACAGTCCACAAACAGTAAGCAGAGGACACAGAGGAAACGACAGCAAAACCACAAGGAAACAGCAGCAAAACGGAGTCGGAACAGTAGCTTGAGCGGTTGACCAGTGAAGGAAGAGGCAAACCAGTGAACCAGAAAAGTTACGGAGCTTTACCCCCTTCCGATCTTCGTGAAACGCGAGTCCGAGAGACAGCTAAAAAGGTTAGACCTGAGGGTATCTTTCACACTTATTCTTATTTAATTTCTGGTCATTTATTTTGATTATATTTTCTGTATTTGTGGCATTGTGGTGCGTATGATGTGTGTTGTGGGTATTGGATGAATGGAAGAGTGTTGTCTCTTGTGGTATATAGGATGGAAACCCAGACGTAAATCCGTAGCCGAATCCGAATGGACGGTAGTGCGGTCTGTACTTGGGACACAACTCCACGTACCACTTGAGTAAACGACACCTTCTCTTGTTTTGTGTTGCTTTGGTTTATTTATTTCTTGCCATTTAAATTATGTATGTTGCTTATTCCCATATGATACGATCGAGTGCATGGGCTTAGTAAGTGCGATGAAAGGTCCCCTAATTGGAGGGGTTGAAATCCTTCACCACGATGCTTTGCCGCACCGATTGATGTGTGTTCGGTTGAATGCGAAATACGTTCAATCGGACATACTTAGTTTGATATGATTGTCTTTATTTTCGTATGCATGATTCAATTGAGCGCACGGGCTTAGTAAGTGTGATGTGAGATCCCCTATGGGGAGGGGCTAAAGCCATTTTCCACGATGCTTTGCCGCGCCGGTTGATGTGTGTTCGGTTGGATACAAGATACGTTCAATCGGGCACACTATGTTTAATATTATTGCTTTTAATTCCTTGTATGCATGATCCAGTCGAGCGCATGGGCTTAGTATGTTGGTCTAAAGGTCCTATCTTTGAGAGATCAAGAGCCCTAAAAGGCCACCTTTACGGCAGTACTTCGACGCGCCCCTTTATTTTTTCGTTTATGTATTGCGTCCCATTTCATGCATCAGGTCTGTTCCCGTTCGAACGCATTTACGAACGCAACTCGAACGCGCATGTATTTTGCCTTGCCATGCATCAGGTCTTATTTCTGTTCGAACGCGTTCACAAATGCCACACGAACGTGAGTATTCTGTTTCATTTCCGTTCGAATGCGTTAACAAACGCCATACGAATGAGAGCATTCTATTTCATTTCCGTTCGAACGCGTTATCAAACGCCATACGAACGCGAACCTTCTGTTTACCGTTCGAACGCGTTTACGAACGCTACACGAACACACACGCACTTTCTTAGTTTCATAATGTATCAGGTCTGGTTCCGTTCGAACACGTTCTCGGATGCTACACGAATGCGAACCTTCTGTTCACCGTTCGCACGCGTTTACGAACACTACACGAACGCGCACCCACTGAACTGAGTCCTCTTCATTAGATTTCATGTATAGTTTTCCTAGTAGCTATCTCCACATGTATGAATACAAACATGTTAATGTATTACAATTCATATGCTTATGTCATGATAACATTTGAGTATTATTTCTTGCGGTATATCGGATGGAAACCCAGACGTAAATTCCGTAGCCGATTCCGAATGGACGGTAGTGCGGTCTGTACTGGGATACAATTCCACGTACCACTTGGAAAAGTGCCCATATGTGTGTGCTTGTATTAATATGTGTGCTTGTGTTGTTTTTCTGAATGTTATATGCAAATGAAGTTGTATGTTTGTTGCTATTTTGATATATGTTAAGCATGCAATTTTAAATGTGAGATATATGTGAAATGTGTGCATAAGTTTTATTTTGCATATGAGAACTTAGAAGCATGATACTCTTGGAAATAAGTGTTACTTAAGCTTGTTTAAATTATTACATAAATCATTTCATTACAAGTGACATAAGTAAGGGACCATTCCGAACCCAACGGTTTGAGGTCTTCCCTTGCGAGGGGTGAGTGCGGCCTTAAATCTTTGTCCCGGTTCACACCGGGTGGCGACTCCATGTTATTTAGTTCCTCTAGTCCCAACTACAGTCCCGAGCCTAGAACGGCGTCGCCCATGTCCTGTTGTCTACACAAGGCCTTTGGCGTCGCTACGCCAGCTGCAGTCGACGTGGCATGCTCTGGTTTTGACACGTGGAAATTCAGATAAGAAGATAAGGCGACACGTGGCGAGGCGGCTAAGAGCTCAATTATTATGTTGACGTGGCGATGACATGGCAAGGCGACTGAGATCAATTGTCGGCACCGTAGGATTGCGACACATGTCACGGCGTGATTGGCTGATGATGACGTGGCATGTTTACTCGGTTGACCTGATGACATGGCAAGACGCGTGGTAGAGTTGACTCGTTGACCGGATGACGTGGAGACACGTAGGATGACACATGGCACACATGGAAATAGTAATTGTCGGCACCGTAGGATGATGACACGTGGCACGGCGCACGTTAGTAGATCGGCTATGATGGTGACACGTGGCACGACGCACGTTAGCAAAGTCAAACTTCTCAAATTCTGACCCATTGACCCTGCACACATTAGCATGACTTGGTGCACATTAGACGTCGCGACGCGGGAAATTACCAAAATGCCCTTTTCGTCTAATTTCACTGTTTTGGCCCAAATCACCTCCAGAATGTCCTGAAACTTTATTTATCTACAAAATAACACAAAACACATCAAAATATTCACAAAACTCAGAAATATACAAGTTAAAAAATACAAAGATATTAAGTTAAATGAGTGGGAATAGTGATAGATTTACCACTCATCACACCCCTAAACCTAACATTTTGCTAGTCCTCGAGCAAAACATAATATAAAATAACATAATAAATAACTAAGCCACTTTCGTAGGGATCACGGTTGCATTTAGCGTATGTAACAAGCCTTTAAACCCCTAGGTGTCCCTAGTGGACGAGTTGTAGTCTCGTGAGGGTTTACAAAAATGATACCCGGAAACATTTTACAAAAGTAAAAAGGTAGTAAAACTAATGCACACAAAAGCAAAAAGACAAGCGAAAAGAGAATAAAGAAGTTAGTAACTAATCAGGTGAAACTTCTACTCCAAGTTACTAGTTGTTTTGTTTCATTCTAAATTACCAAATAAGTAAATTCCCCGATCATTTTTACCATTCTTCATGTACACAGCCAACATAATATTAAACAACTCATTTTTTCCCACATCAGTCATAAGTGCAGTTGATAAGAGAGTAATAGTTTTGTCCTAAAGTTCTATCAGATTTCACACCTTTTTGTAGCAATGGAATAATTTTTTCTCATTTTTCTGATTTTTTCTTTGATTTTTCTTTTCTATTTTTTATTTCTATACAATATCTTCCATCTATGTAACGAGTGTTAGGTCGGTGGCTCCCAAACCAGTTGGCTTTAGGGCACCAGGTGTTAAGACACCCCTACGGACTTAATTACTCAGACTTCAGATATATATATTTTTGCAGCATCTTTGATCTATGTAACGAGCTTTGGGCCAGTGACTCCAAACCAGTTGGCTTTAGGGCACTAGGTGTTAAAACACCCTTACAACTTAATAACTCGGATCTCAGATTTTTTTTTATTTAATTTTTTTACTCCATCACTTTTTGAGATGCTTCCCCGATTAAACTAGAGCACTGAATATTACAAACTTTTCAATTTTAGCTCATGTCTGTATGTTTTCATGTATGTTGATAATACCTGTCAACTGAGCATATGAAGATTCATTTTAGTCAGTGTTATGGAGAATTCACAAATTAAATAATTTAAAAGGAAATAAACAAAAATTAACTTGTTTCAAAATAGGTTTGAGATACGTCTCAGGAGTGGAAACTCCTTACTCGGCTATCTTTTACCAATTTCACCTTTTTAGTCAAAACACAAAAAAAAACACAAAATATTTTTGTAATTTTTTTTTTGAAAATTTTTCAATTTTTTTGTATTTTTCGAAAAATTTTGGACTAAAAATAAAAAACACATACAAACTAAAAACAAGGTACTAATCAACTAATTCCCTCCCCCAAACCTAAATGAGACATTGTCCCCAATGTCTTAAACAGTAACAGGAGAGTTTAGAAAATAATACATGGTTAGCTGAAAATCTACAGGAATTTAAAGGTTAAGATCCAGATTAATCCGACGCCTTTTACCACGATCGTCCTCAGACCAATTTATCTTTGAAAGAATAGGGTCAACTCGTGGTTCATAGGTTATGAGTTGGTCTATTAGATCCAGAGCAGTTCTGGCAGTAAAGAGGAGTTCTTTTAAAGGTTTTGACACGAACCCATTTCTCCGAGCATCATCAAGAAACACACAAAGAAAATCATAAAATCCATCAACGTTGAGCAGTCCAATTGGTTTCTGGTGTATGTTCAGGTTCGCCCAAGATAGCACAATAAAAATTTCCTCCAATGTACCCAAGCCACCTGGCAAAGCAATAAAAGCATCAGCACGGTTAATCATTTCTACCAAACGTTCAGACATACCTGGCATGATCAGTTCCTCTCCGTTTGATGGTTCAATAAGATTTGCCTCTGCCAAGGGTTTTGGGATGATTCCCAAAACGTGACTGCCTCCTTCCTGTACGGCCTTTGAAACGATCCCCATAAGTCCAAGATTTCCTCCGCCATATATTAAGTGCATATTCCTTGCAGCTAAGACTCGACCCAATTCCTGTGCTGCTTCTACGTATTGTGGTTTAGTACCAACACTACTACCGCAAAACACACAGATGTTTTCAACTCGTCTTCTTGAAGTGGCTTCCATGTTTTACTCTGGATGTCTTCAAAAGTGCAATGATGAGTTGAATTTTATAACACCTGAAAGGGTGAGTAAAATAATAGCACTAGTACCTGCCAAATGACAATTATTAGTTAAACAAATCGTGATAGTCAAAAAGGTTTGGATCCTGTCAGAGAAAATAAAACAAAACAAATTACAATTATTAGGAAAAGACAAAGAGATATAATATTTACAAGAAAAGTAGCAGCTTGATCGACGTCTATGCGTCAGGGACAAGCTTCCCATCCAATTTTCTTATAAATTGGCAAACAGGGTCTTTTTGAGTCAGATTCCTGAGACTTAACTGTTGTCTTTCTTTTTGAAATTGTGTATGTAATTTGCGAAAGGCTATGTGAACATATCCACTGGGATGCGTCTCAAGAGTTGAAGATATATCATCTAAAGACTCCTTACTCAAGCCATCCCTAATGAATTTAATTTTGTCTTCGCGATTATCAGACACCATTCCTAAAGAACGACAATGAGTATTGCAATTCCATCGTGCATATTTGTAACAAACACCCATTTGCTTAGCTCTACGTTTCTTTGCATATGTGCTTCTTCCAAAACCCGGCAGATGTGAAATAAAAGAGTCAGAAGACTCACCTGCCAATCGGACCCGTGCTTCAATTACCCAACGAATATCATTAGGAACACCGTGAATTGTTAGTAACCTCATCCGTTCCAAGCGAGCTTTGTAGACTTTCATCAGAGATTTTGAGGGAGAGAAGGAAATTGCTTGTGAAGATTTGCGAGAGCTTCTTCCATCTTGAAATGACTTAATCTGCAAAAACTAAACACACAAATTAAATCACACCAAATCACAAAATATACACAAATTGCATGGGTTGCCTCCCTGCGAGCGCTAAGTTTTAAAGTCGTCAGCTAGACTTTTACTTCTTGAACGTTAGGTTGGATCTGAAATTGTGACACTTTCTTTTTGTCGCTCAAATGATTCTCCCTAGTAGTGTTGACACGCTGACTGTTAACCTTCAATGTGTTGTTGGTGTTAGGATCCAGTAACTCAACAGCTCCATAAGGTAAAACCTGAGTGATCACAAATGGACCTGACCACCTAGATTTCAACTTTCCAGGGAAAAGTTTCAACCTCGAGTTGTACAAAAACACCTGCTGCCTTGGTTCCAACTGTCTGTGCACTATTTTTCAGTCATGCCATTTCTTTGTCTTTTCTTTGTATAATCTGGCATTCTCATAAGCCTGTAGGCGAAATTCCTCCAATTCGTTAGTTGGTGAAGTCTTTTCTCTCCTGCAGCTTGTGAATCAAAATTCAACTTCTTCAGTGCCCAATACGTCTTGTGCTCAAGCTCAACTGGCAGATGGCACGCTTCCCAAACACCAATCGATATGGGGACATACCAATGGGTGTCTTGGAAGCTGTCAGTAGGCCCATAATGCATCATCTAGTTTTGTTGACCAGTCCCTCCTTGTTGATCCAACGGTTCTTTCTAGGATTCTTTTGATTCCTTGTTTGAAACCTGAACCTGTCCATTTGACTGTGGATGGTAGCTGTGGCAACCTTGTGAGTAACTCCGTATTTGGATAGGAGTGCATCGAAGTATCTGTTGTAAAAATGAGAGCCACCATCACTGATAATTGCTCGAGGTGTTTCGAACCGAGTGAAAATATTCCTTTTCAGGAATTTGACCATGACTTTTGAATCATTGGATGGCAGTGCAATTGCTTCGACCCATTTGGAGACGCAGTCTACAGTAACCAGGATGTACAGATTTCCGAATGATGTGAAACAAAGGGTCCCATGAAATCAATACCCCATACATCGAATATTTCCACTTCTAGAATGTTTTGCAATGGTCCTTCGTTTCTCCTGGAAATATTTCCCATTCTCTGGCACCTGTCACATTGAAAAGCAAAAAGATAATCATCTTTAAAAAGAGTGAGCCAGAAAAAATCTGATTGTAGGACTTTGGCTGCAATTTTGTTTGCACTGAAGTGTCCGCCATATGGTGATGAATGACAGTGCTGCAACACACTGTTGATTTCCTCATGTGGAACACATCGTCTCAATAGTTGATCAGCACACCGTTTGAACAGGTATGGCTCGTCCCAAACATAGTGCTTGACTTCTTTGAAGAACTTCTTCCGTTGCTGAGTTGTCCATTCCAACGGCCATTTTCCTGACACAATGTAGTTGACATAGTCAGCATACCAAGGGACTTCCTGTTGTTTTATGGCAAAAAGCTGTTCATCTGGAAAAGTTTCCTTGATTGACAGATCTTTGTCAGTTGTTTCTCCATTCTCGAGCCTCGATAGATGATCATCCACCTGATTCTCTGTTCCTTTCCTGTCTCTAATCTCCACATCAAATTCTTACGGAAGAAGTATCCAACGGATCAATCTGGGTTTGGCATCTTTCTTCGTGATCATATATTTGATTGCTGAATGATCTGTGTAGACCACCACTTTGGGACCCAACAGATAAGAGCGGAATTTGTCAAAAACGTACACAACTACGAGCAACTCTTTTCGGGGGTTGTGTAGTGAGTTGAGCTTCATTTAGAGTTCTGCTGGAATAATAAATGGTGTGGAAAATCTTTGCTTACGTTGTCCCAAAACTGCACCTACAGCAAAATCACTAGCATCGCACATCACTTCAAATGGAAAGGTCTGGTCTGGTGCTACAATGATGGGGGCGGATACCAGCTTTGTTTTAAGATTTCAAAAGCTTCATGGCATTCTTTAGTGAAGTTGAAAGGCACATCCTTCTCCAGCAGATTGCATAGAGGTTTAGCAATCTTGGAAAAGTCTTTGATAAATCTCCTGTAAAAACATGCATGTCCAAGAAAACTTCGAATACCTTTAACTGATGTTGGTGGAGGTAGTTTTTCAATTGTCTCTATCTTTTCTTTGTCTACCTCAATCCTCTTTTGTGAGATCCGGTGTCCAAGAACAATGCCTTCTTGCACCATGAAGTGGCATTTCTCCCAGTTGAGTACCAGGTTTGTATCTTCGCACTTTGTAACACATGTTCCAAATTTTGCAAACAATGATCAAAAGAATCTCCAAATACAGAAAAATCATCCATGAAAACCTCCATACTCTACTCCAGCATGTCTGAGAATATGGCCATCATGCAACGCTGAAATATGGCGGGGCATTACAATCCAAATGGCATCATGCGGAAAGCAAAAGTACCATAGGGACATGTAAATGTAGTTTTCTCCTGGTCTTCTGGTGCGATGGCAATCTGATTGTACCCTGAATATCCGTCCAGAAAGCAATAGAACTCATGTCCTGCCAGTCTGTCTAACATCTGGTCAATGAATGGTAGCGAAAAATGGTCATTTCTCGTGGCTTTGTTCAGTTTCCTGTAGTCCAACATACTCTCCATTCAGTTACTGTTCTTGTTGGGATTAGCTCATTCTTTTCATTGCTAATCACAGTAATTCCTCATTTCTTGGTACACACTGCATATGACTCACCCAACTGCTGTCTGAGATGGGTAAATGATGCCAGCATCTAACCATTTGATGATTTCTTTCTTCACGACTTCCTTCATGATTGGATTGAGTCTCCGTTGATGCTCCACTGTGGGTTTGTACTCATCGTTCATCAAGATTTATGCATGCAAAATGATGACTAATGCCTCGAATGTCTGCTATAGTCCAGCCAATGGCTTTCTTGTGCTCTCGTAACACTCTTAGCAACTTTTCTTCCTGCTCCAATGTTAGTGAAGAAGAAATAATAACAGGTAATTCAGAAAAGTTTCCAAGAAATGCATACCTGAGATGGCTCGGAAGTAACTTCAGCTCCAACTGTGGTGGTTCTTCAATCGAAGGCTTGATTCGATCTTTCTTTGGCAGTTCCAAACTTTCAAATGGTGGTGTTGCTTTGAATCGGAATGGTTTGTCAAGGTAGTTGATACATTCCAGGATTTCAGCTTCAAGTGTTGGTGATGCAAGCTTCAAGTGTATCTGTGGGATTTGGCTAAGTATTTTGAACGATACTTTCAACAACATCAACTCTGAAGCATTCTTATTCCTTTTCATCACTCGGGAATTTCATGGCTTTGAAAACATTAAAGGTCACTTCTTGGTCCTGCACTTTCATGGTCAGTTCTCCTTTTTGCACATCAATCACAGTTTTACCTGTAGCCAATAATGGTCTCCCAAGAATGATAGGTTTTCTTTGTCTTTTTCCATGTCAAGGATGATGAAATCTGCTGGGAGAATTAGTTTGTCTACTTTCACCAGCACATCTTCAACAACACCTATTGGAAATGCGAGTGTTCGGTCAGCAAGTTGCAATGAAACTGAGGTAGGCATTGCTTCTCCAATCTGTAGTTTCCTGTAAATAGAAAAAGGCATCAAGTTAACACTGGCTCCTAAATCACATAAAGCCTTACCGATGTAATGTTCTCCAATGGTGCATGGAACTGTGAAACTGCCAGGATCTTTCAACTTCGGGGGAAGTTCCACTGAATAATGGCGCTGCATTCTTCCGTTAATGCTACTGTTTCGTAGTCTCCCAATCTCCGTTTTCGTGAAAGAATGTCTTTCATGAATTTGACATAACTGGACATTTCTTCCAAGGCTTCTGCAAATGGGATGTTGATGTGCAGCTTTTTGAAAACCTCCAGGAATCGAGCAAACTGCTTGTCCAATTTGTTTTTCTGAAGACGCTGAGGAAAATATGGAGGTGGAGTGATCTGTTCTTTTTCCTTTGCTTCTTTTTCCTTTGTCTCTTTTTCCTCCATCTGTTTCTCAACTTCTTTTGGAACTTCTTCTTGGGACATCTTGATTCCAACATCTTTGTTGATTTCAGTACCGCTTTTCAAAGTAATGGCTTGACATTGCTCATTCCTTCGGTTCCTTGGATTGGATCTGTGTTGCTGGAAAGATTACCTGGTGGTCTGTAACTCTGAGCATTGGTCAGTTGTCCGATTTGATTCTCCAGTGCTTTGATGGAATCTGATTGGCTCTGAAAGATAGCATCGTACTTTTTTAACTGAGCCAGCACTTCTGCTATTCTCGTTCATTTGCCTGCTCCTGGCCTTTGTTCTGTTTCTGGAATCCAGGTGGTGGATAGTTCCGCTGTTGGCCTGAATTGTTGCTCCATGAAAAATTAGGATGATTCCTCCACCCTGGGTTGTAGGTGTTGGAATATGGATTGTTCCCTGTCTGTTGAAATTGTTGACAAATTCACCGTTTCTTCAAGTTGGTTCGACTCTGGTGTTCCTCATATATGTGAACTTGTGGATCCAGTGGTAAGAGTCTCCATAAATTTGCATATCTGATCTAGCTGGTGTTGACTGCTGTATTGGCTCCACTTTCATAAATTCCTGCAATTCTTTGGATCATGCTTCTTTCTGTTGGCCACAAAGAATTATTGTTGGCCATTTCTTCGATTATTTCCCAGGCTTGATCTTCTCCTTTTGTCATTAAAGCTCCTCCAACAGTAGCATCGATTATGGTTCTCATTATTCCAGAAAGTCCATTATAGAATGTTTGGACTTGAAGCCATTTTGGAATCTCATGGTGAGGACATTTCCGGAGTAAATCTTTGTACCTTTCCCAAGCTTCGTAGAGAGTTTCAGAGTCTTGTTGTACAAAGGATGTGATGTCATTCCTCAGTTTTCAGTTCAGGTTGGTGGAATTGGAAAGTACTTTGCAAGAAAAGTTGGCTGTGTGCCAAAAATGATGTGGTTGGCTAAAGTGTTCCAAGTTGTGATAGAACCTGCTGGTAGTGAATGTAGCCAAGCTTTAGCTCTGTCCTTCAAGGAGTATGGGAAAACACGCGCAGTCTCATTGCTTCTTCAGCTTCAGTTGTAATTGAAAGTGCCACAAACTTCCAGGAAGTTGCTGATGTGGGCATTAGGATCTTCAGTTGCATTCCCCCCAAACTGAACTGACTGCTGAATCATCTGAATGCATGTTTTGATATCACCGCATTTGCTGGTAAGGGAGGGAGTACAATGCAAGAAATGAGTCTGTCAACAACCAAAATGGTTCTGTCTCGAATGGGAATTGGTGGTGCAACCTCCAAAGGTTCAGGTTCCATGTTGACTAAAGTTTCTGGCCTTCTAGCCTTTCCTTTCTCAACTGTCTGATGGTTCTTTCAATTTCTGGGTCCAAGCGGCCGTAGTTCAAAACTTCTGGTTCGTCTCATGAATTTTCTGAAAACCTGAAACACAAGAAAACAAAAACAATAAGTAAAAAGAAATTAGATACAAGTAAAGGTATCTAACCCCTAAACAAATAGTAAAAGATAAATAAGTCCCCGGCAACGGCGCCAAAAACTTGACCGGCGTAAACACACACGTATAACGTAAGTGTACGTACGTTCAAGTAGTATAAAAAGTATCGATCCCACGAGGACTTAATATCTAAACTATTAATTTTATGAAGTCAAATGATTACTAGTATCTAACGGATTGATTGATTGATTTGAAATGGTGACGATTCTAAATTTAAAAGCAAGTAAATAAGATTGTCGAAAGTAGGTTTTAATTCAATATTAAAAACTATCTAGGGTGTGATTTCTTTTAATATCATTTTAAAGATGAAGTGGTTATCTTAAAGTTGGGTAATATATTGATTTGTTAACCTGGAACACTAAATTATGTAAAAGCCTCTTCTGATGGTCAATAAAAATACCTAGTATAATCCAATTGAACCATATGTCTATGTCAACCAAATTACCTAGATTCATTAAGATTAAGTTCCAATTAAGGCTACCCCCGCCCTACAGGTATATTCCTATCCTGTAAGGAAATCTATTAAAGGGTTATCTATCCTCAAGGAAGATCGTGGACTATTGAGTCTGAGGTCTTAAACTTAAAATCCCTATGTCTAGTTCATTTTAAGTTTACCTAATCAATTTTATTAATGGCCAGTTAATTAAAAAGCTTTAAGATTAAGACTCAATAAATAAATTTTTATATTACCCAAACTATAATCTAACCCCTTATAAACCGGTGATATTAGAATTCATCACAACCCTAGATAACTTATTTAGTTACAACACATAACTAGGGCTGGTAAAAACTTGAAAATAAAAGACATGAAGTAAAAATACGGTAAAGTAAATACTGAAAAGTAAATTACAATAAAATAAAATGCTAAGGTAAAATTAATTACTTTTACTACTACTAATTTAGATATCTCCCATAAAATAACATATAAACTTGTGATAATATTACCAACCGACCAATCTGGAGGTATCCTGATTAAGTCAAATTAAGTCCAACCAGCCATTAAGGCGGTAATATTTGTCCATAAACCAGCCATAAAGGCGGAACCAAAATTAAATTACCAACCGACCAATCTGGCGGTATCCTTGATTAGTCAGGTTTAAACCAGATTAAAATTAAATTACCAACCGACCAATATAGCGGTATCCTTGATTAGTCAGGTTTAAACCAGATTAAAATTAAATTACCAACCGACCATATAGCGGTATCCTTTTTAAGTCAAATTTTAAATAGTGAATATATTATTTTTAAGGGAGATTAATCTAAATAGCAATAGTAAAAGAATTACCTTTCACCCTAGCTGGGGAAGTTACCTCCTCATGGTGAATAGTAAAAACTGTAAAAGGTAAAGAAAGTAAATTACTATTATTACAAAAAGTAATTAAAATTTAATTACAAAACTTGAGCTGAATTTATAGCCTCGGTGGGGTTCCAGCGTCGCGACGCCAAGGCCTTTGGCGTCGCTACGCCAGCTGCAGTCGACGTGGCATGCTCTGGTTTTGACACGTGGCAATTCGAATAAGAAGATAAGGCGACACGTGGCGAGGTGGCTAAGAGCTCAAATATTATGCTGACGTGGCGTTGACGTGGTGATGACGTGGCAAGGCGACTGAGATCAATTGTCGGCACCGTAGGATTGCGACACGTGTCACGGCGTGATTGGCTGATGATGACGTGGCATGTTGACTCGGTTGACCTGATGACGTGGATGATGATGTGGCAAGACGCGTGGTAGAGTTGACTCGTTGACCGGATGACGTGGCAACACGTAGGATGACACGTGGTACACATGGAAATAGTAATTGTCAGCACCGTAGATGATGACACGTGGCACGGCGTACGTTAGCAGATCGGCTGTGATGGTGACACATAGAACGGCGCACGTTAGCAAAGTCAAACTTCTCAAATTCTGACCCGTTGACCCTGCGCACATTAGCATGACTTGGTGCACGTTAGGCGTCGCGACGCCAAGGGTTTGGGCGTCGCGACGCGGGAAATTACCAAAATGCCCTTTTCGTCCAATTTTCACTGTTTTGGCCCAAATCACCTCCAGAATGTCCTGAAACTTTATTTATCTACAAAATAACACAAAACACATCAAAATATTCATAAAACTCAAGAAACTATACAAAATATTAAGTTAAATGAGTGAGAAATAGTGATAGATTTACCACTCATCAGTAATATGGTCTGCACTCGGGATACAATCCCACGTACTATTGGAATTTATTACGTGCTTAAATCAATTAAATAGTTTAATGACTTTTGGTCTATTCATTGAATTCTAAAATTTTAAAGCATATTAGAGAACTAATATTCTAAGAGTTAAAATAAATTAGGTCAATATAGCAAACTTGATTAAATTAGTTTAATTAAGTAAATGATTAGTATAGGCTAATCAGTATTAGTGAATAAAATATTAAGAGTTAATATTGGTTAGTAATAATCCACTAATATTAATAAGGTTATGTTTTTAGCGGGGCATAATCTAAATTCATTAGATACTAGTGTGATAGAGACCTTATATTTTTAAATAGAGAGTGGGAGAGAGATATACCACAATATATTCAGCGATCTCCTTTGTTATCCAAAATCGTCAGATTCAAAAGGGTCCTCGAGGCGGCTTTGTTTTTGTCCGCCTATGGATGGTGTTTATTTTGGATCAATATCAAGTTTGGATTTTGAAAGGATAAGAACTCTATATGTATTTAGTGATTTGACCTATCCTACGGTGGCACTTCACTAGTTAAGTCCAAAGGTTCTGAAACAATGGGTTACACTCACAAAGGAATGATTAAATAATTATGATAGTTGGTTAATATAGGAATAAGAGTTATTTCCAGATATATTAATCAATTGAGAATGTCTTGATCTATCATGCGAATAAATGACCTACCCTACGGCGTCACTTTTTGTGGGATGATAGATTACCGTGGCATAGTAATTCTTTTAGGTTTCTAATTCAATATACATTGATCATACATTACGTTTAATTTTATGCTTGAATGTTTTAAAAATTTTGTATGCGATGAGTGGATATTGAATGCGGGTTTATTTATTTATTTCAACGATGGCATCTGTAATAATCATAATTCTCAAATAAGAAAAATTAACTGAGGATAACTATATTAAATGGAAAAGTGACATGAATGCTATATTGGTGTGTGAAGACCTTAAATTTGTCCCAACGGAGGAATGTCCTCCTGAAGCCAGCCCGAAATCCTGGCAGAGCTGCACACAATGCCTTTAATAATTAGAATAAAGCCAATGAGAAAGCCCATAGCTATTTGATAGCAGAAATGTCTGAGGTTCTTGCTGCAAAGCAGGAGCTTATGGCGATAACATATTTAATAATGTAGTCATTATAATACATGTTTGGGCAGCCTTCAGAGCGGCAACAACATGAGGTTATTATCTATATTTTGACCGCAAGGATAAAGGAAAGTGCATCAGTCCGAAAGCATGTCTTGAGGTTGATGTGTCATCTTAACACCGCTCAAACCCATGGTGCTCGTATAAATGAGCAAAGCCAGGTGACAATGATCATGGAAATACTTCCGAAGAGTTTCCTGCAGTTTAAAAACAAATGTTCTATGAATAAGTTGACTTTTAAATTGACTCAACTGCTGAAGGAGCTCACCAATAACGAGTCCATTATGATGGATCCTTGTAGACCTTGCACAGAGGCAAATGTTTCCGAATCTTTGAGATCTAAAAAGAATAAGAAGAAAGGCACTTGGAAGGCTAAGGCAAAGCCATCGAAAGAAAACAACAAAGGCTCTAAATGTGCCAATGCCAAAGGAAAATGTTTCCATTGTGACAAACAAGGGCATTGGAAGAGGAACTGTCCTAAGTACCTAGCTGAGCTTCAAGAGAAGAACATGTAAATATTATTTTCTTGTTATTGAATCTCGTTTGGTGGACGATGATAAATCTGCATGGATTGTTGATTCTGGTGCCACTAATCATGTTTGTTGTTCTTTACAACTACTTGATTCATGGAAGGACATTGCTGAATGTGACTTTACCACGAGAGTCGGGACATAGGATGTTTTTCAGCTAGAGTAGTGGGAGTTTCAAATTTAAACTTTAATAATGGTTATTTGTCTTTGAATAATGTGCTTTATATTCCTGGTTTTCGCAGAAATTTGATTTTTGTAACAAAACTTATGGAAAATGGTTTCTCTATTTTTTTTTATAATAAATCGGTTATTATTAGTAGATTTGGATCAACAATATGCACATGAAACTCCGAGAATAATTTATATGTGTTAAGGTTGTTAACACATGATTCACTGTTTAATATTAAAATGTTTAAGATTAAAAAATCTAAAACAAAATGGCAAAAGATTTCTCATGATGACACATATCTATGGCATCTTAGACTTTGACATATTAACCTTGACCGGATAGATAGATTAATAAAGAATAGAGTTTTAAACCAGTTAAAACTTGGTACTTTACCAGTTTGCAAATCCTGTCTTGAAGGCAAAATGACCAAGAGACCTTTTAGTGGAAAATGGATAAGAGCCAAAGAACTGCATGAGTTAATACATTTAAACGTTTGCGGACTGATGAATGTAAAAGCCCGAGGTGGTTATGAATACTTCGTCACTTTTGTTGACGATTATTCTAGATATGGGTATGTTTACTTTATGCAGCACAAGTCATATACATTTAAATTAGAGCGCTCAAATCTATCTTTGGCGAATAGAATGATTAATAATCATAATAGTTATGAATTAATTTATAACATCACCGATTCGGGAGATGTTACCGACATGGGAAAGACCTTACTAACCCATAAGCCTCTGAAACTCTAATCATGAACGAATACTAATAATCTTTTCATTATAATTATGGGACCGTATCCCAAGCAAAACATAACATACAAATTTTAACATCTGTAACTGAAAACTTAACTATACACTTTATAAAGATTGTTTCAAAACCAAGACTACTACATAACTTCTACTTGACTCTGACTAGACACTCACTTTTTCTGACATGGACTGATGGACTCCATACCCAAGTGACTACAACGGTATCAATCCTCCTGAGCTCGTCCTATGAGAATACCTGCAACCACAAAAAAATGGAGTGGGGGGGTTGTAGGACACAGAAATCGGCGACGCTGTTCTGGGCTCGCGGCCCGGTCGGGAGTACGGAATAGCCCACGGGGAACTAAACTGGAGAATAATGGAGTCGCCACCCGGTGTTAACCGGGAAAATGATTTAAGGCCGCACTCACCCCTCGCAAGGGAAGACCTCAAACCGTTGGATTCGGAATGGTCCCTTACTTATGCCACTTGTAATGAAATAATATTTGCAATAACTTAACCGAATCTACGAAACATATAGATTCAAAGATAACCTATATCTAGTTCGCATTCAAGAGAATAAATCCTATGTCTAAGTTTGCATGCTTCAAAAGTAAGTCATCATAACGGCAAACATACGATATCACACAATAATCTCGTGAACATATTGATTCATCAAACACAAACGAATAAATAACAATCTAAACATAAATGTATATTAAACTCCTAATGTGAAAGCAAATAACTAAATCATGCATAAAGAAATAACATAATCATGCTTAAAAATAAATAACATACTAGACTAAATCATGCTCGAACACAAGGTTGGATGAGACGAAATATGTGTGTCTCTCAAGTGGTACATAGAGTTGTATCCCGAGTGCAGACTGCAATACCGCCCATTTGGATTCGGCTACGGAATTTACGTCCGGGTTTCCATCAGATATACCGCAAGAGATAACACATATTCCGTTCATCCGGAAATCACATCATGCACCAATCCACCATACTCATGCGAAATAAAGTAATAAAATAAATAAAAAATAAAGAATAATAAATAAAAGGGGTGCCCTCAGGTCTAACCTCTTAAGTTGTCTCTTGGAAGTGCGCTACGCGGTTGTCGGAAGGGTTAATGCTCCGCAACTTTTCCGATTTACTGGTTCGTTGTTTTCCTTTGTTACCTCACAGTTTTGGGCTGCTGTTTCCTCTGTTTTCACTGTATTTTCTGGTCGTTGTGTTCGGTTATTGTTTGCGGTATTCGGCGGCTATTTTTTGGTTGTTTTGTGCGGTTTTTGGGACTATTTTTGTTGCAGTTTTTGATGTTCTGGTTGTGTAGTTTTTTGGGACTGTTTTTTGGTATTTTTGGGGTGTAGTTTGCGTTAGTTTCAGGGGCTGATTTGGGGACTATTTGGGCGTGAATTTAAGGGCAGTTTGAGCGTGAATGATGGCTTCTGTGGGGGCTGTTTGGTGCGTGTTGAAGGGGCTACTATGGCGTGATGAAGGGGGTGTTGTGAGGGCTATTTGGTGCGTGATGAATGGGGTACTGTGAGGGCTATTTGGTGTGTGATGAAGGGGGTGCTGTGACGGCTATTTGGTGTGTGATGAAGGGTTTTAGGCGTGAAGGTTGTGTGTGATGAGTGTGTGCGTGAGGCTGTGTGTTATGAGTGTGTGCGTGAGGGTTGTGAATGGCTTCAGGTTTTGAGAGTAGTGAGAAGCGTGGCTGATTTGAGAAGGGTTTGATGGGCAATTAACGTTTATGGTTGTTGCTTTGTGAGTTGGCTAAGTTTGGTTCGATGGAGGGGTTATTATTGTTGCTGTGTGAAGAATATGAGAGCTGGTGAGGGGCAATTGTTTCGGTCCAGGGGGTGATGATGGTTGATGCCGAGAGAATTGGAGAATAGAGGAGAGAGAGGCGAGCTGTCTAGAGAGAAGAGAGAGGGGCAAGTGCTTTGTTTAGGGTTTCTTTTGTTTCTTTGGTTACGGTCGAGAGAGAGAGTGGGGAGAAGGCCGTGAGGTTCTTAGGGAGAGAGAGGAGGGGTGTGAATGAGCTAGGGGTCCTAAGGTTGGTTTAGGCTTCTTTTTATAGGCAAAGGTTAGGGTTTACCTTGTGGGAATAGGGAAAGAATATTATAATTATGGGGGGAATATTTAATTTGTGTATCATAAGGAAATGATATCTTTAATTATGGAGGTAATTTGTTTTAGTTAAGAAGATGATTATTGGGATTTGATTTGATTTCATTTAGTTTAGACATGTGATTTAATTTAATTATGAATGTGATTTATGAATTTGATTTTATTTATTTAATTTAGGAATGAGATTTGTTTTGATTTAATTGGATTTGATTTAATTTAATTTGATTTAATTTTTGACATGTGTTTTAAATGTTTTAATTATTATTGGATATGATTTAATGGGCTTTGGCTAGGTGGGCGTGTGGCTTTGGTTTTGGGCTAGGTCGGCGTGTGGCTTTGGTTTTGGGCTAGGGATGTGTTTTAAAACAGAGGTCCAACAAGCAAACCCGAAGCTAAACAAGCAAATTAAATCCAATAAGATGTCAATTCCTGACTCTTCCCTTCCGACATCCATTTCCCGTGACTTCCACAATTCAAAGAGGTAGTGTCTCCATGTGAGACTCGTCATCGGGACTTACATGCAAAAATGCAGTGCCTACAGTCGCCCCCACTTTGATCTACTTCGATGGGACTTGTGCAGTGTGTGACAATGACAATCCTATCAAAGTTTATGCATTTTTACTTACCTGTCGCGCCGGATGCTGCTTGACTTGCATGTTGCTTCGAACTAGGTTGACATGATGGTGAGGTGAGGTGACCCCTGAGGTTCATCCCTGCAAGATGCTGCGATCTCTAGGAATCACTACCAAACTGAGCTGATATGAGGTGGTTCATTCCCGAACCGTTACTTGAGGTGGTCCATTCCCGAACCGTTACTGAGTTGATAAAGTGAGCCTCGATCCTGGGATTCATTCCCAAAACTGCTGGTGAAGTGGGCCACGACCCTATGATTCATTCCCGAAACTCTGATAATGTGGGCCTCGACCCTGAGATTCATTCCCGAATTCATTCCAAAACTCTGACGATGTGGGCCTCGATCTAGGTACTCATTCCAAAATTCTGACGACGTGGGCCTCGACCCTGGGATTCATTCCAAAATTCTAACGATGTGGTCCTCGACCTTGGGATTCATTCCAGGATTCATTCCAAAACTCTGATGATGTGGGCCTCGACCCTGGGATTCATTCCCTGATTCATTCCAAAATTCTTACGAAGTGGTCCTTGATCGTGGGATTCATTCCCGAATTCATTCCAAAACTCCGATGAGGTGGGCCTCGACCCTGGGATTGATTCCAAAATTATGACGATGCGGGCCTCGACCTTGGGATTCATTCCAAAACTCTGATGATGTGGGCCTCGACCATGGGATTCATTCCAAAACTCTGACGATGTGGGCCTCGACCCTGGGATTCATTCCCGGATTCATTCCAAAACTCTGACGATGTGGGCCTCGACCCTGGGATTCAATCCCGAAACTGCTGATAAAGTGGGCCTCGACCCTGTGATTCATTCCCAAAACTGCTGATAAAGTGGGCCTCGACCCTGGGATTCATTTCCCCTGGGATTCATTCCCGAAACTGCTGATATTGTGGGCCTCGACCCTGGGATTCATTCCCCTCGGATTCATTCCCGAAACTGCTGATAAAGTACCCTAAACTGATACTGATGTGGGCCTCGCCCCCAAAATGATACTGATGTGGGCCTCGCCCCCAAACTGATACTGATATGGGCCTCTCCCTCAAACTGATACTGATGTGGGCCTCGCCCCCTAACTGATACTGATGTGGGTCTCGACCCATGCTCCATTCTCAAAATTTCCTTTTCTGCATACTGAACCTCATTCCCGAGGCATTGCTTGATGTGATGGTTCATTCCCGAACCGTGCTGCATAAGGAATGGGAGACTGGTCACCCCCAGTCTCGGTTCATCTTTCTTTCATTTGTTGCTTTTTCATTTTCATCAACATCTGTGAATATAAACAAAACACCAAAAAGAATGCAAGTACGTTACGTGTATGCATGCATGCATGAATGAATTTCCTATTCCGTTGGGTTAGGTCTTCTTTGTGCTCTTCGGCGCCCTTTATCTACAGATGTCTTCGGTTACCCCTGGGTCTGCTTACGGTTTCTTTCTGTCAATTATTTTCCGGTGATTGCTCAATTTCCTTTGGTCCCATGGCTCAAGATCCCAATATATCCCTTATTCACGGGGTGGTAGACTTGTCGCCCCCAGTCTTGATTTAGTTTTCTGCTCTCCGCTGCTTGCATTAGGTCAAGGTGGACCACATGATATGGCATTCTATATCATCATATTATATCACATGCTACGAAAAAGTCCAAATAGTTACACATATTATTGCCCTCAAAGAATAACCAGTATTGAAACCAAAGAACCTTCAAAACATTCAACGCAACTCAAATCCAAGTCTTTGAATAAATGATCTAAGCCAGACTCAAAGTGTGTGTGTGCAAAGGTTCTTTTGCAGATTCATCCCCAGATAAGCCAACTCAATGATTTTCTCAAAAAATGGGATCGATGGGTCAAACCAACCTAGATATCTCAATTATGCCTGCAGTTGCTTTTCTGTGCTCAATGTGGTATGATTTTCTTTCTCTTTTGTCTCTTTCTTTTTTATTTTCATTTTGAACTTTTTTCTTTCTTTCTTTCTCTTTTTTTCAACACACCTACCCTTTAAGGTAGCATTTCTCCTCATGGTGGTCATAATACTCGCCCATGGGTAGCTTCACGCTTATCGGTTATAGGTGGTTCAATTCTTTTCTTTAGAGACTTTTCTTTCATTTTCAACCATACCACACATCATAACATAAGCAAATCAGGATAGACATTTAGGCGAACGGTCATTCACCGACCTACCATTTCTTCAACTAGTCACTTTGCTAACTACTCAGGTTTTCACTGCTAAGAACCATAATCAAGTGCTTACGAGTCTAACATAGATCAATTACTCAAAGTATCAGATAAAAGCACATCAAGAGTTTATAATTTCTAAGATTTCACCTTAAAGCAATCAATTTCATCATCGGACTTATGCCTAACTATTAAGGACTAAAAACAAGCAATTTTTCTTTTCTTTTTTTTTTTCTTTTTTTTTTTTTCTTTTTTTTCTTTTTTTTGATAGCCCCCCCGATGGTCTTTCTATCCTTGCCATAAAGTTTTATGTTCCTCGATTTCCTTTTCCCCGATATACATGTTTGCTAAAATCTTCTTGACAAGCCCCTCTTTTCCTAACCCAACAGATATCTATGATGGCTTTTAAGACACGGGGGTTAACATGATGCGTGAGATGTATGAGATATAATATGTGTGTGGTTATTAAAAGCATAAATGGGAAACTTCTATAGGATATACAACTATGGTTCACATGCGGGTTTATAGGAGTGTAGACAAAGGCTCCCGTCGGCGAAGGATTGCCCACAGCTAGGTCTCCCCACTCAAGGGTTCGAGCAACCAAGTGAGCGCACCTTTTTTATACCTTAAGGTACGTGCCAACAAGTTATGGTACGTGATTGACTGTCAAATGGATTTCCTATTGTAGATTCCCCTGAGGGAGGGTGGAGCGAACTCTCTTAAATACCCAAGCCTCTTAGGCTCTTATCGCATTGGTGACATGAATAAATAACAAGTCCTCCAAATTAGTCTGTCACAGTGAGCTACGGGTAAATGATTATCTAGGTGCCTTCACAGTTTTTCCTTATAGAAAGGTAGTGAATGAAGGAATACACCAAACCATTACCTAGCCTTAATAATGCCTTTGATTAAACCCATTCAACCCACAGTAGACACAGTTAACTAAAGCAAAAATCACAATCACTACAAAACATTATTTCGGGGCCAATTCTCTATCCCCAGTGGAGTCACCAGACTGTAGGACACATAAATCGGCGACGCTGTTCTGGGCTCACGGCCCGGTCCGGAGTACGGAATAGCCCACGGGAAACTAAACCGGAGAATAATGGAGTCGCCACCTGGTGTGAACCGGAAAATGATTTAAGGCCGCACTCACCCCTCACAAGGGAAGACCTCAAACTGTTGGGTTCGGAATGGTCCCTTACTTATGCCACTTGTAATGAAATAATTTATGCATTAACTTAACCGAATCTACGCAACATATATATTCAAAGATAACCTATATCTAGTTCGCATTCAAGAGAATAAATCATATGTCTAAGTTTGCATGCTTGAAAAGTAAGTCATCATAACGACAAACATATGATATCACACAATAATCTCGTGAACATATTGATTCATCAAACACAAACGAATAAATAACAATCTAAACATAAATGTATAAAACTCCTAATGCAAAAGCAAATATTAAATCATGCATAAAGAAATAACATAATCATGCTTAAAAATAAATAACATACTTGACTAAATCATGCTCGAACACAAGGTTGGATGAGACGAAATATGGGTGTCTCTCAAGTGGTATGTGGAGTTGTATCCCAAGTGCAGACCACAATACCGTCCATTCGGATTCGGCTACGGAATTTACGTCCGGGTTTCCATCCGATATATCGCAAGAGATAACACATATTCCGTTCATCCGGAAATCACATCATGCACCAATCCACCATACTCATGCGAAATAAAGTAATAAATAAATAAAAAATAAAGAATAATAAATAAAAGAGGTGCTATCAGGTCTAACCTCTTAAGTCGTCTCTTGGAAGTGTGCTACGCAGTTGTCGGAAGGGTTAATGCTCCGCAACTTTTCTGATTTACTGGTTCGTTGTTTTCCTTCGTTACCTCGCTGTTTCCTCTATTTTTGCTGTATTTTCTGGTCGTTGTGTTCGGTTACTGTTTGCGGTATTTGGGGCTATTTTGGGGTTGTTTTGTGCGGTTTTTGGGACTATTTTTGTTGCAGTTTTTTATGTTCTGGTTGTGTAGTTTTTTGGGACTGTTTTATTTATTTTTGGTGTGTAGTTTGCGGTAGTTTCAGGGGCTGATTTGGGGACAGTTTGGGCGTGAATTTAAGGGCAGTTTGAGCGTGAAGAAGGGATTCTGTGGGGGCTGTTTGGTGCGTGGAAGGAGGACTTATATGGGGGCTGTTTGGTACATGGAAGGATGACTTCTGTGGGGGCTGTTTGGTGCGTGTTGAAGGGGCTGCTGTGGCGTGATGAAGGGGGTGTTGTGAGGGCTATTTGGTCCGTGATGAAGGGCTTTAGGAGTGAAGGTTGTGTGTGATGAGTGTGTGCGTGCGGCTGTGTGTGATGAGTGTGTGCGTGAGGGTTGTGAATGGCTTCAGGTTTTGAGAGTAGTGAGAAGCGTGGCTGATTTGAGAAGGGTTTGATGGGCAATTAACGTTTATGGTTGTTGCTTTATGAGTTGGCTATGTTTGGTTCGATGGAGGGGTTATTATTGTTGCTGTGTGAAGAATATGAGAGCTGGTGAGGGGCAGTTGTTTCGGTCTAGGGGGTGATGATGGTTGATGCCGAGTGAATGGGAGAATAGAGGAGAGAGAGGCGAGCTGTCTAGAGAGAAGAGAGAGGGGCAAGTGCTTTGTTTAGGGTTTTTTTTTTCTTTAGTTACGGTCGAGAGAGAGGGTGGGGAGAAGGCCGTGAGGTTCTTAGGCAGAGAGAGGAGGGGTGTGAATGAGCTAGGGGTTCTAATGTTGGTTTAGGCTTCTTTTTATAGGCAAAGGTTGAGGTTTACCTTGTGGGAATATGGAAATAATATTGTAATTATGGGGGGAATATTTAATTTGTGTATCATAAGGAAAAGATATCCTTAATTAGGGAGGTAATTTGTTTTTGTTAGGAAGATGATTATTGGGATTTGATTTGATTTCATTTAGTTTAGACATGTGATTTAATTTAATTAGGAATGTGATTTATGAGATTTGATTTGATTTATTTTATTTAGGAATGAGATTTGTTTTGATTTAATTGGATTTAATTTAATTTAATTTGATTTAATTTTTGACATGTGTTTTAAATGTTTTAATTATTATTTGATGTGATTTAATGGGCTTTGGCTAGGTGGGCGTGTGGCTTTGGTTTTGGGCTAGGTGGGCGTGTGGCTTTGGTTTTGGGCTAGGGATGTGTTTTAAAATAGAGGTCCAACAAGCAAACCCGAAGCTAAACAAGCGAATTAAATCCAATAAGTTGTCAATTCCTGACTCTTCCCTTCCGACGTCCGTTTCCCGCGACTTCCACAATTTAAAGAGGTAGTGTCTCCATGTGAGACTCATCATCGGGACTTACATGCAAAAATGCAGTGCCTACAGGGGTTAGATCGATTTACGATCTGTTGGGTTTCTAAGGTGTCCCAAGATCAATTTAAGCAATGAAATAATGTGAATACAAGAGGAATTATAGCGGAAATATACTTACAACGAACAGATTTATGATGCGTTGAATACAAAAACTTTTCCTTTGAGAAGTCCTCCAAGATCTCCTATTTGAAGTTGAATCCAAGCTCCAAGCTTTGATGTCGATTCCAAGCTCAAGGGATTAGTTTCCCTATCATCTTATATGATTCCTTGGTGTGCTAGCACATGAAAATTTTGAAACAAAATTTTCCTTGTTGTTCATTAAGCTCTCGACTATGGCAAGAAATAGAGAAGAAAATGGCACAATGCCGAGAATGGGAGAGAGGGAGATGAAAATTGTGTTGACTTGTCTTGATTTCAAAAATCAAAATGAAAGATATACCAAAGTTGGTATATTGTCTATCACCTTTTCACTATGTATGAATTACAAGCAATCTTCAACAACCCACCAAAACCCATCACCATAAAGTTAACTAAAGTGACAAGTGATGTGACTTGTGGGCCCCACTAAATTCAAAATCCAAGTGGGCCTGCAAACACTTCCGGGCTCAGGTTCGCTAATTCCGAATTAAAGAATTTTTCCGTTGCGACGTAATTAAATCAAATTTAATTAAATAATTATGTCTAGCAAAATTACTATTCACCTCGCTAGCGAATTAATTCTAAATTAACTCGTTCGCCCGAATTAAAATCTAATTTTAATTCCGTTATGAAATATAATTTCATTTAATATATCAAATATATTATTTTATCGATTAATTATAAAATAATCGTTCTCTCTCTTCAAATAGTATTTTACCCTAGATAAAATCTCTCCGTAATTAATCCTAGATTAATCATGTTCGAATCATACGTCATCGGTGAATCTTCGGGAAGAGACCCATGAGATCCCTGGATATGTTGGCATTAAATCCGGTCGTCGGACTATCCGAACAAGTAAGTACCTCGTATTACTTTCTTACCGATTTACGAGACATGGTTGGCTTCTAGCAAAGCAATGTGCCTACCCAATTCTCCAGAAATATTCTTAAAGGAATATATAATCTATGTCAGGCGTAGTATACGTAGTATTGCGTATTGTGATCTAGTATCAGATGTCACATGCAAGGCCTGGGGCTGGAATAGTGTCTGCCCCGTACGAAGCATATATCGGATCACAATCAACTAGTCTCTTTAATCGGATAATCATGACCTTGTCATATTATCCCGATGGTTGCAACCAATTAGAGTATCAATTCTGTATCACTGTGTGATCATCATCTCCATATGATGAAGTGATACTTCTGTCTTGACATCACACCCAATACACTACGATTCAAATAAACCCAGAAGAGGCGTACACAGAACCTGTTAAAGTCCTGGACGACCAAAACCAAAGCGTATTGATTGTCGCAAGTACTAGCGATGCAAGTCTCAGTTAAGACCAAATACATCTACCCTGATGCGGATTCCCATAGACACATAGTCATACTACCAATGGGATTCCGCGGGGTCTATCCAGAGCGAAGCTGTTTTCGTACCATCGGTAAACACAACCTCCTATCACACTTGCATAAGTATCCAATAATTAATATATGAGAACTATGTTGTTACGCTTCCATAACACGCACAAGTGCAATACTAGTCTATTACGCATTATCGATGTCCAGTCTCGATAATACTACGACTAGGGATATTTAATGATTAAACCTTTAGGGATTGATATTGTCTCATATCTAATAATCCGGAACTAATCATAAGGACTTTTATCATTTATATATATAAGTAATCAAATTACAAAATGATAAAATGCAATTTCCATTGTCACATAGTTAATTTGTACAAAAACCACAATGTCTTTTACAAATAGTGACGCTATGGGTCATAATTGTCCAACAATCTCCCACTTGGCCTATAGCCAGTCACTCAAGCATCTAACACCTGAACTATGTACACGTCGCTCAAACTTTTACTGAGGAATAGCTTTCGTCAGCGGATCTGCAATGTTGTCCTCTGATGCGACCTTCTCGATCTTCACATCGCCACGATGTATGATCTCACGAATCAGATGGAAACGTCGAAGAACATGCTTGGATCGTTGATGAGACCGCGGTTCCTTAGCCTGCGCTATAGCCCCGTTTTTGTCATAATACAATGGAACGGGCTAAGCTGCTAATGGAACTACTCCTAATCCAATTAGGAATTTACGGATCCAAACTGCCTCTTTTGATGCTTCAGCTGCAGCAATATACTCTGCTTCTTTTGTTGAATCGACAACATTCTATTGCTTGGAAGATTTCCAGCTTACTACTCTGTTGTTCAAACAAAATATGTATCCGGATTGCGACTTGCAGTCGTCTTTATCGGTTTGGAAACTTGCAATGGTATACCCAGTTACCTCAAGTTCTCCATCTCCATAGATTAAGAAAGCATCAGTAGTTCGTCTAAGATACTTAAGGATATTCTTAACCGCCATCAAGTGACCATCACCTGGATCGGCCTGATAGCGACTACACATGCTCAAAGAATACGAGACATCCGGTCGCGTACATATCATGGCATACATGATCGATCCGACTGCTGAGGCGAACGATATCTGACTCATGTTGTCTCTCTCATCTTGAGTTTTAGGACACATGTCCTTAGATAGAGTGACGCCATGTGACACTGGCAACAGTCCCCTCTTGGACTAATCCATGTTGAATCTCTTCAACACTTTGTCAATGTACGTGCTCTGGGAGAGTCCAAGCTGTTGGATAATTATGACCCACAACATCACTATTTGTACAGAACATGGTGTTGTTGTACAAATTAACTATGTGACAAAAGGAATTGCTCTTTTATCATTTGTAATTGGATTACCTGGATATATAAATGATAAAAGTCCTTATGATTAGTTCCGGATTAATAAGATATGAGACAATATTAATCCACAAAGGTTTAATCATTAAATATCCCTAGTCGTAGTATTATCGAGACTTGACATCGATAATGCGGAATAGGCTAGTATTACACTTGTGCGTGTTATGGAAGCGTAACAACATAATTCCCATATATTTGGGTATTGGATACTCATGCAAGTGTAATAGGAGGTTATGTTTACTGATGGTACGGAAACAGCTTCGCTCTGTATAGACCCCTCGGAATCTCATTGGTAGTATGACTATGTGTCTATAAGAGTCTGATTCATTGTAGGTGTATTTGGTCTTAACCTGAGACTTGAATCGCTAGTACTTGCGACAATCAATATACTTTGGTTTTGGTCGTCCATGGCTTTAACAGGTTCTGTGTACGCCTCTTCTGGGTATACTGAGAATCGTAGTGTATTGGGTGTGATGTCAAGATGGAAGTATCACTTCAGTCATATGGAGATGATGATCATGCAGGGATACATAACTAGTACTCTAAGTGCTATAGCCATCGGGGAAGTATGACTAGGTCATGACTTTCCGATCATAAAGAGACTAATTGCTTGTGATCTGATATATGCTTCGAACGGGGCAGACACAACTCCAGCCCCAGGCATTGCATGTGACATCTGATACTGGATCGTAATACGCAATACTACGTATACTACGCCTGACAAAGATCATATATTTCGTAGCAGAATATTTCTGGAGAATTTGGTAGGCACGGTGCTTGCTAAAAACCAATCATGTCTTTGGAAATTGATTTTCTCTCTCCTTAGCCGACAAATGGCTTTTTCTGTTTGATAGGCCGAATGGCCTTATTTTCTTGATGGCCTTTGATGTTTTGGCCGAAATGGCCTCCAATATGGTCAAAGACCGAAAGGCCTGCAAGGTGAGGAAGGCATTAATTGCTCTCTGACTTCTTCATTAATTGGCAAATAATAAAGTTAAAATAAGTACAGTTGCTTTTGCTTTTGGCTAAATATATATTAGCCACTGACTTTGTTTTTCAATATAGAGGCGAGAAGCAATTGGTTTTCAAAAGAAACGAATTGGCTTCTGCTTTCAAAAGAAGAAAAATGAATTGCCTTTTTATTTTGAATAAAATTGCTTTTCTTCTCATTGGCCGATGTCATCAACAAAAGCCACTGACTTTGCTTTGGAAGCATGGCCGAAAGGCTTTTGATGTTTATGGCCGATTGGCCTCTGTTCTCTACAGGGTCGATTGCTTCCCTCTCTCTCTCGGACAAATTTATTTCTCATTGGGAGATGAAATTTGTTCTATTTGTTCTTGCTAACACATATGAGAGTCAAATGAAGGTGATATGGATACTCACTCAAGAGCTTGGGAGCTTCAACATTCATGAAAAGTTTTGAACTCAACCGATCAATGTAAGTCCTCCGCAACTTATTTTTGATTATTATTCACACACGAATCACGCTTAGAGATCCCGTGACATGTCTAGGACACTAACAATGGTATCAGAGCGAGATCTAAGCATGATTTAATTTCTAGGGTTTATAGACTTTATTTAGGGTTTTTTGCTTGGAACTTGTAAATGCCTAAATTGGTTGTTTGGACATGGTTGGATGATGATGACTTGAAGTTATGCATGATTGATTTTGTGAAAAATGAATTAGATTATTTTTTCATAAAATCTATACCTTGGCCGAATACCCTAGGAATTGCTCATGGTAATTTTTTGAATTTAACAATTGGATATGTTGATTCACATGAAATTGAATATTAATTGTTGATTTAATTAGAATGAAATCAAAATTGGATGTTAATTTTATGTATTGCCGTGAGATGTGAAGCATGTTATAGAATTGATTTTGCCCCAATTTTATGTTGGACATGAATGTGGGAATTAGGCATGATTAATTAGATTAAATTAATATTTTGGAAACATTAGGTTAATTAATTAATTATGGTGATTGCACTTTAATTGAATTAATATATAATTTGGAATGTTGTATTAATTTAATTGTTGTATTTGGGCTAATGGACTTGGTTGGGCCAAATTTTAGTCTTGGATTATATTTGGGCCTAAACCATTTCCATAAAGTCCAAAATATGATTATTGGGCCTTTAATAATTTAATTGGGCCTAATGGGCCAAAATTGATTCTATGGCATATGGTGATTCCTAATGGGCCTAGGCATTATGGGTTAGATCCATTTTGGCCAAAAGCCCAAGCCTAAAGAATTAAAAGCCCATTGGACATTAATTGAATAGTATTGGATACTAATTGGGCCTTTGAGACCCATTAAGATTGAATTTGGAATCCAAGTCTTTAAGGCACATAAATAAGTGTAATTATTTAATTTGGAATTAAATATGAATTAGTATTGGATACAATTTAAATTGGATTTAAAATTGTAGTTCGATATAATTCAAGAATGCTTACTTTGAGTATTTATTCTTAAACGAGTTTGACTTGAGCAAATCAAATCGTTGTATGAACATTGGATGATCATTAATTAAAGATTAATTAATTGGATTAGATTGATTGATAACATGCTTTGTGTGAATACTTGGATGTATGTATGAATAATGTAATATCAGATGGATATTAGATGGGTGAGGGCAATTTTGGAAATTGTTGTAATAAATTTAGAATTTATTAAATTGGACCTGCAGGTCCAGCCTATTACCTCTTTTCTCATTGTATTTCTCTTCTCACCTATTCCCCTCAATGTAAATGAGGTTTCTTTAGAAGTATTATGTAATTGGGTAGAAGTAAGAATAGTGCTAGCGGGAGAGAGGAAAGGGAGATATTTGTTCTAGGAGCAAATTGTATTATATATCCATCCGCATATCATTATTAATTTATTTCTTGCCTTATTATGCTTTTAGAATGCATGCTTAAGGGTGTATGATGAGACCTAATCAAAGATAATAAATTGGTTGCCAATTTACGCGTAAAACCCTTAACAAATATTAAGCGTTTTCCTTCCATTGAGTGATTCTCTCTCAAGATCCAAGATTGGCACTGGTTTGTTGGCCAAAGTCAAGACCTTTGTCCATCGCGGATGTGTTTGAATCATGAAGGCTTTGTTCCATATCGCATGTCTTGTCCAAGTTGTGATTTTTTGGCCAAAGTCAAGATCACTTCTTGTCCATCGACATCGATTACGAAGCTTTCCAAAGTCAATGGGTCCCGCTTAACTGGAATCATTAAGCTTGTTGTGCCAAAGCCAAGGCTTAGTTGATTCAGAGGAAAAGGTTAGGAAAATATATTGGATATATTGGCATATATATTATATATATGTTTCGGACTTGGAGGTCCACCTACTGGATCTAGGAATTGGATGAGATCCAATTGATCTTAGAGATCTACCTAGTTAAGTTTCATACAACTTGTTGGCCAAAGTCAAGGTTGTGTGTTATTTAACAGGATCCTAGCCCACTAGGAAACTAGGTTTCCCAAGTACTCCACAGAGGGTTAGAGGCTCGTCGAAAAATAGTGGGAGGCAAGTATTAAATTTGCAATTTCGTTTAGATACTTGCCAATACGCGCTCAATTTTATTTTTCGTCATAATTATATATATATTAGTTGGACTAATATTCAATTGTTGTTTTAATTTAGACAGTTGGACTATATTCAAACTACTTCATTTGTGGTTGGTTATATAATTGGATTATAGTAATCAATACATTTGAATGTAACTAATCAATTGTAGTTGATTATATAGTTAGACTATAGTAATCATTACATTTAATTGTACCTGAAATCGTTTATTGGATGGTTAGACTATAGCAATCAAGATGACTGAAAGATTAGCGTCAAAGGACATAATCCTGGGGAAAATGTCTTTAACGGCTTTAATTTTCAGATTGGGAGTAGAACCTCTCGAGCATGAGCCCGGAGTTGAGCGAATAGTAGAGCATGAGCTTAGGAAGACTCATTGTGATGATAACTTTAGTACTCAATCCTTTATGCATAGCTAGAGCTTCTTAAAAGGATATATCCCAAGTTGTCTGCCTAAACTGTGGCAAACGGGGTCACTAGAAGTGTGACTGCCGTATGGACAAGGCAGACATGAAGGAAGTAAAGGCGGGACAAGGTTCCGGCTTCAAGAATATTTGTTTTAAACATGTTCACTGCTGGTATTAAAATTGGATTTTAGATACTAGATGTGGTACATGAATATATGTACTGATGTGCGGGATCTGCTGATAAGCAGGAAACTGGCTTCAGATGAGATCGACCTACAAGTCGGATACATGACGAGAGTCACTGTTTTGGCCGTAGAAACCTAAGTTTTGGAACTGCCTTTTGGACATGTACTTAAACTAGGATACTGTTATAATGTATCTAGTTTGACTGGGAATATTATCTATGTATCTAGTTTAACCCGTTGCGGGTATACCTTTGTATTCCAGAACACAACGTGTTCTGTTTATAAAGATGATATGAGATATATACATTAGATGTGAATAACAGTATTATATTTTGAATATAAATGAATCTCCACAATATAACATGACCAAACAAATAGCTCAAATTGAGTTAAGAAATAAGTCACTTATATTGTGGCATTGTCATCTGGGATGCATTAACAAGACTCGTATATCCACACTCTCGAAGAGTGGATACTAGGACGGATTTGATTCTAATTCAAATGATGTCTACGAATCTAGTTCATTAGGCAAAGTGCCTAAAACACCTTTTACTTGGTAAAAATGCAAGTGCCACCGATCTGTTAGCCCTCGTTCATAGTGACGTAAGTAGGCCCATGTCTAGCTAGGCTAGAGGTGGATATGAATACTTCGTAAACTTTACAGATATGGCATCGTGTTGCGGTTATGTGTATCTTATGAAACACAAGTCAGAAACTTTTGAGTAATTCAAAAGGTCTCGACACGAAGTAAGAAAACAGATTGGTAAAAGTATTAGAACATTGTGGTCAGACCATGATGGACAATACTTAAACAGATGAGTCGCTCTGAGCTACCAATTTCCTTCTGAGGATACTCATTAAACAGTGCAGTACTTATTTTGAATAAGGTTCCATAAAAACTGTTAGACAGACTTCATATTAGATATGAACATGAAAGAAACCTGGTTTCTCAATCCTGAATATTTGGGAATGCTGGGCTTATGCTTGGATGGTACCAAACTAGAACCCAAATCGGATAAGTGCCTATTTGTAGGTTATCCTAGGGAAACCAAAGTATAGTACTTATACAACTCACAAGAGAACAATGTAATTGTTGCTCTCCATGCGGTTTTCCTAAGAGGAATTCCTAAATACAGTGGTAAGTGGGAGGAAAGTAAAACTCGATGAAAATCAAAGTAATACTATTCCCGACACCGACTCCTTTACGGAACACCAACAGTTCATCAAGGATGAAACTGTACTACAATCTTCGAATACACAAGAACAACGTAGGTCGGAGAGAGTCAGAAAACAACCTGAGAGGTATGGGTTTCTGATCTCACCTCATGTAGATGTAAATCTTATTGAGGAATAGACTGCGTATGAGGAAGTGATACAAGGTATCGACTCCCTATTATGGGAAAGTGCCATGATGTCAGAAATTGATTCCATGTATACCAACTATGTTTGGACCTTAGTTGTTGTACCGCAAGGCATTGTGCCTATTGGTACTGTATGAGTCTTCAAGGAAGACATACATGGATGTCAACATAAAAATGTACACAGCTAGGCTTGTGCAGAAAGGGTATCGTCAAAGACATAATGTCGACTACAACGAAACTTGTCCACCTGTTGCCATGATTAAATTCATTCGGATAATGCTTGCTATAACTATATATTTCATTTAGGAAATATGACAGTTGGACGCCAAAATCGCTTTCCTTAATGGAAACCTTTTGGAGGATGTTTATAAACATCCTGACGATTTTGTCGGGCTAAAACATGTAAACAAGGTTTGCAAGTTAAATTGATCCATTTATGGATTGAAGCAAGCATTGTGTTATTGGAACCATTGTTTTGATGTAATCATAATGGTATATGATTTAATTCAAAATGAATATGATTCTTGTGTATATAAGAAGGTTAGTGGGAGAACACTGACAATGAATGTCCTATAAGTTGATGATGTATTGCTTCTTAGCAATAACATTCCCATATTAAAATCGGTGAAAGCTTGGCTTTCATGAAAAATTCTCCATGGAATACCTCGGAGAAGCAGGCTTTATTCTAGGATTAAAGATCTACTGGGATAGATCTAGAAAGCTGCTGACACTCTCTCAGTGTTCGTACATTTTTGTATGTACATAACCTGATGTCTCATATGTTTTTAGCACACGTAGACACAATCCGGCCAATATAAGTGATTGTCACTAGATTAATGTAAAGAACATCCTTAAGTATCTTGGACGAACTAATGATGCTTTCTTTAAATATGGAGCTCACTTCACTTACATCATTAGTCATTTTTGATGATTGACATGAGTGATGGGTTTTGGTGGAATCTTGTAAAATACTCAACATAATTAATTTTGGAAATTGATTTTCTCTCTCCTTAGCCGACAAATGGCTTTCGCTGTTTGATAGGCCGAATGGCCTTATTTTCTTGATGGCCGAATTGGCCTTTGATGTTTTGACCGAAATGGCCTCTAATATGGTCAAAGGCCGAAAGGCCCTGCTAGGAGGAAGGCACTAATTGCTCTCTGACTTCTTCATTAATTGGCAAATAATAAAGTTAAAATAAGTACAGTTGCTTACTTTTGCTTTTGGCTAAATATATATTAGCCACTGACTTTGTTTTTCAATATAGAGGCGAGAAGCAATTGGTTTTCAAAAGAAGACGAATTGGCTTCTGCTTTCAAAAGAAAAAAAATGAATTGCCTTTTTATTTTGAATAAAAATTGCTTTTCTTCTCATTGGCCGATGGCATCAACAAAAGCCACTGACTTTGCTTTGGAAGCTTGGCCGAAAGGCTTTTGATGTTTATGGCCGATTGGCCTCTGTTCTCTACAGGGTCGATTGCTTCCCTCTTTCTCTCACAAATTTATTTCTCATTGGGAGATAAAATTTGTTCCATTTGTTCTTGCTAGCACATATGTGAGTCATATAAGGTGATAGGGATACTCACCCAAGAGCTTGAGAGCTTCAACATCCATGAAAAGTTTTGAACTCAACCGATCAATGTAAGTCATCCGCAACTTATTTTTGATTATTATTCACACACGAATCATGCTTAGAGATCCCGTGATATGTCTAGGACACTAACACAAGCAGCTTTCTAGATCTATCCCGGTATATCTTTATTCCCAGAATAAAGGCTGCATCTCCGAGATCCTTCATGGAGAATTTTAATGAAAGTCAAGCTTTCACCGACGTTAACATGAGAATGTCATTGCCAATAAGCAATACATCATCAACGTAAAGGACTATGAATATCAGTGCGCTCCCACTAACATTCTTATATACACAAGGATCATCCTCGTTTTGAACGAAATCATATTCTTTCATGATCTTATCAAAACGTTGGTTCCAAGAACGCGATGCTTGCTTCAATCCGTAAATGGATCGATTTAACTTACAAACCTTGTTTGCAAGTCTTGGTTTGACAAAACCGTCAGACTGTTGCATATAAACATCCTCCAAAAGGTTTCCGTTAAGAAAAGCGGTTTTGACGTCCATCTGCCATATCTCGTAATTGAAATATGCAGTAATAGCAAGCATTATCTTAATGGATTTAATCATGGCAACGGGTGAAAAAGTTTCGTCGTAATCGACACCATGTCGTTGACGATACCCTTTCGCTACAAGCCTAGCTTTGTACGTTTGTACGTTGCCATCCATGTCAGTCTTCTTCTTGAAGACCCATTTGCAACCAATAGGCTTTACGCCTTCTGGTGCTTCAACCAGTGTCCAAACTTGGTTGGTGTACATGGAATCCATTTCGGAATCCATGGCATCTTGCCATAAACCGGAGTCGATACCTTGTATCGCTTCCTCATATGTAGTCGGCTGGTCTTCCTCAATAAGATTAATATCCACATGAGGTGAGATCAGAAACCCATACCTCTCAGGTTGTTTTCTGACTCTCTCCGACCTACACGGTTCTTGTGTATTCGAAGATTGTGGTACAGTCTCATCCCTGATGGACTGTTAATGTTTCGTTAAGGATTCTGTGCCAGGAACAGTATCGCTCCAATTTTCATCAAGTTCTACTTTCCTCCCACTTATCACTGCATTTAGGAATTTCTTCTCAAGGAAAACCGCATGTAGAGCAACAAATACTTTGTTCTCTTGTGGGTGATAGAAGTAATATCCTTTGGTTTCCCTAGGATATCCTACAAATAGGCATTTATCCGATTTGGGTTCTACTTTGTTCTACTAACAGTTCGGTGGCACGTGCACCCTTTCCGCTAAAAGGTGATTTAGACATCTTGCCTAATAAACAAGATTCGCAGACGTCATATGAATTTGGATCAAATCCATCCAAGTACCCACTCTTCGAAAGTGTGGATATACGTGTCTTGTTTATGTGTCCCAGACGATAATGCTATATGTAAGTTTCATCTTTGTTACTTACTTTAAGCCTTTTGTTTGTTACATTATATGTTTGAGATTGATTTATATTCAAAATATAAAGACCATTATTTACATCAGCAGTGCAAATTTCCATATCATTTTTATACATAAAACACCCAGTGTTTCTAAATACAAAAGTATACCCACATTGGGCTAACGTAGATACAGAAATAATATTCCTAGTCAAACTAGGTACATAATAACAGTCTGAAATTTTAAGTACATGCGCCGAGGGCAGTTCCAAAACAAAAGTGCCAACGGCCAAAACGGCGACTCGTGTCCGATTTCCAACGCGGAGGTCAATCTCTCATGAGGCCAGTCTCATACTAATCTGCAGATCCTGCACATCAGTACATATATGAGTACCACAACCAGAATCAAAAATCCAATTTTTAAAACTAGTAGTAGACATGTTTATTTCTATAACAAACATGATTTCCTTCATGTGTGCCTTGTACTCGTGGTAGTCACGCTTCCAGTGACCCCGCTTGCCGCACTGCAGACATACATCTTGGGATTTGTCCTTACCCTTCCCAGAAGGTTTTGACGATTTGGCATTACCTTTCTTCTTCTTCTTTACACTCTAGTCGCCTTGGGCCAAGCCCTCGGAGTCTGAGATGTTGAAGTGAAGTGCGCCTCGCGCTTCTTGCTCTTTTGAAGCTCTTTTTCTACTTCGCGCAGTGTGGATATCAACTCTCCAAGAGTTTGTTCTTGGTTCATCATATTGTAGTTCATGATGAACCCACTCCAAGTGTCGGGGAGAGACTGTAAGATAAAATCTATTGAAGTCTCAGCCTCGAAGACAATGCCCATCTGTCCCAGCTGTTCAATGTCTGTAATCATCTGTGACACATTGTACTCAACAGACGTACCCTCTGACATGCGAGCGCAGCATATCTTCTTCTACAACTAATATCTTTTCGATCTAAGATTAGATCGGTGAAGATCATGCAACTTCGCCATCATATTATAGGGATCCAATCCCTTATTTTGAGGACATAATTGTTGAGTCATAGTAGCAAGCATTATAGATTGAGCAGTGAAGTTGTCATCGCTATGAGTCTTCCAAAGCTCTAGCTCAACTATCTGATCAGACCTAGGTTTAGGCCCAATAGGTCTCTCTATAGTATAGAGTAACTTATCGGATCCCAGGACAATACTGAGATTCATGTCCCAATCTTGAAAGTTTGTGCCATTAAAGACATTGTCGCCAATGATAATATCTCTAATGCTTTACTTTTCTGTCATCTTAATTACAATAGTCAAACTATTCAATTAACGATGTATGGGTACAGTCTAACTGTTACAAGAAAAATAATAAAATATTTGTCCAACTAATAAATATTTATAATTGATGAAATAATTTGAAAGCGCGTAAAGCTAAGTATTGAACGAAATTGCAAATTCAATACTAGCCTCCCACTATTTTTCGGCGAGCCTCTAACCCTCTATTGAGTACTCGGGAAACCTAGTTTCCTAGTGGGCTATGATCCCGTTAAATAACACACAACCTTGACTTTGGCCAACAAGCTGTATGATATTTAACTAGGTATATCTCTAAGATCAATTGGATCTCATCCAATTCCTAGATCATGTAGGTGGACCTCCAAGTTCGAAATATATATACAATATATATGCCAATATATCCAACCTTTTCCTCTGAATCAACTAAGCCTTGACTTTGGCACAACAAGCTTAATGATTCCAGTTAAGCAAAACTCATTGACTTTGGAAAACTTCATAATCGATGTCGATGGACAAGAAGTGATCTTGACTTTGGCCAACAAATCACAACTTGGACAAGACATACGATATGGAACAAAGCCTTCATGATTCAAACACATCCGCGATGGACAAAGGTCTTGACTTTGGCCAACAAACCAGTGCCAATCTTGGATCTTGAGAATGAATCACTCAATGGAAGGAAAACGCTTAATATTTATTGATGGTTTTTCGCGTAAATTGGCAACCAATTTATTTTCTTTGATTAGGTCTAATCATACACCCTTAAACATGCATTCTAAAAGCATAATAAGGCGCGAAAATAAATTAATAATGATATGCGGATGGATATCTCACAGATTGATCCTAGAACAAATCACTCTCTTTCCTCTCCCTAGCTAGCATTGTTTTGACTTCTACCCAATTACATAATACATTTAAAGAAACCTCATTAACATTAAGGGGAATTAGGTGAGAAGAGAATTACAAAGAATTGAGAGATAAGGCTGGACATGCAGGTCTAATTTAATAAATTCTAAATTTACAACAATTTCCAAAATTGCCCTTTCCCTTCTAATATCCATATGATATATATTATTCATTCAACACATCCATGTATTCACACAAAGCATGTTATTCAATCAATCTAATCCAATTAATTAATCTTTGAATAAAGTGATCATCAAATGTTCAAACAACGATTTGATTTGCGCGAGTCCACCTCGTTTAAGAATAATACTCAAAGTATGAATTCTTGAATTATATCGAACTATAATTTAAATCTAATTTAATTTGTATTCAATACTAATTCTATATTTAATTTCAAATTAAATAATTACACTTTTAAATGCGCCTTTACGACTTAGATTCCAAATCTAATCTAAATAGGTCTCAAAGCCCAATTAACATCCAATGTAATTTAATTAAAGTCCAATGGGCTTTCAATTAATTTCTTAAGGCATGGACTTTGGTCAATATGTGTTAAACCCAAATACCAAAGCCCAATTAAGGAATCACCCTATATGCCAAGAAACCAATTTCGGCCCATTAGGCCCAATTAAACATTAAAAGGCCCATTTGTTATATTTGGACTTAATGGAATGGTTTAGGCCCAATTTGGATCCAATCCAATTGTCCTAAACCAACTTGGCCTAACCAAGTCCATTAGGCCCAAATACAACATTTTAAGCCCAATTCCAAATTAAGCCCAATTTATTAAATTCTAATTTTCCAAAATTCACAATTTAATAAATCAAAGTGTTTAACCATGATTAACTATTTCAATTAAAATTTCCAAAATACTAATCTAATCAATTAATCATGCTTATTGATCATCAATACATGTCCAACATTATTGAAACAAAAATAATCTCGTTCCATGCTTTAAAGCTCACGGCATTTATAGGGATTTCATATCCGATTCCGATTTCAATCTGATTGATTCTCAAATCAATATATCCATGTCTTTAGACTCATCCAATGATCAAAAAACAAAAAATACCATGACTTTGGGGAACTTATACATTCGGCCAAGGCACAAAAAATGGGGAAAATTTATCCAATTAATTTTTCTTCAATTGATCAGGCATAACTCCAAGTTATCAACATTCAAGCATACTCAAAAAAAACAATTTGATTAAAACATGCTCGAATCAAATTTACCCAAATTTTAGTATATAAACCCTAATCATATTTCATTCTCAAATAGTCTCTGACACCATTGTTGGGTTTCTAAGCTGTCCCAAGATCAATTTAAGCAATGAAATAATGTGAATACAAGAGGAAGTATAACGAAAATATACTTACAACGAACAGATTTAGGATGCATTGAATACAACAACTTTTCCTTTGAGAAGTCCTCCAAGATCTCCTATTTGAAGTTGAATCCAAGCTCCAAGCTTTGATATTGATTCCAAGCTCAAGGGCTTAGTTTCCTTATCACCTTATATGATTCCTTGGTGTGCTAGCACTTGAAAATTTTTAACAAAATTTTCCTTGTTGTTCTTGAAGCTCTCGACTTTGGCAATAAATAGAGAAGAAAATGGCACAATGCCGAGAATGGGAGAGAGGGAGATGAAAATTGTGTTGACTAGTCTTGATTTCAAAAATCAAAATGAAAGATATACCAAAGTTGGTATATTGTCTATCACATTTTCACTATGTCTGAATTACAAGCAATCTTCAACAACCCACCAAATCCCATCACCTTAAAGTTAACCAAAGTGACAAGTGATGTGACTTGTGATGTGACTTGTGGGCCCCACTAAATTCAAAATCCAAGTGGGCCCGCAAACACTCCTGGGCTCGGGTTCGCTAATTTCGAATTAACAAATTTTTCCGTTGCGACGTAATTAAATCAAATTTAATTAAATAATTATGCCTAGCAAAATTACTATTCACGTCGCTAGCGAATTAATTCTAAATTAACTCGTTCGCCCGAATTAAAATCTAATTTTAATTATGTTATGAAATATAATTTCATTTAATATATCAAATATATTATTTTATCGATTAATTCTAAATTAATCGTTCTATCTCTTCAAATAGTATTTTATCTTAGATAAAATCTCTCAGTGATTAATCCTAGATTAATCATGTTTGAATCATACGTCATCGGTGAATCTTCGGGAAGCGACCCATGAGATCCCTGGATATGTTGGCAGTAAATTCGGTCGTTGGAATATCCGAACACGTAAGTACCTCGTACTATGTTCTTACCGATTTATGAGACATGGTTGGCTTCTAACAAAGCACCGTGCCTACCCAATTCTCCAGAAATATTCTTAAAGGAATATATAATCTATGTCAAGTGTAGTATACGTAGTATTGCGTATTACGATCTAATATCGGATGTCACATGCAAGGTATGAGGCTGGAATAGTGTCTGCCCCGTACGAAGCATTTATCGGATCACAATGAACTAGTCTCTTTAATCGGATAATCATGACCTTGTCATATTATCCCGATGGTTGCAACCAACTAGGATCTGGGGGCGTTACGTATCGCCGTCCCCCCAATACTCTACATGTGCACGTGTTCTATGTCCGTCAATTCCAAACTGTATCAAGTTCCATACTGGGGTGGGTTTTTCCCCATGCCCCGAAAAACATAAAACTCATGTTTTGAATCTCAAAACTGTATCAAACATTTTCTAAAAAGCATTTCTTTTCTCAAACTAAACTTTGCATGAAATAACTATACTGGAAATCATCTAACGCCCTACAGCGTAAAAATATAAGTCTGAAACAAAATAACAGAATAAAGATCAATTTAAAAGAAGAGTGTACACTCACTGTTTTAGAGTTTCGCTGGTCTTTCTTCACTTTGCTGGTGAAACCTGTGGTTCATGCGATGATCTATCATTAATAATTTCGATTAGAGAGCGAATAAGGAATAAATAGGTCGAAATCAAGCTCAATTTGCCTATTTAAGTAAAGGCTATCACTTGAAAGCATATCGTACGTATATCATGATGAAATTAATACATACGGGTTGATACAAGACTTATAGGGTAGTCCTTAAAGTGTTCGGGTGATACTGGAATTACTTGAACTGATTTGGGACATTTGTTGGCCGTGCATCATGACACAAGGTAGTGCGCGTCGCGACGCAACTTGTCCCGAGAGGTGCCCAACTTTTTACTTTGCGCGTTACGACACACGAACCATTCGCATCACGACGTAACTTACACCAGAAGCCTTTCTGGGAAATTTCCTAGATCGCGTCGCAACGTAAGACTAATTTATGGTCTTAACATGATGCTTTCCATTTAATCTTCTTCAACACTTGAACCTCATACTCCACACAAGAAATTTAACTTCAACCATTCTCAAAATAAAATAACATTATCCTTAATGCAAAATCATTTCCAACTGATCCTATAACATCATTAACAATACCTTTGAATTCCTTAAATCTTAAATCCCCAAATTAAGCTCAAAATTCCCCAATTTCATTCGTACTCAATCATTATCTATTTTCATACTTATCAACCACTTAATCATCATCAATCAAATAATTATGAAAACACCAATATCCAAAACTTGGGTTAAATTTTCCGTACCTTATTCATGCTTGGTTTTCCTCATCCTTGAAGCTTCAAGGATGAAATCCCTTCCTTTTGCTTCTTCCTCTTCTTTCTTTCTTCTTCTCTTACTTCTCTTTATTCTCCTTCTCCCTCTATTCTTCTTCTATTCATTTCTCATCTCTCCATTTTCTCTAAAATTTGTGAAATGATAAATAGTGAGCCCTTTATATAATTGGGCTTGCTTGAAATTGTCAAAAGTTGAGAAAAGCTTAGAATTTTGTAGAAGTTTTGAGATTTCTCTAGAATGACCCCTGGCACTATTCATATAAATTTTTGATCTACATTTTTGACTCTCTTCTAGTTTGAATTTGGAAAAATATTCAATGCAAAAGTTGTAGATCTCGATCTCAGCTTTTTGACGATATAAACTTCATAAAAGTCGGAATTCGTATGAGAAAGTTATGGCCCAAATACCATAGGCTATCCGGAATGGAACATCGTAAAGTTTTTGCTTCAAAGTTTCGAAGAATTTACCATTTATCCCCAAAGTCGCTCCATGATTGAATAAATATATATACTCGAACATAATTTATATTACGTAACACTCACTCCGTGATGTAACAATTCTACAGTGCAACAGTAGTAGAAACTACCGGTCGTTACAAATACTCCCCCCCCTTAAATATGATTCGTCCTCGAATCCTCTTTAAAATTGCGTTCTTATCAAGGTCACTGGGTTTGTAGATTCCTTATAAACCTTGTACTATGCTGCAACTATTCTGTATCTTCGGGTTTCTACTTGTCTTAACTATGAAGACTATTATCATTTACCAAGTAACTAGTAGGCGCATAGGATTCTCCCTTTTCCTTAATATCTGACTCATACTTCGAAACTTATGTCATACTCGATAAACTACTTCTTCAGAATTCATAGTTTCAATGAATATTCCTTATTTTCCTTACTAATAAGTACTACTTCGTTTTTGTTTCATAAGATCTTTGCTAGATATCCAGGACTACCTTATTTCTATACCTCTAGTTGTGCTCAACCTTTTTTATCTCCAAGAAAAACCCTTCCTCTGACTCTTTAGTTATACTCAATCAAGTCCTCCTTAGCTATTATCTCTGACCCTCACTAGAGATACTGGTGACTTATGGTTAGGCTTCCTATACTCCTTTTTTGGAATCGGTAAGTCTATAAGAGTGGTCCTTGTAATTATTAATAGTGCTTGTACATGATACTCCTTTTGCTCCTCTTGATTAACTTGATCTTAATATTCCTTTTTATCGTTTGGCTACTTAATTCTCTATATTTCACTTGCTAAACTTCAACTGCTTATAAGTTTCTCTTTTAATGTTCCAATATTTTTGCTTACTTATGAGACTAGGGGCTTCTTAGTTTGTTGATGTTGTCTACTGATGACATTTATATTTAAAATATTGCTTATGGTTAGTTTCCTATTGGTCCCTCTCAACTGGATAAAGATTCAAGCTTAAGTGGGTTTACCTTGGTACTTAAAACATATTCCCTGCTATTCACATCTACGTTAGCGATTTGGTTCTGACTAAAGTTTATATTTTCTTTTGTACTTTACTTCTATTGTTACTATAAACCTGATTGATGTTCTTCCACACCAACTCATTTTCCAGCCCAATTACATGCTAGATTTCTCTCACTCTATGATTTTACCTTATAGTAGTAAGCTTATTTTCTCGGTTTTGTACTATACTACACTTTTGTCAATGCTTACTTAGTATTTTCTTTCACTGTCATTGCACCTTATCGTTTCATTACCAAGCCTTTTGTTTATTGACCTTTTTGTCTACTCTCTTGTTCTCTTTTGTACTTAAAACTTCTATGATCTACATCTTTGTCCCCTTATCTGAAGGATGTCACATTTCACATGTCTCAAGTCATGTTAAACACTGTTTCTTTATATCCTTGTGACTGCTTAACTAGTACCTCCTCTTTTCATTGCCTTATCTAATAACTTTTCTCTAGATCTCTCACTTAGAGATATTCCTTTTCTATTCTGTTATTGTATTGTATCTAAAGGTTTATGTTTCAGTCTATTTTTACCATGTATTGTCTTGTTTCTGGGGATATCTTGAGAAGTGCTTCAAGTCCATCTTCATTGTTGTTGGTTAACGAGGGTTAGGAGGGTGGGAACTTTCTTGAGGCCTTTTTGTTATGGTGATTCGGTGACACATATCCTTCACCTAGGACTCTTGTGTATACATGTCCGGTGTCATTTCCTACATTAGGGTACTATTGCTAAAACTTTTTGGCTTGCCTTCTCCAACCTAACTCCTGATCATTTTCAGTAATCAATCACTCCACATCCCCTGCAAAATCCTTATAGAGCCATGCTCCCTAACAACTTCCTCGTACTGTCTCTTTACTCATTCATGTTAGTTTCTCAACAGTTACTATTTTATTTCTCTGAATACTGCCATATTTTCTTTGTTATCTCCCATAAGGGACTTGCTATGTTACAAAGGTCTCTTTCATGTTTCAACTCTACTAATAATTTGTTTTCTAACTACCGATGATTTCACTCTTTATTGTGAACTTCCTTACGGTTCATGCTACGTCAAACTTCTACTATACTTTGTCTATTATTATTTCTTACTATGCTTTGTTCTATTACTTGACTTCCTACACATCTTAGTTCAATCACCTTCTTATATCTTTATTTCCCTGGAAACACCACCATCATCTTTGATTGCTTAAGGCATCATCTATTATCTAGGCACCTCATAATCCATCTATTCAGTCAAATACTCTTATTTACTTTGTTCTTCCCCATACTGGGTTCTAAGTGGAAACGACAACATACTCACACATCTGATTAGGTGCCTAATTACTTACCATAGTCGGGGACTAAGAAAAATTTCTATTCATGCTGCTGAAATTGAATTAACTAATCCATACCTTAGAATTCTTTACTCTTATCACTTATTCTGAGGTCTTCACTTTCATTGTTGACTCCAAGCTACATTATCTACGTTATTATATGTGCTGAATTCTCTTACTACTTATTTCCTGCATACTGCTTTCATATCCTGATTCTTTGCTTTACGCTATGCTATTGAGGCTAATGGTGGTGTTTCATTCTCCTAACTGTTTCTTAGATTTTTGCTCTATGTTCTTGCTTTAAGTTTTGAGTTTGGCTCTCTATTCTACCATCCGTACTGGCACTCCGATCACTCCTAAATATCTCTAAATTCATAGGTCTATTCTTATATTCTTCTATGAAATACTACTGACTTGGGCTTATCTGTGGGTTTTACGACATTTGGTCTATTTCATGGACTCATACTAGTCTTGCAAATCTTGTGCTGACGTGTTTAAATCTTAGGGTTATTTTGGGTTCTCTTCTTTATACCTTATGAGACTTCCTAAATCCTTTTCTTGATTATCTACCTTCCATGGTCTTTCTAATCCTTAAGATGGACTCCAGTTGGGTTTTCTTACAGTCGCCTATATCTATGTTGGTATGACTACTAGTTTATATCCCGTCGGTTATTTTCTTTAGTTCTTGATGGGTTTCTATTTCCTTATTCTGGTACTCTATATCCTGATAGAGTCTATTGCACATGTACGGTAGGTATGAGCTAGCATCCATCGGGCGGCTTCCTTACCTGGCATTACGGGGGTGAGAATTTGGGTTGGTCAGGTTCTTATTTATTGGATTCCTTGACTAGGGCAACTAATCGTTGTTTCTATCGTCCTCCATCTTGTTTGCCTACGACTCTGAATTTGGGAAATCTAAAATCTTTTCATCCTTATGGCATCTCACATTTATCAGAAGCCTTCACGAATAATCCTGATTCCTTGCTTCTTCTGCCTTATGGATGTTCTTGGTTATTCGGGGAACTCGCTATCTATATGAGGTGCTCGAGAATTATTGGATCAACTAGGAAATGTTTTTTGAGGAGGAAAAGAAGCTTTACTTAGATCTACTCGGCATTTTACTCTTGTTTAGGCTTGCTAAACTTTTCTTTACTGCAAGTTCTGGTATTATCCTTTATTATCTTACTCTGGGTCTCTGATTCTTACTACTATAGGTTTTGGCATTTTCTTATCTGTCTATTTTCGTACCTCCATCTCTATTTGCTTTTGATTGCGTAGATATCTACATTCTATCTTTTTACTTCTCTTCCTTACTTTTTCTTTCCTTGCTTTTCTTTCTGAATTTCTCTCTCTTTCTTTCCAACTTCCTTAGGTGGTTATCCATAGAACAATATTATTTCTTTCCATTTCCTAACATTTGCGTCTTCCACTGTTTAAACCTCTACGCATCTCTCTTTCTTATAACTCATTTTCCCACTTCCTCGGGTACTTTTCTTAAAGTCTTACTGTCAGGTTTCATGGCTTGTTTGTGTTGGAAAATTATGACCCATATCATCACTATTTGTACAGAACATGGCGTTGTTGTACAAATTAACTATATGACAAAGGAAATTGCTATTTTATCAATTGTAATTGGATTATCGGGATATATAAATGATTAAAGTCCATATGATTAATACCAGGTTAATAAGATAAAAGACAATATTAATCCACTAAGGTTTAATCATTAAATATCCTTAGTCGTAGTATTATCGAGACTGGACATCGATAATGCAGAATAGACTAGTATTGCACTTGTGCGCATTATGGAGGCATAATGACATAGTTCTCAAATATTTGGGTATTGGATACTCATGCAAGTGTAATAGGAGGTTCTGTTTACCGATGGTACGGAAACAGCTTCGCTCTGGATAGACCCCTCTGAATCCCATTGGTAGTATGACTATGTGTCTATGGGAATCCGAATCAGGGTAGGTGTATTTGGTCCTAACCTGAGACTTACATCGCTAATACTTGCGACAATCAGTATACTTTGGTTTTGGTCGTCCGGGGCTTTAACAGGTTTTATGTGTTGGGTTTCTAAGGTCTTCCCAATATCATATTAAGCATGAAACATGTGAATACAAGAAGTAAGAATGGAGCCTATTTGAGCATGAAATTTGATTAGGGTTCTTAACATAAAATTTCGGTAAATTTGATTTGAGCATGATTTGATCAAATTATTTGTTTGAGTATGCTTGTATGTTGATAACTTAGAGTTATGCATGATCAATTTTAAGAAAAATTAATTGGATTAATTTTCCCCAACTTTAGAGGCTTGTCCGAATGCGTAGATGAACCATAGTTTAAGGTGATTTTTATTTTTAAATCATTGGATGAGTTTAAAGACATGATATATATTGATTTATGATTTAATTGGATTAAAATCAAAATCGGATATAAAATCATCATAATGCCGTGACCATAAGAAGAATGAAATGAGTTGATTTTGGTTTCAATAATGTTGGACATGTGTTGAAAAATTAATGCATGTTTAATTGATTAAATTAGTATTTTGGAAATGTTAATTTAGATAATTAATTAATGCTATACTCTTTAATTAATTAAATTTTGAAATTTGGAAAATTAGAATTTAATTAATTGGGCCTATTTGGAATTGGGCTAAAAATGTTGTATTTGGGCCTAATGGGCTTGGTTGGGCCAAGTTGGTTTAGGACAATTGGATTGGATCCAAATTGGGCCTAAACCATTCCATTACGTCCAAATATAACAAATGGGCCTTTAAACATTTAATTGGGCCTAATGGGCCAAAATTGATTTCTTGGCAAATAGGGTGATTCCTTAATTGGGCCTTGGTATTTGGGTTTGGCCCATATTGACCAAAGCCCATGCCTTAATAAATTAATTAAAAGCCCATTGGACTTTAATTAAATGAACATTGGATGTTAATTGGGCTTTGAGACCCATTAAAATTAGATTTAGAATCTAAGTCGTAAAGGCGCATTAAAAAGTGTAATTATTTAATTTGGAATTAAAAATAGAATTAGTATTTAATACAAATTCAAGAATTCGTATTTTGAGTACTTATTCTTAAACGAGTTGGACTCGTGCAAATCAAATCGTTTTTTTAACATTGGATGATCACTTTATTCAAAGATTAATTAATTGGATTAGATTAATTGAATAACATGCTTTGTGTGAATACATGGATGTGTTGTATGAATAATGTATATCAGATGGATATTAGAAGGGAAAATGGCAATTTTGGAAATTGTTGTAAATTTAGAATTTATTAAATTGGACCTGCGTGTCCAGCCTTATCTCTTGATTCTTTGTAATTCTCTTCTCACCTAATTCCCCTCAATGTTAATAGGATTCTTTAATTGTATTATGTAATTATGTAGAAGTTTGAATAGTGCTAGCCGGGGAGAGAAAATTGAGTGATTTGTTCTAGGAACAATCTGTGAGATATCCATCCGTATATCATTATTAATTTATTTACCGCGCCTTATTATGATTTTAGAATGCATGATTAAGGGTGTATGATGAGACCTAATCAAAGATAATAAATTGGTTGCCAATTTACGCGAAAAAACCCTTAACAAATATTAAGCGTTATCCTTCCATTGAGTGATTCTTTCTCAAGATCCAAGATTGGCACTGGTTTGTTGGCCAAAGTCAAGACCTTTGTCCATCGCGGATGTGTTTGAATCATGAAGGCTTTGTTTCATATCGTATGTCTTGTCCAAGTTGTGATTTGTTGGCCAAAGTCAAGATCACTTCTTGTCCATCGAAATCAATTACGAAGCTTTCCAAAGTCAATGGGTTCCGCTTAACTGGAATCATTAAGCTTGTTGTGCCAAAGCCAAGGCTTAGTTGATTCAAAGGAAAAAAGGTTAGGAAAATATATTGGATATATTGGCATATATATTATATATGTTTCGGACTTGGAGGTCCACCTACTGGATCTAGGAATTGGATGAGATCCAATTGATCTTAGAGATCTACCTAGTTAAATATCATACAGCTTGTTGGCCAATGTCAAGGTTGTGTGTTATTTAACAGGATCCTAACCCACTAGGAAACTAGGTTTCCCGAGTACTCAACAGAGGGTTAGAGGCTCGCTGAAAAATAGTGGGAGGCCTGTATTGAATTTGCAATTTGGTTCAAATACTTGGCTTTACGCGCTTTCAAATTATTTCGTCAATTATAAATATTTATTAGTTGGACTAATATTTTATTATTTTTCTTGTAACAGTTAGACTGTACCCATACATCGTTAATTGAATAGTTTGACTATTGCAATTAAAATGACAGGAAAGTTAAGCATTATAGATATTATCATGGGCGACAATGTCTTCAATGGCACAAACTTTCAAGATTGGAACATGAATCTCAGGATTGTCCTGGGATTCGAGAAGTTGCTCTACACTATAGAGAGACCTCTTGGGCCTAAGCCTAGATCTGATCAGATAGTTGAGCAAGAGCTTTGGAGACTCATAGCGATGACAACTTCACTGCTCAATCTATAATGCTTGCTGTTATGACTCAACAATTCTGTCCTCAAAATAAGGGATTGGATCCCTATAATATGATGGCGAAGTTGCATGATCTTCACCGATCTAATCTTAGATCGAAAAGATATGAGTTGCATAAGAAGATCTTCCGCGCTCGCATGTCAGAGGGTACGTCTGTTGAGCACCATGTGTCACAGATGATTGCTGACATTGAGCAGCTGGGACATATGGGCATTGTCTTCGAGGCTGAGACTTCAATAGATTTGATCTTACAGTCTCTCCCCGACACTTGGAGTGGGTTCATCATGAACTATAATATGATGAACCAAGAACAAACTCTTGGAGAGTTGATGTCCACACTGCGTGAAGCAGAAAAAAAGCTCATAAAAGGCAAGAAGCGCGAGGCGCACTTCGCTTCAACATCTCACACTCCGAGGGCTTGGCCCAAGGCGACTGGAGGTGTAAAGAAGAAGAAGAAGAAGAAGAAGAAGAAAGGCAAGGCCAAATCGTTAAAAACCTTCTGGGAAGGGTAAGGAAAAATCCCAAGATGTATGTCTGCAGTGTGGGAAGCGGGGTCACTGGAAGTTTGACTGCCGCTAGTACAAGGTAGACATGAAGGAAATCAAAGCGGGCAAGACACCGACTTCAGGTATGTTTGTTATAGAAATAAACATGTCTACTACTAGTTTTAAAAATTGGATTTTTGATTCTGGTTGTGGTACTTATATATGTACTGATGTGCAGGATCTGTAGATTAGCAGGAGATTGGCCTCAGGAGAGATTGACCTCCGCGTTGGAAATGGGACACGAGTCGCCGTTTTGGCCGTAGGCACTTTTGTTTTGGAACTGCCCTTGGGGCATGTACTTAAACTTTCAGACTGTTATTATGTACCTAGTTTGACTAGGAATATTATTTCTGTATCTATGTTAGCCCAATGTGGGTATACTTTTGTATTTAGAAACACTGGGTGTTTTATGTATAAAAATGATATGGAAATTTACACTGCTGATGTAAATAATGGTCTTTATATTTTGAATATAAATCAATCTCAAACATATAATGTAACAAACAAAAGGCTTAAACTAAGTAACAAAGATGAAACTTATATGTGGCATTGTCGTCTGGGACACGTTAACAAGACTCGTATATCCACACTTTCGAAGATTGGGTACTTGGACGGATTTGATCCAAATTCATATGACGTATGCGAATCTTGTTTATTAGGCAAAATGCCTAAATCACCTTTTAGCGGTAAAGGTGCGCGTGCCACCGAACTATTAGCCCTCATTCATAGTGACGTATGTGGGCCCATGTCTAGCCAGGCTAGAGGTGGATATGAATACTTCGTAACCTTTACGGATGATGCATCACGTTATAGTTATGTGTATCTTATGAGACACAAGTCGGAAACCTTTGAGAAATTCAAAGAGTTTCGACACGAAGTAGAAAAATAGATCGGTAAAAGTATTAAGACATTACGGTCGGACCGTGGTGGCGAATACTTAAGCAATGAGTTTCTTGATTACTTGAAAGAATATGGTATTCTTTCACAGTGGACTCCTCCCGGAACACCGCAATTAAACGGTGTGTCCGAACAGAGAAACCGAACTTTGTTAGACATGGTAAGGTCTATGATGAGTCGCACATAGCTACATATTTCCTTCTGGGGATATGCATTGAACAGTGCAATACTTATTTTGAATAAGGTTCCGTCAAAGTCTGTACAACAAACTCCGTATGAAATATGGATAGGAAAGAAACCGGGTTTCTCATTCCTGAAGATTTGGGGATGCTGGGCATACGTCAAACGTTTGGAAGGTACCAAACTAGAACCCAAATCGGATAAATGCCTATTTGTAGGATATCCTAGGGAAACAAAAGGATATTACTTCTATCACTGACTGGCGTAAACACACACGTATAACGCAAGCGCACGTATCGTTCAAGTAGTATAAAAATATCGATCCCACGAGGACTTAATTCCTACTGTTGTTATTAATTATTGATACTATTTATTTACTAATATCTAATTAAAGGAGAAGAGAATGATTGCTTGATTGATTTGGTTGATTGTAGATTTGCTAAATAAATAAATAAATAAAAAGACAAAAGAAAATACTAAGGAAAATAACAAAAGACACAAAGATCTAGTGTGTTGTGAATCATTCTAATATCTTTTTTAAAAGATGAAGTGATTATTTTATGTTTGTGTAATAAATCGGTTTACTAACCTGGAACACACGAAATTATGCAAAAGCCTATGTCGATGGTCAGACGCAAATACCCAGTTTAACCCAATTGAACCATATGTCTATGTCAACCAAATTATCTGGATTCATTAAGTTTGAGTTCCTATTATGGCTACCCCCGCTTGACAGGTATATGTCTATCATGTAAGGAAATCTATTAAAAGGGTTATCTATCCTCAAGGAAGATCGTGGGCTATTAAGTCTAAGGCTGAAACCTAAAATCCCTATGTCTAGTTCATTTTAGATTTACCAGATCAATCTTATTGGTGATCAGATAACAAGAAGCATTAAGCTTAAGACTTAATAAGTAAACCTTTAAATTACCCAAACTATAAAATAACCCCTTATAAACCGGTGATATTAGAATTCATCACAACCCTAGATAACTAACACATAACTAGGGCTAGTAAAAACTTAAAAGTAAAAGACATAAAATAAAAATGTTGAAAAGTAAAAGACATAAAGTAAAAGCTGAAAAGTAAATTGCTGAAAGTAAATGACGGAAAGTAAATGCTGAAATTAAATACTGAAAATTAAATGCTGAAAGTAAATACTGAAAAGTAAATTACTGAAAAGTAAATGCTGAAAGTAAATTGCTGAAAGTAAATTGCTAAAAAGTAAATGCTGAAAGTAAATTGCTGAAAAGTAAATAAAGTAAAAGTACAATAAAAGAAAATGATGAGGTAAAAGGATCCACTTTTATTACTTCTATTTTAGATATCTCCCTTAAGATAATATATTAACTTTGCATGATAATTACCAACCAGCCATATAGGCGGTATCCAGATTAATTCAAATTAATAATTAATTACCAACCGACCAATCTGGCGGTATCCAGTTTAGTCAAGTTAAAACCAATTTAAATAATTACCAACCGACCAATATGGCGGTATCCTCGTAAAGTCAGATTTTAACTAGTTTATATATTATAATTAAGGGAGATTAATCTAAATATTAGTAATAAAAGTTTTACCTTTTACTCCAGCAAAGGGGAGTTACCTCCTCATTACTGAAAAGTAAAAACTGAAAATTAAAGAAAGAAAAGTACTGTGCGTAAAAGTAAATTGCGGAAAGTAAAAACTGAAAAGTAAAGAAAAGAAAGTGCGAAAGCGGAAATTAATTACTGAAAGCTATAAATAAACAAACAAGATACAATCTTCTTTGTATTATTAAGGAATTCCTTAGAAGAAAGTATGAATTTTACAAATGAATGGCTTGGTATTTATAGGCAAAATTTTACCTCCATCAAATCATCCACCAAATCAATTATTAATTGCTCCACTAATTGCTCCACCAAATCCATTATTAATTGCTCCACTGATCTTTTATCATGTTTGGTGATGATTTGATAATTTTTATTATTTATTTATTAATTTAGTTTTTGCTTTGAAAATATTTGAAAGTGACTTTAATAATTACACACAACTCACGTCTGGATGGTTCATCAATGTCGGGCATGAAATATTCAGAATTAGAAATTATTTTGTCTTTCACAGTTGTAGATCGTTGAGTCTTCTTTAATCTGGAACTTGAATCATCTCAATCCGATATCGGAGTAAACAGTTATGCCCAAAATACGACAGATGCACAAAACTGGAATTTCAAAACTGCACTTCGTTAAAACGCCCTTTCAAGTTTCCAATCTCCAAAATTAATATGTCAAGTCCAATTTTTGCTCTTAGTAGACCCACATTTCGTCCTTAATGATTTCATTGGGTCCCAATATTATTTTATCTGTAAAATAAACTAAAACACATCAAAACGTTCATCAAACCCGAGAAACTAAACAAAATATTAAGTAAAATGGGCGGTAAATATTGATATATTTTCCTCTCATCACACCCCCAAACCTAAAATTTTGCTTGTCCTCGAGCAAAACAATAAAATAAAATACAAGAAATAATTAAAATTAAACTAAACCACTTTCGTAGGGATCACAGTTGCATTTAGCATATGCAACAAGCCTTTAAACCCCTAGGGGTCCCTAGTGGATGAGTTGTAGTCTCGTGAGGGTTTACAGCAATGATACCCTCAAACATTTTACAAAAGTAAAAATGTAGTGAAACTAATGCACACAAAAGCAAAAAAACAAGCGAAAAGAGAATAAAGAAGTTAATGACTAATCATGTGAAACTTCTACTCCAAGTTACTGGTTGTTTTCTTTCCTTCTAAATTACCGAATAAGTAAATTCTCCTATTATATTTACCATTCTCCATATACACAGTCGACAAAATATTAAACAACTCATTTTTTCCCACAACAGTCACAAGTGCAGTTGATAAGAGAGTAATATTTTTGTCCTAAAGTTTTATCAGAATTCACACCTTTTGTAGCAATGGAATAATTTTTCTGATTTTTCTGATTTTTTTCTTTGATTTTTGATTTTTTTATTTATTTATATACAATATCTTCCTTCTATGTAGCGAGTGTTGGGTCGGTGGCTCCCAAACCAGTTGGCTTTAGGGCACCAGGTGTTAAGACACCCACGGACTTAATTACTCAGACTTCAGATATATATATTTTTGCAGCATCTTTGATCCATGTAGCGAGCTTTGGGCCAGTGACTCCCAAACCAGTTGGTTTTAGGGCACTAGGTGTTAAAACACCCTTACAGACTTAATAACTCGGATCTCAGTTTTTTTTTACTCCATTACTTTTTTTGAGATGCTTCCTCCAATTAAACTAGAGCACTGAATATTACAAACTTTTCAATTTTAGCTTATGTCCGTATGTTACTATGCATATTGATAATACCTGCCTGAGCATATGAAGATCCATTTTAGTCCGTTTTATGGAGAATTTACAAATTAAATAATTGAAAATAAAATAAAAAAAAATTAACTTGTTCCGAAAATGGGTTTGAGATACGTCTTAGGAGTGGGAACTCCTTACTCAGCTATCTCTTACCAATTTCATATTTTTAGTCAAAATAAAAACACAAAAACGTAAAATATTTTTTTTGTAAATTTTTCAATTTTTTTGTACTTTTCGAAAAATTTTGGACTAAAAATCTAATAAAAATAACACAAAATAAACAAGATACTAATAAACTATTCCCTCCCCCAAACCTAAATGAGACATTGTCCCAATGTCTTAAACAATAGAAGATGAGTTAAAAAGGTCGTACCTGGTTAGCTGAAAATCTACGAAAAATTACCGATTAAGATCTATGTCCAATTTACGTTTCTTACCACGATCGCTATCTGACCAGTTCAACTTGGAAAGAATGGGGTCGATTTTTGGTTCAAAAGCTAGGATTTGGTCAATTAATTCTTTGGCCTTTGTCGCAGTCAGGAAAATATCTTGTACTGATTTGGTGACGAACTCATGTCTTTTGGCTTTCGCAAGAAATACAAATAGGAAATCGAAGAAATGCTCAATGTTAAGTAACCCAATGGGCTTTCGATGCATGTTTAAGTGTGCCCATGATGCTACGGTGAACATTTCTTCAAACATTCCAAGCCCACCTGGTAATGCAATAAACGCATCCGCAGTATTGATCATTTCATGGATTGTTCAGACATACCTGATACATGCGTTCATCTCCATTTGTTGGTCCAATTAATTGTTCGTCTGCCAAAGGTTCTGGAATGATTCCCAAAACATGACCGCCACCTTCCTGAACGGCTTTTGAAATGCTTCCCATCATTCCAAGATTGCCACCGCCATATACTAGGTGCATATTTTTCTCTGATATGACTCTCCCCAATCCTTTGCAGCCTCAATGAATTCAGGTTTATTACCAGAATTGGATCCACATAAAACACAAATTCACTTGACTCGCTGCTGTGAAGTTGCTTCCATTTTCTTTCTCTTATTTGGATGTATATCTGGATGTGTCGAAGAAAGAAATGTAGAGCTGAATTTATAGAACCTGAAAATGGGTGAGTAATATTAGCACTAGTACCTGCCAAATGACAATTATTATATGAATGTTAAAATTAATCGTGAAAAATTTAAAAAATTAGATCTTGTCGGCGAAAATAAAGAAATAAAAAAAGAAAAGCAAATCAAGCAATTATTAAGGCAACAAAATTGTGTACGCAATACACCACTAGCTTAGTATAAATTCATAACGATGCGTCTCAAGAATTAATTCTTTACTCAGCCATCACAAATGAATTAGCTCTATCATTTGTGATTGCCAAACACCATTCCTTCTGTTTTAAAATGCTACGTTTGTGCTTTTCCCTACAAAAATAACACACAAAATTAAAAACTCTACAACATGTATACACAAAATATGAAAACAGAAATTACAACAAATTGCATGGGTTGCCTCCCTGCTAGCGCTAAATTTTTCATCTTCAGCCAGACGTGACTGAAATCCATCTGTCAATGAGGTTTCAACGTTGTTTTGGATGTCCGAATAAAGACAATCCCATGAGCGTTGCTTTTGAATGGTCTTTTCCAACGATAAGGTAGCAGAATTTTTTTTATCCCATTTAGTGTTTGTGCCACCTTTTTGATCTTTTTTGCTGCAGTGATTCCTGAAAAGAAAGAAATAAAATCAGGAGGTCTCGTATGGTGCTTGACTTTGAATGGGAGTTCCATTCTGTCAAGCTTCTGTTGGTTTCTATTACCAAGCCCCAAGATCAACAAGAGCAAACAAAATATATATAAATGAATGAACAATATTGAAGTATGGCGGAATCATACTCACAAAGATCGGAATGCGGATGCGTTGATGAAACAAAAATTTTCTCCTTTGTGCAGTGAGGGTTTCGGCCAAACAGAAAAGAGAAGCTCCAAGCAATTTTTGATCCTTCCAAGCTCTAAGATTAGTTCCCATATCACCTATGTATGATCTCTTGAAGGTGCTAGCCTTTGTTGTGATTTTGAATGCACAACTTCTTCAAATCTTGCCACAAAATTGTGAAAAATGGAGAGCCCAAAACTGCATCTAGTTTCGGCAATTTGAGAGAGAGGAGAGTTATGATTTTTTGTTACAAAAATCAATTTATATTTATGCCATAATATTTATTAAATTAATAATAAACTTATGACACAAATCATGCAATGGCTTAGAGTGTCAAACACTCAAACTCCATGCAAAACCATTGAGTGTATTGTACACTATCACCATGCAATGTATTAACAATTAATAATGCATAAAATGACATGTGTCATGTGGGCCCCACACGTTTCCAAATGAAAGTGGGCCCACGCGTACTCACGCGTTCGGGTTCGATATTTCAGAAATACCGAACTTTCGTCGCGACGTTAATTAAATCGAATTTAAATAAATAATTGCGCCTAGCGAAATTATTATTTACGTCGCTAACGAATTAATTCTAAATTAACTCGTTTGCCCGAATTAAAATCTAATTTTAATTTCGCGTCGAAATCGAATTTCGATTATTATATCGAATATAATAATTTTACGATTAATTCCAAATTAATCGTTCTCTCTTTATGTATAGTACTTTATCCAAGATAAAGTCTCTCCGTAAATAATCAAAGATTAATCGAGTTTGAATCATACGTCATTGGTGAATCTTCGGAAGCGACCCAAGAGATCTCCGGATATGTTGGCATTTATCCCTAGGATATCCTACGAAAAGGCATTTATCAGAAGTAATACTTTGTTCTCTTCCAAACGTTTAACATATGCCCAGCATCCCCAAATCTTCAGGAAAGAGAAACCTGGTTTCCTTCATGTCCATATCTCATATGGAGTCTGTTCAACAGACTTCGACGGTACCTTATTCAAAATAAGTATAGCACTGTTTAATGCGTATCCCCAGAAGGATATTGGTAGCTCAGTGCGACTCATCATTGACCTTACCATGTCCAACAAGGTGCGGTTTCTCTCGTTCGGACACACCGTTTAATTGCGGTGTTCCAGGAGGAGTCCACTGTGAAAGAATACCATATTCTTTCAAGTAATCTTGAAACTCATAACTTAAGTATTCGCCACCACGGTCTGACCATAATGTCTTAATAACTCTTCCCTGTTTTTTCTTCCACTTCGTGTCGAAACTCTTTGAATTTCTCAAAGGTTTCCGACTTGTGTCTCATAAGATACACATAACCGTAACGAGATGCATCATCTGTGAAGGTTACGAAGTAGTGAAATCCACCTCTAGCCTGGCTAGACATGGGCCCGCATACGTCAGTATGAACGAGAGCCAACAGTTTCTGTGGCACGTTCACCTTTACCGCTAAAAGGTGATTTAGGCATTTTGCCTAAAAGACAAGATTCGCAGACGTCATATGAATTGGATCAAATCGTCCAAGTACCCACTCTTCGAAAGTGTGGATATGCGAGTCTTGTTGATGTGTCCTAGACGACAATGCCACATATAAGCTTCATCTTTTAGATTACTCCTTTTGAGCCTTTTGTTTGTCATTTTAGGAGATTCATTTATATTCAAAATATAAAGACCGTTATTTGCAACAGCTGTGCAAATTTCTGCATCATTTTTATATAAATAACACCCAGTGTTTCTAAATACAAAAGTGTAACCCTGCTGGGTTAACAAGGATACAGATATAATATTCCTAGTTAAACTAGGTACAAAATAACAGTTCAAAAGTTTAAGTACATGCCCTGAGGGCAGTTCTAAAACAAAAGTCCCTACGGCCAAAACAGCAACTGGTGTTCCGTTTCCGACCCGTAGATCCATCTCCCCCGATGCCAGCACCCTGCTATCCTCCTGCAGATCCTGCACATCAGTACAAATATGAGCACCACAACCAGAATCAAAATCCAATTTTTAAAACTAGAAGTATTCATATTTATCTCAATAACAAACATACCAGAGGCGATAGCCTTGCCAGCCTTGATATCCTCCCTCTGCCCTTTGCCCATTCGGCAGTCACGTTTCCAGTGACCCCTCTTGCCGCAGTTGGGCAGATGTCGCGAGAATTTGTCCTTTGGCTTCCTAGAAGCCACTGTCAACTTGCCCTTGCCCTTGTTCTTGAACTTCTTCTTCCTCGCACCTCCAATTGCCTTGGGCCCACCGCCCTTGGCGCATGAGAGGTCGATGCATAATGCGCCTCGCGCTTGCTCCCCTTTAGGAGTTCCTTTTTGGACTCCTTCAGCACGGACAACAACTCTCCAAGAGTGTCGTCAGTGTCCATAAACTTATAGTTGATGATGAGTTGTTTCCAAGTATCGGGTAGTGATTGTAATAGCATATCAATCGTCAACTCTGCCCCCAAGACAATGCCCATCTTGGCTAACTCATCTATGTCAGCGATCATTTGAGTCCCGTGGGCCTCAACTGATGCGCCGTCTGTCATTCGGGAGCGGAAGAGTTTCCTTACTAGCTCATACCTCTCCATCCGCTTGTTGGTGCGGTGGAGATCACGCAATCTTGCCATCATGTTATAGGGATCCAAGTCCTTCTGTTCTGGCGTCGGAAATGCTGGGTCATTGCAGCTAGCATAACTGACTGAGCTTGGTCACAATCGTCACTATGAGTCTTCCATAACTCTAGCTCCAGTGGCTCAGTGGGTTTAGGCGGGAGAGGTCTCTGAATAGTATACAGCACCATCTCAGCCCCAAGCACTATCTTGAGGTTCATTTCCCAGTCGGCAAAGTTTGTCCCTTTGAAGACATTATCGCCCATGATTATGTCGCGGACATTACCCTTGCCAGTCATCTTGACAACTATAGTCCAACTATAAAGTCAACGATGTTATGGGTACAGTCAAACTGTTACAAGCAAAATAACAATATATTAGTCCAACTAATTATTAAAATATTGACGAAAAAATTTTGAAAGACGCGTAAGGCTAAGTATCTGAACGAAATTGCAAATTCAATAATAGCCTCCCACTATTTTCTTCAAGTCTCTAACCCTCTTGTGGAGAACTCGGGAAATCGCATTTCCTAGTGGGCTAGGATCCCGTTAATAACACACAACCTTGACTTTGGCCAATAAAAGCTTATGCTATTTAACTTTGGTAGATCTCATGATCAATTAGATCTCATCCAATTCCTAGATCCGGTTAGGTGGACATCCAAGTCCCAAACATATGTATAATGTCAATGTATCCATTACATTTTCCTAACCCTATCCTCCGAATCATCTAGGCCTTGGCTTTTGGCCAAAAACAAACCTAATGATTCCAGTTAAGAAGCGGGACCCATTGACGAGGAAAGTTTCGTAATCAATGTCATTGGACAAAAGTGATCTTGACTTTGGCCAATAAAAATCACGATTTGGACAAGACAACCGATATGCAAACAAAACTCTCAGATTCAAGTACATCCTTGATTGACAAAGGTCTTGACTTTGGCCAAACAAACCAATGCTAACTTCGGATCTTGAACAAGAATCATTCAATGGAAGGAAAATCGCTTAATATTGTTTTGAGGGATTTTTCGCGTAATTGGCAACCAATTAATTTATCTTTGTTAGGTCTCATCATCATACACCCTTAAGCATGCTTCTAAAACATCATAAAGCGCGTAAAGTAAAGTAATAGCGATATACGGATGGATATGAACAACAACTTGTTCCTAGAACAAATCACTCCCTTTCCGCTCCCCGGAAGCACTATTCTACGACTCTTACCCAATTACATAATACAATAAGAGAAACCTCATTACATTGAGGGGAATTAGGTGAGAAGAGAATACAAAGAGACAATAAGAGAAAGGCTGGACACGCAGGTCCAATTTATAAATTCTAAATTTACAATAATTTCTAAAATTACCCTTCCCTTCTAATATCCATCCGATATACACTATCATACATCACATCCACATTCATTCATTCAAGGCATGTTATACAACCAATCAAATCCAATTAATTAGTCTTTAATTAGGTGACAATACAATGTTCAAACAATTGTTTGCATTTGCGCGAGTCCAACTCAATTTGAGAATAAATACTTATAGTATGATTCACGAATTATATGGAACTACTCGTAAATCCAATTTAAGTCGTATTCAATACTAATCCTTTATTTAATTAAATAAATATTTACACTTTTATTGTGCTTTTATAACTTAGATTCCAAATCTAATACAGTCGGGTCTCAAAGCCCAACTAACATCTAATGTCCGTTTAATTAAAGTCCGATGGGCTTTCAATTGATTTCTTTAGGCTTGCGTTTTGGTCAATGTATGGGTCAAACCCAATTACCAAGCCCAATAAGGAATCACCCTCATATGCCATAAAATCAATATCAAGCCTATAAGGCCCAATTAAACATAAAAGCCCATTATTATATTTGGGCTTAAATGGTGTGATTTAGGCCCATTTTGGATCCAATCCAAATGGTCCAAATCTACTTGGCCCAACCAAGCCCATTTTGTCCAAATATAATAGTTTTAGGCCCAATTCAAAATTAAGCCCAACTAACCAAATTTTAAAATTCCAAATTTTATAACTTATTAATTAAAGTGTATTATCATGATTAATTCTTTAAATCAATATTCCCAAAATATCAAATTAATCCATTAATCATATTTTTATCTTAAATATAGTCCAACATTATTTAATCAAAAAATCAAGTCCCTAATCCTCCATCAAGCATTCGGCCAAGGTGATTAAAATGGTTCCGATTCGTTTTCAATCCAATCGAGTTACAAATCATCATTCCATATTGTTTCATCAGTCATCTAATGTCTTAAAATTAAAAAAATCATTTAGTCCATATGCTTGCATGTATTCGGCCAAGCCTCATTTGGGTTGGAAAAATTAATCCAATTTATTTTCCATGAAATTGATGATGTATAATCTAAATAACATACATCTAAGCATATTTAATCAAGCAAACTCATCAAATCATGCTTCATACAATTTTCCCCAAATAACATCCTAATATATTTGCATGCTCTTTAAGCTCAATGATACCATTGTTGGTTTCTATTACCAAGCCCCAAGATCAACAAGAGGAAACAAAATATATATAAATGAATGAACAATATTGAAGTATGGCGGAATCATACTCACAAAGATCGGAATGCGGATGCGTTGATGAAACAAAAATTTTCTCCTTTGTGCAGTGAGGGTTTCGGCCAAACAGAAAAGAGAAGCTCCAAGCAATTTTTGATCCTTCCAAGCTCTAAGATTAGTTTCCCATATCACCTATGTATGATCCCTTGAAGGTGCTAGCCTTTGTTGTGATTTTGAATGCACAACTTCTTCAAATCTTGCCACAAAAATTGAAGAAATGGAGAGCCCAAAACTGCATCTAGTTTCGGCAATTTGAGAGAGAGGAGAGTTATGATTTTTTGTTACAAAAATCAATTTATATTTATGCCATAATATTTATTAAATTAATAATAAACTTATGACACAAATCATGCAATGGCTTAGAGTGTCAAACACTCAAACTCGATGCAAAACCATTGAGTGTATTGTACACTATCACCATGCAATGTATTAACATTTAAATAATGCATAAAATGACATGTGTCATGTGGGCCCCACACGTTTCCAAATGAAAGTGGGCCCACGAGTACTCACGCGTTCGGGTTCGATATTTCCGAAATACCGAACTTCGTCGTCGCGACGTTAATTAAATCGAATTTAAATAAATAATTGCGCCTAGCGAAATTATTATTTACGTCGCTAACGAATTAATTCTAAATTAACTCGTTTGCCCGAATTAAAATCTAATTTTAATTTCGCGTCGAAATCGAATTTCGATTATTATATCGAATATAATAATTTTACGATTAATTCCAAATTAATCGTTCTCTCTCTATGTATAGTACTTTATCCAAGATAAAGTCTCTCCGTAATTAATCCAAGATTAATCGAGTTTGAATCATACGTCATTGGTGAATCTTCGGGAAGCGACCCAAGAGATCTCCGGATATGTTGGCAGTAAATACGGTCGTCGGATTATCCGAACACGTACGTACCTCGTACTACGTTTTTACCGATTCACAAGACAAGGTTGGCTTCTAGCAAAGCGCCATGCCTACCAATTCTCCAGAAATATTCTATAGGAATATAAGATCTATATCAAGCGTAGTATACCGTAGTATTGCGTATATCGAACCAGTATCGGATGATCACATGTTAGGCCTGGGGCTGGAAATGTGTCTGCCCGTACGAAACATATATCGGACATCAAGCAACTAGTCTCTTTAAATCGGACAATCCTGACCTGGTCATATTGTCCCGATGGTTGCAACCTTTTATAGAGTACTAGTTCTGTGTCCTGCGTGATCATCACCTCCATATGTCTGAAGTGATACTTCCATCTCGACATCACATCCAGTACACTACGATTCTCGATAAACCCAGAAGAGGTGTACACAGAACCGGTTAAGGTCCCCAACCACCAAAACCAAAGTTTACCGATTATCGCAAGTACTAGCGATGTAAGTCTCAGGTTAAGACCATATACACCTACCCTGATGCGGCCTCCCATAGACACGCAGACATACTACCAATGGGATTCCGCGGGGTCTATCCAGAGCGAAGCTGTTTTCCGTACCATCGGTAAAACACAAACTCCTATCGCACTTGCATAAGTATCCAATACTTAAATATATGAGAACTATGTCGTTGTGCCCTCACAACGTGCACAAGCGCAATACTAGTCTATTCCGCATTATCGATGTCCGATCTCGATAATACTCTCGACTAGGGATATTTAATATGATTAAACCTTTATGGATTGATACTGTCTCATATCATCTCAATCCGGTATTAATCATATGGACTTTCGCCATTTATATATCAAAGTAAATAATATTACAAAACGGCAAAAGGCAATTTCATTATCACATAGTTAATTTTGTACAATAATACAATATCATTTACAAACAGTGACGCTATGGGACATAATGTCTAACAGCTTCTGGGTGATATCTTTGATTTGTACTCCCCAAAACAGCGATGTTTCTCCTGAATGCTCTGGATCTTTATTAGGTCAGACATTGCTCCTCCATTTGCTCTGCTTCTTGCTCCACCTTTTCTTCTTCAGATGTATTTGAAAATTTCTGTATTCAGCTCTTCATCTATCATCTGTGAAATACATGCTTCAAAATTGTCAACCTGAGGATGAAAAGATGTGTCAGATTTTAGGTCTTCATCCTCTGATTTGGGTGAAATGATTGGCTCAGGTAGATCTTCTTCAAACATCATGGTAAAGCATGGTCCAAGATCTTCATTTTGAGGATTAAAATTTTGATCCTCCGTTGTTGGTGCAGTTGGTACAAATAGATCAGCTTCATCTTCGTCAAAATCTGAATAATAAAAATCAAATCGAGACTTTGTCGGTTCGGGCTCCTGAACTGATACCTCTGGTTATTGATACTGCTCAGCCTCCTCCTCTGTTGAAGTTCATTGTGAACTGATTGGTACTCGAAGGCTTCATCAGTGTCATCTGAAACTGGTTCTTGAGGTATGTAGTTCTGGTTTTCTGTGAATTGTCTCATTTGATCTGTCATCCTCTGTATAGATTCTGTTTGACTCTGAATACTTTCGAGTTGATTCTAGAATATTTCAAGTATTGTATCCATCTTTTCATCTCGTTTCTTGAACAAATCTTTGAGCATGTCAATCATCTGATCTTCTTCTGATTGTTCTGATTGTTGATGAAGATCATTGTAGGTGGTGTGGATAAGATGGAAAATGTGGTTTTTCTGTAAATGTGATAGCTCGTCATACCATGAAGGATCTTGATAGCTCTGCCACCCTTGATGGTAGTTGTATTCGCAAAAATCTCTAGGGTGGTTACAGTTACATATGTAACATCTCCCCATTGCGTCTTGTTGAGCAAATGTGGTATTGCTTGGTTCTGGCATCCAATGATAATTGTTGGGCTGGACAACAGGCCTCAGAAAACCAGACTGTTGCTCCCAGATTTGGAGTGTATCTTCTTATAGTAAAGCTCGTGATCTCTCAATCTCCCAAAAATGTTCCATTTTTCAATCACCTGAAAACAAAAGAAAGAGATAAAAATTACAGATAAAAATAAAGAAAATTAGATACAAGTAAATTAGATAGCTTCAAAATTAATAACTCAAGAAAAAAAGTCCCCGGCAACGGCGCCAAAAACTTGACCGGCGTAAACAAACACGTATAACGCAAGCGCACGTATCGTTCAAGTAGTATAAAAATATCGATCCCACGAGGACTTAATTCCTACTGTTGTTATTAATTATTGATACTATTTATTTACTAATATCTAATTAAGGGAGGAGAGAATGATTGCTTGATTGATTGGTTGATTGTAGATTTACTAAATTAATAAATAAATAAAAAGACAAAAGAAAATACTAAGGAAAATAACAAAAGACACAAAGATTTAGGGTTGTGAATCATTCTAATATCTTTTTAAAAGATGAAGTGATTATTTTATGTTTGTGTAATAAATTGGTTTACTAACCTGGAACCGAAATTATGCAAAAGCCTCTGTCGATGGTCAGACGCAAATACCAAGTTTAACCCAATTGAACCATATGTCTATGTCAACCAATTATCTGGATTCTTAAGTTTGAGTTCCAATTATGGCTACCCCCGCCCGACAGGTATATGCATATCATGTAAGGAAATCTATTAAAGAGTTATCCATCCTCAAGGAAGATCGTGGGCTATTAAGTCTAAGGCTGAAACCTAAAATTCCTATGTCTAGTTCATTTTAGATTTACCAGATCAATCTTATTGGTGATCAGATAACAAGAAGCATTAAGCTTAAGACTTAATAAATAAACCTTTAAATTACCCAAACTATAAAATAACCCCTTATAAACCGGTGATATTAGAATTCATCACAACCCCAGATAACTAACACATAACTAGGGCTAGTAAAAACTTAAAAGTAAAAGACATAAAAAAAAATGCTGAAAAGTAAAAGACATAAAGTAAAAGCTGAAAAGTAAATTGCTGAAAAGTAAATGACGGAAAGTAAATGCTGAAATTAAATACTGAAAATTAAATGCTGAAAAGTAAATGGTGAAAGTAAATTACTGAAAAGTAAATGCTGAAAGTAAATTGCTGAAAAGTAAATGCTGAAAGTAAATTGCTGAAAAGTAAATAAAGTAAAAGTACAATAAAAGAAAATGCTGAGGTAAAATGATCCACTTTTATTACTTCTATTTTAGATATCTCCTTTAATATATATCCTTTAATATAATATATTAACTTTGCATGATAATTACCAACCAGCCATATAGGCGGTATCCAAATTAAGTCAAATTAAATTAATTACCAACCGACCAATCAGGCGGTATCCAGTTTAGTCAGGTTAAAACCAATTTAAATAATTACCAACCGACCAATATAGCGGTATCCTCTCGTTAAGTCAAGTTTTAACTAGTTTATATATTATAATTAAGGGAGATTAATCTAAATATTAGTAATAAAAGTTTTACCTTTTACCCCAGCAAAGAGGAGTTACCTCCTCATTATTGAAAAGTTAAAACTAAAAATTAAAGAAAGAAAAGTATTGTGCGTAAAAGTAAATTGCGGAAAGTAAAAACTGAAAAGTAAAGAAAAGAAAGTGCGAAAGCGGAAATTAATTACTGAAAGCTATAAATAAACAAAAAGATACAATCTTCTTAGTATTCTTAAGGAATTCCTTAGAAGAAAGTATAAATTTTACAAATGAAATGGTTTGGTATTTATAGGCAAAATTTTGCCTCCATCAAATCATCCACCAAATCAATTATTAATTGCTCCACTAATTTCTCCACCAAATCCATTATTAATTGCTCCACTGATCTCTTATCATGTTTGGTGATGATTTGATAATTTTTATTATTTATTTATTAATTTTGTTTTTTGTTTTGAAGATGATTGAAAGTGACTTTAATAATTACACACAACACACTCTGGATGGTTCATCAATTTCGGGCATGAAATATTCCGAATTCGAAATTATTTTATCTTTCAAAGTTGTAGATCTTTGTGGCTTCTTTAATCTGGAACTTGAATCAGCTCAATCCGATATCGGAGTAAAAAGTTATGCCTAAAATACGACAGATGCACAAAACTGGAATTCCAAAACTACACTTCGTTAAAACGCATTTCAAGTTTCCAATCTCCAAAATTAATATGTCAAGTCCAATTTTTACTCTTATTTGACCTAAATTTCGTCCTTAATGATTTCATTGGGTCCCAATATTATTTTATCTTTAAAATAAACTAAAACACATCAAAACGTTCATCAAACCCGAGAAACTAAACAAAATATTAAGTAAAAGGGGCGGTAAATATTGATATATTTTCCGCTCATCAATCACCCACAAGAGAACAAGTATTTGTTGCTCTACATGCGGTTTTTCCTTGAGAAGGAATTCCTAATGCAGTGGTAAGTGGGAGGAAAGTAGAACTCGATGAAAATCAGAGTGATACTGTTCCTGGCACAGAATCCTTAACGGAACATGAACAGTTCATCAGTGATGAAACTGTACCACAATCTTCGAATACACAAGAACTGCGTAGGTCAGAGAAAGTCAGAAAACAACCTGAGAGGTATGGGTTTCTGATCTCACCTCATGTAGATATCAACCTTATTGAGGAAGACGAACTGGCTACGTATGAGGAAGCGATACAAGGTATCGACTCCGGTTTATGGCAAGATGCCATGAATTCCGAAATGGATTCCATGTACACCAACCAAGTTTGGACACTGGTTGATGCACCTGAAGGCGTTAAGCCTATTGGTTGCAAATGGGTCTTCAATAAGAAGACCGATATGGATGGCAACGTAAAAACGTACAAAGCTAGGCTTGTAGCGAAAGGGTATCGTCAACAACATGGTGTCGATTATGACGAAACCTTTTCACCCGTTGCCATGATTAAATCCATTCGGATTATGCTTACTATTGCTGCATATTTCGAATACGAGATATGACAGATGGACGTCAAAACCGCTTTCCTTAACGTAAACCTTTTGGAGGATGTTTATATGCAACAGCCTGATGGTTTTGTCATACCAAGACTTGCAAACAAGGTTTGTAAGTTAAATCGATCCATTTATTGATTGAAGCAAGCATCGCGTTCTTGGAACCAACGTTTTGATGAGATTATAAAAGAATCTGATTTCGTTCAAAACGAGGATGATCCTTGTGTATATAAGAAGGTTAGTGGGAGCGCACTGACATTCATTGTCCTTTACGTTGATGATGTATTGCTTATTGGCAATGAAATTCCCATATTAACATCGGTGAAAGCTTGGCTTTCATTAAAATTCTCCATGAAGGATCTGGGAGAAGCAGCCTTTATTCTAGGAATAAAAATCTACCGGGATAGATCTAGAAAGCTGCTTGGACTCTCCCAGAGCACGTACATTGACAAAGTGTTGAAGAGATTCAACATGGAACAGTCTAAGAGGGGACTGTTGCCAGTGTCACATGACGTCACTCTATCTAAAGACATGTGTCCTAAAACTCAAGATGAGAGAGACAACATGAGTCGGATCGATCATGTATGCCATGATATGTACGTGACCTGATGTCTCATATGTTTTGAGCATGTGTAGTCGCTATCAGGCAGATCCATGTGATGGTCACTGGATGGTGGTTAAGAATATCCTTAAGTATCTTAGATGAACTAATGATGATTTCTTAATCTTGGAGATGGAGAACTTGAGGTAACTGGGTATATCGATGCAAGTTTCCAAATCGATAAAGACGACTGCAAGTCGCAATTCGGGTACATATTTTGTTTGAATAACGTAGTAGTAAGTTGGAAATCTTCCAAGCAAGAGTGTAGGTTTGTTGCATTTTTACATATAAGTCCCGATGATGAGCCTCATATGGAGGCACTACTCTTTAAGTTGCGGAAGTTGCGAGAAACAGACGTCGGAAGGGAGAAGTCAGAAATCAATACCTTGTTGGATTTAATTCGTTTGCTTAGCTTCAGGTTTTCTCGTTGGACCTCTGTTTTAAAACTTACCATCGGCCCAAACCTACACCAAGCCACACACCCAAGCCCACACACCACCAACCACACGCCCAAGCCCATCAACTAACCATCTTACACCCCAATAAGCCTCCAAGCGCATTAAATCATATCCAAAAATATTCAAACACATTAAACACATGTTAAATCCCATAAATCACTTTCCTAATTAAATTAAATCACATGCCTAAATTAAATAAAATCAAATCAAATCTCATAAATCACCTTCCCTAACTAAATAAAATCAAATCAAATACCATAAATCCCTTTCCCAAACTAAGACAAATCACCTTCCTAAATTGAAGAGATCCTTTCCTTATGACCCACAAATTAAATATTCTCCCATAATTACACAATATTCTTTCCCTACCCGTACAAGGACAACCTCAACACTCTCCTATAAAAGGACCTTAAACCAACCATACACTCCCCTGGCAGATTCACGCCCTAACTCTATAAAAAACCCTAACTCTCAGCCACTACTCAGCCCTCTCACTTCAACCCTCTCGGCACATCTCCATAACCTAAATACCCCTTTCACGCACACAAGCAACAACCCTTCACAACCCCATGCTTGCAGCTCTCGCACGTTGACACCTTACACTCACGCCACAACACACACTCACAGCCACTAACGCCACAGTACACACTCAAATCCCCTCACGCCACTCACGCATATTCACTCTTCACAGCACACACTCACGCCACTCACACACTCACACACTCACTCTTCACAGTACACACTTATAGCCATTCACATCACGCACACACACCCTTACTCTTCACAGAACACACTCACGCATACAAGACGTTAACTTCCCACTCATGCCAAACAACAACCCATCCAACAGCCCTCATTCACGCCAAGACAATAACCTATCTAGTAGCCCTTATCCCACCGTGAAACACCATCAAATGGCCCCCAGAACTGAGAAGAAATCACCCCAAAATAGCCCAAAAATCAGCCTTTAAACCAGTCCAGAAAAGTCCATAAAACAGCCTTGCATTCACGTAAAACAGCCCCCAAAAATACACCTAAATAACCACAAAATAGCAGGTTAAAATAGTCCCTAAAACCGCAGAAACAGTGACCAGAAACAGCAGCGAAAATAGAACAAACAGCAGCCCAAAACAGCGAGGCAACAAAGGAAAACAATAAACCAGTACATCGGAAAAGTTGCGGAGCACCAACCCTTCCGACAACCGCGTAGCGTACTTCCAAGAGACGACTTAAGAGGTTAGACCTGAGATGACCTTTTTATTTATTCCCATTCTTTTTTTTGTTATTTATTTCTTTGCATGCATATTGGGAATTCATGTATGTTGTGGCCATGGGATGAATGAAATACGTGTTATCTCTTGCGGTATATAGGATGGAAACCCAGACGTAAATTCCATAGCCGAATCCGAATGGACGGTAATGCGGTCTGCACTTGGGAGACAACTCCATGTACCACTTGAGAAACACACATATTTCGTGTCATCCAATCTTGTGTTTATTCGTTGTTTATTAAAAATAGTATGTTACTTTTAGGCATGATTAGGTTGTTTAGTATGTTATTTTTATGCATGATTTAGTTGATTATTTCCAAGCATGATTTAGTTATTTCTTTCGCATTAGGAACTTAATTATATCTCTTCTATGTTTATGTTTAGATTATTATTTATTTACATTGCCATGCTTATCGATTTAATGTATTCATGAGATTGTGTGCTTGCCGTTATTCCGACTTACTTTTATGCTTGCAAACTTAGATAAAGGTTATATACGAACTTAGATGTAGGTTATTCTTGCGTAGACTCTGTTATATTATTACATAAATCTGTTCATTACAAGTGACATAAGTAAGGGATCATTCCGAACCCAACGGTTTAAGGTCTTCCCTTGTGAGGAGTGAGTGCGGCCTTAAATCATTTTCCCAGTTCACACTGGGTGGCGACTCGATTTTATTTCTCCGGTTTAGTTCCCCCGTGAGCTACTCCGTACTCGCGACCAGGCCACGAGCGTAGAACAGCGTCGTCATTTTTGTGTCCTACAGTCTGGTGACTCCACTGGGGATAGAGAATCGGCCTCGAAATAATGTCTTGTAATGTTTGTGATTTGTTCTTTAGTTAACCGTGTCTACAATGGGTTGAAGAGGTTTAATCAAAGGCACTATTAGAGCTAGGCAATGGTTTGGTGTCCTCCTTCATTCACTACCTTTCTATAAGGAAAAGCTGTGCAGACACCTAGATAATCATTTACTCGAAGCTTACTGTGATGGAATAATTTGGAGGACCTATTGTTTATTCCTGTCACCAAGGCGATAAGAGCTTAAGAGGCTTGGGTATTTAAGAGAGTTCGCTCCACCCTCCCTCTGGGGAATCATCAATAGGAAATCCATTTGACAGTCAGTCACGTATCATAACTCGTTGGCATGTACAGTAAGGTATAAAAAAGTTGCACTCATTTGGTCGCTTGAACCCTTGAGTGGGGAGTCCTAGTTGTGGGCAATCCTTCGCCGGCAGGAGCCTTTGTCTACACTCCCATAAAACCATATGAGAACCATAGTCGTAGGATCAATATAAATTATCTCTTTATGGTTGTATTTAGGACCATCATCATTTGGATTCAATTGGACTTTTTTTCATGAGGTATGGGCTTGTTGGGCCATTTAAACTGAGACGAGCTCGTGTCTTATGGCAACTGAGCCAAGAGTTTCTAAAATGCCGATGGGCCACTTTGTATTTGGGCCCCCTATCATTTGAAGTTGTTTAACAATGTTATCGCAAAAGTGTAAACCTGTTGGGCCTTTTGCAACTGGGACAAGTTTGCACCTCGCAATAGTATGATTGAATGCTTTAAAATGATAATGGGCCAACTTGTATGAAAACCTTTATGGGCTTAGAAAGTTCAAACATGATTCAAATATGCTAGAAGCATGAGTTCGATATCCACACTGGCTTTCATCTAGAAAAGATACGCCTTGTTATGACATATTTGTATACTTTTGGACGCCTCTAAGTTCATCCCCATGACCACGGTCGCCGAAAGCCCAATTCGTCATTTCTAGACAATGGCGTGATCCCATAATAGGCTTAGTCCATGTTGAAAATGGGCGGTCTTTGTCTTTTACCGATGGAAAGGGATCAAGGTAGCCAAGGTTCACCCCGTAGCATAGGAGAGAACGATTTTGTGTACCCCATATTGGTACATAAAATAAGCCATACCTAGGAAAAAAATGGACTTACCACAAGTGTGGGAGATACAAGGTTGGAAGGATATATGTTGTTTTGATAATCACGTGCATCTCATGCATGCACGCATCATGTTAACCCCGTGTCTTAAAAGCCATCATAGATATCCGTTGGGTTAGGAAAAAGAAGACTTGTCAAAGAAGAGTTTAGAAAACATGGATATCAGGGAAAAGGAAACCGAGGAACAGAAACCTTTACGGCAAGGAAAGAAAGACCATTGGGGGGGGCCTTCAGCAAAAAAAAAAAAAGAGAAAAAAAAAACATTGTTTGTTTTTAGTCCTTAATAGTTAGACATGAGTCCGATGATGAAATGATTTGCTTTAGGGTGAAATCTTAGAAACGATAAACTCTTGATGTGCTTTTATCTGATACTTTGGGTAATTGATCTATGTTAGACTCGTAAGCACTTGATTATGGTTCTTAGCAGTGAAAGCCTGAGTAGTCGGCAATGTGACTAGTTGAAGAGATTACGGATCGATGAATGACTGTTAGCTTAGATGTCCATCCTGACTTGCTTTTGTTACGATATGTGGTATGGTTGGAAATCAAAGAAAGGTCTCTAAAGAAAATATAAGCCACCTATAACCGATAAGCGTGAAGCTACCCATGGGTGAGTATGAGGACCACCATGAGGAGAAATGCTACCTTAAAGGGTAGGTGTGTTGAAAAAAAAATGAAAAAATTGAAAGAAAAAAAAGAAAAAAAAAACGAAAAGAAAAAAGAAGAAGTTCAAAATGAAAAGAAAAAAAGAAATAGACAAAAGAGAAAGAAAACCATACCACATTAAGCACAGAAAAGCAATTGCAGGCATAATTGAGACATCTAGGTTGGTTTGACCCATCGATCCCACTTTTTGACAAAATCATTCAGTTGGCTTACCTGGGGATGAATCTGCAAAAGAAAATTTGCACACACACACTTTGAGTCTGGCTTAGATCATTTATTCAAAGACTTGGATTTGAGTTGCATTGAGTATTTTGAAGGTTTTCTGGTTTCATTACTGGGCATTCATTGAGGGCAACAATATGTACAACTATTGGGACTACCTCGTAAAAGAGAGTAATGTTGCATGAAAATACGGAACACCGCATCAAATGATCTACTTTGGACGAGTGCAAGCAATGAAGAAAAAAAAGCTAAACCAAGTCTGAGGGCGACCAGTCTACCACCCCGCGAATAATGGATATAACAGGAACTTGAGCCATGAGACAAAAGAAAACTGAGGAATCACCAGAAAAGAACTGAGAAAGGAAACAGAAAACAGGCCCATGGGGCGATCAAAGACTTTTATAGGCGAGAAGCACCAGGGAGCACAAGGAAGGCCACACGATCGAAATAGGAAATACATCCATGCATACATGCATACACGTCACATACACGCATTTTTTGTTTTGTTTTTGTTCACAGGTTTTGAAGAAAAGGAAAAAGCGGCAAAGACAAGCAGTTTCGGGAATGAATCCCAGGGTCTAGGCCCACACAATCAACAGTTCGGGAATAAAGCCCACAGTCAACACAAGTTTAGGAACAAAGCCCATGGAACAAAGCCAATAATTAATTCAGTTCAGTAATAAAGCCCACAATCAATTGTTCGGGAATAAAGCCCACAATCAACAGTTCGGGAATAAAGCCTAGGGGAATAAAGCCCTATCTTAACACAGTTCGGGAACAAAGCCTAGGGGAATAAAGCCCTATCTTAACAAAGTTCGGGAACAAAGCCCGGGGATCAAAGCCCACAGTCAGCATAGTTCGGGAACAAAGCCCAAGGAACAAAGCCCATAATTAATTCAGTTCGGGAATAAAGCTCACAATCAACAGTTCGGGAATAAAGCCCAGAGGAATAAAGCCCTATCTTAACACAGTTCGGGAACAAAGCCCAGGGGAATAAAGCCCTATCTTAACACAGTTCGGTAACAAAGCCCACAGTCAGCATAGTTCGGGAACAAAGCCCAGGGAATAAAGCCCACAATTAATTCAGTTTGGGAATAAAGCCCACAGTTAACATAAGTTTGGGAATAAAGCCCAGGGAATAAAGCCCACATTTAGTACAGCTCGGGAAAAAAGCCTACAATCAGCACAGTTCGGGAACAAAGCCCAGGGAATAAAGCCCACAATAAATTCAGTTCGGGAATAAAGCCCACAATCAACATAAGTTTGGGAACAAAGCCCAGGGAATAAAGCCACATTTAGTACAGCTCGGGAAAAAAGCCTACAATCAGCACAGTTCGGGAACAAAGCCCAGGGAATAAAGCCCACAATAAATTCAGTTCGGGAATAAAGCCCACAATCAACATAAGTTTGGGAACAAAGCCCAGGGAATAAAGCCCACATTCAGTACAGCTCGGGAACAAAGCCCACAATCAACAGTTCGGGAACAAAGCCCAGGGAACAAAGCCCACACTTAACACAGTTCGGGAATAAAGCCTAGAGGAATAAAGCCCTATCTGAACACAGTTCGGGAACAAAGCCCAGGGGAATAAAGCCCTATCTTAACACAGTTCGGGAACAAAGCCCGGGGAACAAAGCCCACTCTCAACACAGATCGAGAATAAAGCCCAGGGGAACAAAGCCCACTCTCAACACAGTTCGGGAACAAAACCCACTCTCAACACAGCTCGAGAATAAAACCCATGGGAACAAAGCCCACAATCTACACAATTCGGGAACAAAGCCCGCTCTCAACACAGTTCGGGAATAAAGCCCAAGGGAACAAAGCCCTCTCTCAACACAGTTCGGGAACAAAGCCCATATTCAATATATTTTGGGAACAAAGCCTAAAGGTCAAAGCATCTCAGGATAACAAGTAAGATAAGAAACAGCTGGCGAGCTAGGTAAGTAAAAATGCATGCATAACTTTGATAGGATTGTCACTGTCACACACTGCACAAGTCCAATCAAAGAGGGGGCGACTGTAGGCATTGCATTTTTGCATATAAGTCCCGATGATGAGCCTTATATGGAGGCATTACTCTTTAAGTTGCGAAAGTCGCGAGAAACGGATGTCGGAAGGGAGAAGTCAGAAATCAATACCTTGTTGGATTTAATTCGTTTGCTTAGCTTCGGGTTTGCTCGTTGGACATCTGTTTTAAAACTTACCATTGGCCCAAACCTACACCAAGCCACACACCCAAGCCCACACACCACCAACCACACGCCTAAGCCCATCAACTAACCATCCTACACGCCCATAAGCCTCCAAGCCCATTAAATCACATCCAAGCCCTGATCGTAGAGTTTTGATTATTTTACCTAACTGGTTCTTAACCTAAGCACGATATATTTGAACTTTTCAAAAGTATCTGACTTGTACTGCATTAGGTAAATATACCCATATCTATAATAATCATCAATGAATGTGATGAAATATTCATAACCACCTCGGGTTCTTACATTTATTGGTCTGCAAATGTCCGAATGCATTAGCTCAAGTGGTTGACTAGCTCTTATACCTTTTCCAGTAAAAGGTCTCTTGGTCATTTTTCATTCTAAACATGATTCACAGATTGGTAAAGTTCCGAGCTTTAACTGGTTTAAGGCTCCGTTCATTATCAATCTGTTTATCAGGTCAAGGTTGATATGACCAAGTCTAATATGCCATAGATATGTGTCATCGTGAGAATCTTTGGCTGTTTAGTTTTAGGTTTTTCAACCTTAAACATTTCAGTACTGAGTAGTGACATGTGTTAATTGTCTTAACACATGTAAGTTATCTTCTAGTTTCCTTAGCATATAGGTAATCCACTTTAAAATAATAACTATTATTATTAGATAAAATGATAACAATCATGTAATAGTTTTGAAATAGAAATCAAATTTTCATGACAAAACAGAAACAAACACCACTTCGTTCAAATTCAAATAACTTTTCTTTGAAAAAATTGAAAACTGATAACTCCCACTACTTTACTAGAAACAACATCCCATATCCCGACTCTCATAGTAAAATAACCTTCATCAAGGTCTTTACGTATATCAAGTAGCTATACCTTTAGCCTTCCCAGTATTATTCTTTTTTATCTTTGCAAATTTTGAAGACTCGATAACATTTGCCTTAGCACTGGGCTTACGAGGATCCACAAGCATGCACTCATAGTGGGTGAGCTCATTAAGTAGTTGGCTCAACTTTTTCATAACATCGTTGCTTTTAAACTGCAGGAAACTCTTCGGAAGAATTTCCATTATCATGGTCACCTGGCTATGCTCGTCAATACGAGCTTCATGAGTCTCGGCAGTGTTGAGATAGGTCATCATCCTTAAGACGTGCTCTCGAATTGATGTCCCTTCCTTCATCCTAGCAGTCATCGCTGAGACCATGGACTTATGACGTTGATGCTCCGAAGGCTACCGAAACATGCCCTGCAATGACTCCATCATCTGAGATGTTGAAGCCATAGGTTCATGCTTTGCAGCAAGAACCTCAGAAATCCCTGCTAGCAAGTAGTAACAGGCTTTCTCATTAGCTGCGACCCATTTCTGGTAGGTATCACGCACAACTTGGCCAGCAACTCTAGCTGGCTCGGGAGGACACTCCTCCATCAGGACCAACTTTAGGTCTTCACAAACCAAGATATCGTTCATGTTACTTTTCCACTTAACATAATTTTATCCCGTTAATTTATCGTTTGAGAGGATGGAAATAATTGGAGAAACCATGGCTGAAAAAAATAAAATAAACATGCATTTAACATTCATTCATCGCATATTAAAATCATCAAATAATTTTGGCATAAAATTAAACATGATGCATGAACCATGAATAACGAATTAGAAACCTAAGAGAATTACTATGCCATGGAAATCTATCATCCCACAAGTAAGTGCCGCCGTTGGGTAGGTCAAGTATTTGCATGATAGATCGAGACAATCTCAGTTGATTAATATATGTAGGAATAACTCTTATTCATATATTAAACAACTATCGTTTCATTCGATCAAGGAATTTTATTAACAATTAATTATTCCTTTGTGAGTGTGACCCGCCATTTCGGGATTCTTGGACTTAACGAGTGAAGTGCCGTCGTAGGGTAGGTCAGTTCACAAGATACATCTAGAATCCCAATCCTATCGAAATCCAAACCTGATATTGACCCAAAATGGACACCATCCGTAGGGGGACGAAAACAAAGCCGTCTCGAGGCGCCTTTTGAATCTCAAGTTTTTGGACTAACAACGGAGATCGTGGGATATATTGTCATATATCCCTCTCCCACTCACTATTTTAAAATTAAGGTTTCTATATAAAATATCTAATATTTTTATTTAACTAGTGTGAATAAATTTGTGGTGGCTAAATCATAACTTTTATTTACAACTAGTTGACCATTAGTGACCTAACCAATTTAAACTCTTAAAATTTATATCACTAATTTTCCATTAGTCTCTACTAACAGTATAACTCAATTAAACTAATTTAATTAGAGTGATATTAGTGACCTATTATATTTCAACTTTTAAAAAACTAGAGCACTAATTGGTTTAAAATTTTAGAATCCTAAAATGGTTAAGATTTATATTAAACTATTTAATTAATCTTAGTGCATTATTTTTAGTGTTCTACACATGCCAAAAGGTCACTAAGATGATTTGTGTGTGAATAAAATTTAAGTTTGCGGAAAAAACTTACAATGGTTGGTTGAGGAATTTCAAAAAAGTTTCCTTAAATGTTGAAGCTCCAAGCTTTGTAGAGTGTTTCCAACACATGGGTGAGTTTCCCTAACACCTCATTCAACTCCTTTAAGTGCTAGCGTGTAGAATTTTTGCAACAAAAATTCCAATGGAGAGAGCGAAAGTTTCGGCCAAGTGAGTTGGGAGAGAAGAGAGTTTTTGTGTTTTGTTACTTATTTTCCAAAAAACAAGGATGTTGTGTTTTTGTTTTCCAAAAAGCAAAACAAGGTAGGTAAAAGTAAGTGGTTTTGTGTAAATGAAACCAACCACCTTTGCCAACTACCACCATCACATGTGTGATATGTGTGAAGTGGGTCACACCACTTTAAATTCAAAATTCAAGTTGGCTCACACAACTAGACTTTGGGCCCGGGTTCGTTTAATTCGACTAAACGAATTTTCCATCGCTAAATAATTAAATCCAATTTAATTAAATAATGACGCCTCGCAAAATTATTATGAAAGTCTCTTACGAATTAATTTGGAATTAATTCGTTCGCTTGAATTAAAATCCAATTTTTTTCGTATTGAAATCCAATTTCAATTAATATATCCAATATATTATTTTAGCCCAATTAAATAAATCAAATAGAAAAATCCAATTTAACTATTAAATTTATTTTACTGATTAATTCTAAATTAATCGCGTTCTCTCTTCTATACGAATTTAATCCAAGATTAATTCTTACCGCAATTAATCCCAGATTGATTTTCTCTCTCTTAATTAATCCCAGATTAATTCTATTCGAGTCAAATGTCATTGGTGAATCTTTGGGAAGCGACCCAAGAGATTCCTGTATATATTGGCAGTAAATCCGGTTGTCGGACTATCCGACACGTGCGTACCCCGTACCACATTCTCACTGATTTACAAGCCATGGTTGGCTTCTAGCAAATCACTGTGCCTACCCAATTCTCCAGAAATATCCTCGAAGGAATATTATTTGTATCAGGCAAAGTTTAACTATGTAATGCGTAATACGATCCAGTATCGGATGTCACATGCTAGGCCTGGGGCTGGCTCTGTTTCTGCCCCGTACGAAGAATATATCAGATCACGAGTAACTAGTCTCTGTAATCAGAAAGTCATGACCTTGTCATATTTTCCCGATCGCTACAGCTTTTAAGAGTACTATTACCGTATCTTACGTGACCATCATCTCCATATGACTGAAGTGATACTCCCATCTTGACAACACATCCAATACACTACGATTCTCAATAGACCCAGTACAGGCGTACACAGAACCTGTTAAAGCTCCGAACGACCAATAACAAAGAAAATTGATTGTTGTAAGTACTAGCGACGTAAGTCTCAGGTTAAAGACCACATACACCTACCCTGATTCGGATTCCCATAGACACATAGTCATACTACCAATGGGATTCTGATGGGTCTATCCAGAGTGAACTGTTCCCGATCCAATGGCTAACAGAACCTCTTATCACACTTGCATAAGTATCCAATACCTAAACATATAAGAGCTATGTCGTTAAGCTTCTATAACGCGCACAAGTGAAATACTAGTCTATTCAATATTATCGATGTCCAGTCTCGATAATACTCTAACTATGGATATTTAATGATTAAATCGTTCATAGATTAATACTGTCTCATATCTTATTAATCCGATTTAACCATATGGACTTTTATCATTAATAAATATCCAAGTAATCCAATTACAATAATGATAAAATAGCAATTTTCTTTTGTCACATAGTTAATTTGTACAAAAACACAATGTTTATTACAAATCGTGATGTTATGGGTCATAATTGTCCAACAATCTCCCACTTGGCTCATAGCCAATCACTCAAGTATCTAACATTTGAACTATGTAAATGTCGCTCAAACTTTTGCTGAGAAATGGCTTTCGTCAGCGGATCTGCAATATTGTCATCTGATGCGATCTTCTCGATCTTCACATCACTACGATGTATGATCTCACGAATTAGATGAAACCGTCGAAGTACATAATTGGATCGTTGATGAGACCATGGTTCCTTAGCTTGTGCTATAGCCCCTTTATTGTCACAATACATAGGTACGGGCTCAACTGCTAATGGAACTACTCCTAATCCAATTAGGAATTTACGGATCCAAACTGATTCTTTTATTGCCTCATCTGCAGCAATATATTCCGCTTCTGTTGTTGAATCGACAACAATTTATTGCTTAGAAGACTTCCATCTCACTGCTCCGTTGTTTAAACAAAATATGTACCATGATTGCGAGTTACAGTCGTCTTTATCGGTTTGGAAACTTACATCAGTGTACCCACTTGGCTCAAGTTCTCCTTCTCCATAGACTAAGAAAGCATCCTTAGTTCTTCTAAGATAATTAAGGATGTTCTTAACAGTAATCCAGTGACCATCACCTGGATCGGCCTGATAGCGACTGCATATGCTCAAAGTATATGAGAAATCAGGTCGCGTACATATCATGGCATGCATGATCGATCTGACTGCGGAAGCATACGAGATCCGACTCATTGCATCTATCTCATCTTTAGTTTTTGGACACATGTCCTTAGATAGAGAGATGCATGTGACACTGGAAGCAGCCCCCTCTTGGACTGATCTGTGTTGAATCTCTTCAACACTTTGTTAATGTACGAGATCTGGGAGAGTCTCGACGGCTTTCTAGATCTATCCCGTAGATCCTTATTCCTAGAATAAAAGCTGCTTCTCCCAGGTCTTTCATGGAGAATTTTAATGAAATCCAAGCTTTCACCGATTATAGCATGGGAATGTCATTGCCTAAAAGAAATACATCATCAACATATAGGACCATGAATGTCAGTGCGCTCCCATTAACCTTCTTATATACACAAGAATTATATTCGTTTTGAATGAAACCATATTCTTTTATGATCTCATGAAAACGTTGGTTCCAAGAACTCGATGCTTGCTTTAATCCATAAATGGATCGGTTTAACTTGCAAACCTTGTTTGCATGTCTTGGTAGACAAAACCATCAGGTTGTTGCATATAAACATCCTCTAAAAGGTTTCCATTAAGGAAAGCAGTTTTGACGTCCATTTGCCATATTTCATAATCGAAATAAGCAGTTATACCAAGCATTATCCGAATGGATTTAATCATGGAAACGGGTGAAAATTTTTCGTCGTTGACGATACCCTTTCGCTACAAGCCTAGCTTTGTACGTTTGTATGTTGCCATCCATGTTAGTCTTCTTTTTGAAGACCTATTTACAACCAATAAGCTTAACGCCTTCTGGTGCATCAACCAGTGTCCAAACTTGGTTGGTATACATGGAATCCATTTCGACTTCATGGCATCCTGTCATAAAGCGGAGTCGATACCTTGTATCACTTCCTCATACGTAGCCGGTTCATCTTCCTGAATAAGATTAATATCTACATGAGGTGAGATCAAAAACCCATACCTCTCAGGTTGTTTTCAGACTCTCTCCGACCTACGTGATTCTTGTGTATTAGAAGATTATGGAACAGTCTCATCCCTGATAGACTATTCGTGTTCCATGAGGGGGTCAGTGCCAGGAACAGTGTCACTCTGATTTTCATCGAATTCTACTTTCCTCCCACTTGCCACTGCATTCATGAATTCCTTTTCTAGGAAAACCGCATGGAGAGCAACAATTGTTTTGTTCTCTTATTGGTTTTAGAAATAATATCATTTGGTTTCACTAGGATAACCTACAAATAGGCACTTATCCGATTTGGGTTCTAGTTTGGTACAATCCAAACATTTAACGTATGCCCAGCATCCCCAAATATTCAGGAATGAGAAACCCGATTCCTTTCCTGTCAATATTTCATATGGAGTCTGTCCAACAGACTTTGACAAAACCTTATTCAAAATAAGTATTGCACTATTTAATGCGTATCCCCAAAAGGAAATTGGTAGCTCTGTGCGACTCATCATAGACTTTACCATGTCCAATAACGTTCGGTTTCTCCGTTCGGACACACCGTTCAATTGAGGTGTTCCGGGAGGAGTCCACTGTTAAATAATACCATACTCTTTCAAGAAATTTTGAAACTCTTGCTTAAGTATTATCCACAGCGGTCCGACCACAATGTTTTAATACTTTTGTCAGTCTGTTTTTCTACTTCGTGTCGAAACTCTTTGAATTTCTAAAAAGTTTCTGACTTGTGTTTCATAAGATACACATAACCATAACACGATGCATCATCCATAAAGGTTACGAAGTATTCAAATCCACCTCTTGCTTGGCTAGACATTGGCCCGCATACATCACTATGAACTAGGGCTAACAATCGATGGCACATACACCTTTACCACTAAAAGGTAAATAAGATTCAGATACATCATATGAATTAGGATCAAATCTGTCCAAGTATCCATACTTCGAAAGTGTGGATATGCGAGTTTTGTTAATGTTTCCCAGACAACAATGCCATATATAAGTTTCATTTGTTTTAATCATTTTGAGCCTTTTGTTTGTCATGTTATATATTTGAGATTCATTTATATTAAAAATATAAAGACCATTATTAACATCTACCGTACATATCAAAACATCATCTTTATATACAAAACACCCAGTGTTCAGGAATACAAAGGTATACCCGCATCGGGTCAAACAAGATACAAAGATGGTATTCCTAGTCAAACTAGGTACAAAATAACAGTCTCCTAAATTAAGTACATGCCCCGAGGGCAGATTCAAAATATAGGTGTCAACGGCCAAAACGGTGACTCTAGTCCCATTTCCGACTCGGAGGTCGATCTCTCCTGAAGCCAGTCTCCTGCTAATCTGCAGATCCTACACATCAGTACATATATGAGTACCACATCCAGAATCAAAAATCCAATTTTTAAAACCAGTATTGGACATGTTTATTTCAACAAAAAACATACCTGAAGCCGAAGCCTTGCCCGCCCTCGCTTCCCTCAAGTCTTCCTGGTACTTACGGCAGTCACGTTTCCAGTGACCCCGTTTGCCACAATATAGGCAGACATCCTGGGATATGTCCTTCGTCTTCCTAAAAGACTGTGATGATTTGGCCTTGCCATTTTCTTATTTTTCTTCACACCTCTAGAAGCAAAACAAGGTAGGTAAAAGTAAGTGGTTTTGTGTAAATGAAACCAACCACATTTTCCAACTACCACCATCACGTGTGTGATATGTGTGAAGTAGGTCCCACCACTTTAAATTCAAAATTCAATTTGGCTCACACAACTAGACTTTGGGCCCTAGTTCGTTTAATTCGACTAAACGAATTTTCCATCGCTAAATAATTAAATCAATTTAATTAAATAATGATGCCTCACAAAATTATTACAAAAGTCGCTTACGAATTAATTCCAAATTAATTCGTTCACTTGAATTAAAATCCAATTTTATTTTCGTATTGAAATCAAATTTTAATTAATATATCCAATATATTATTTTAGCCCAAATAAATAAATTAAATAAAAAATCCAATTTAACTATTAAATTTATTTTACCGATTAATTCTAAATTAATCACGTTCTCTCTTCTATACGAATTTAATCCCATATTAATTCTTGCCGCAATTAATCCCAGATTAATTTTTTCTCTCTTAATTAATGCTAGATTAATTCTATTCGAGTCAAATGTCATTGGTGAATCTTTGGGAAGCGACCCAAGATATTCCCGGATATGTTGGCAGTAAATCCGGTTGTCGGACTATCCGACACGTGCGTATTCCGTACCACATTTTCACCGATATACAAGACAAGGTTGGCTTCTAGCAAAACACCGTACCTACCAAATTCTCCAGAAATATCTACAGAGGAATATTATCTATATCAGGCGTAGTATTACTATGTAATGCGTAATACGATCCAGTATCGGATGTCACATGCTAGGCCTGGGGCTGGCTCTGTGTCTGCCCCGTACGAAACATATATCGGATAATTAGTAACTAGTCTCTGTAATCGGAAAATCATGACCTAGTCATACTTTCCCGATAGCTGCAGCTTTTAAGAGTACTATTATCGTATCCTGCGTGACCATCATCTCCATATGACTGAAGTGATACTCCCATCTTGAAATCACATCCAATACACTACGATTATCAATAAATTCAGTACAGGCGTACACAGAACCTGTTAAAGCTTCAGACGACCAATACCAAAGCAAATTGATTATCGCAAGTACTAGCGACGTAAGTCTCAGGTTAAAGACTACATACACCTACCCTGATTCGGATTCCCATAGACACATAGTCATACTACCAATGGGATTTCGAGGGGTCTATCCAGAGCGAACTGTTCCCGGTCCAACGGCTAACAGAACCTCTTATCACACTTGCATAAGTATCCAATACTTAAACATATGAGAACTATGTCGTTAAGCTTCCATAACGCGCACAAGTGCAATACTAGTCTATTCCGCATTATCGATGTCCAGTCTCGATAATACTACGACTAGTGATATTTAATGATTAAATCGTTCGTGGATTAATAATGTCTCATATCTTATTAATCCGATTTAACCATATGGACTTTTATCATTAATAAACATCCAAGTAATCCAATTACAATAATGATAAAATAGCAATTTCCTTTTGTCACATAGTTAATTTGTACAAAAACACAATGTTGATTACAAATAGTGATGGTATGGGTCATAATTGTCCAACAGTTATAAAATCCAATGGTACATGGAATTGTATCCCGAGTGCAGACCATATTACCGTCCATTCAGATTCGGCTATGGAATTTATATCCGGGTTTCCATCCTATATATCAATGGAATTTATTATGCACTAATTAAGACCAATATATTAGAATTCAAATTTTAAACCATAAATCCAATTAATCCAATTAATTGATTTCCATGCATATCATATTCTAATTTAAACACTTTAAATCACATAAAATCATATATCTTGTCTATAATGATAATGCATCTAAAACATGTTATGGCATGTGAAATGCAAGAGTAGGCACCCTAAGCTATATGACATGTTATTCAAACAATTCGAAATAAACATACAAATAACATAAACAAATATTTTGCATTGACCAGGCTCTTATTTATCCTATACTAATCTAATTAGTACAAAAATACCTAAGGCACCCCTTGGTCTTCAAATCACGCTCCAAGGTGGTGTTGGCTCCTTTTGCGGCTTTGGTGCTCCAAATTACAACAATTGAAAATTTACATTGGAAAATCAAATTACAACAATTGTAAAAATTGGCCTAATGGCCTTACATCCCAAAAATAAAAAACCAACATATAAATAAGAGCCGGAAAAATTTACGACCAATGCAAAATCCATTCATCACATGATATAATAAAAACATTCATCATATGGATATTATTTTGTGCCCACTCATCTAAACATGTATATCATATTTATAACTCATAAAAATATAAAAACAGAAACTTTAAATTAAAAAGAGAAGGGTTAAGAACACTTTTCAACCTCGCTCTCGATGCCAATTGTAGGAAACGCTTTCCTCGCGCAGCGAAAACGGTTTAGGCACCCGGATCGTATTTGAAAAAAAATTTCTGCCCTCCTCATATATCCAGAATTTTTCACCAAAAATTCAGATCTATAACAACCAGTTATTGTAACTTGTATAACAAAACTGCATGAGACAGTAACCCTTCGGCATCCATTGTACAGCGTGTGCTTCTACTCACGCACTCATCCATTTTCCATCCACCAGGTCCGCAAATCATGATCAAAACTACGGCACTTTGCAATTCTTTGATAATGATCCAATCCTGCGCCATTTTAGATCATTGGCATGCGTATGCGTATTTGTGGCAATCTTTCATGCATTTAAGTCACACGTATGATGATGAAAATTAATTCAAAAATATGAGCAATGCCCCAAGATGATTATCCCAACGTGATGACCATGCAATTGCCGAAAACAGCAAAGAAAAAAAATATCCTTGTCACCGTGAGATATATGTTCGGATCCACCATTCGACCTTCCGAGCTATGTCTCGTTACCAACGGAAAGTAGGGTGGGCTACACTCACAAGATAAATCCCTAAACTATTTAAAGATTATAAATCACACTAATTTTTATTTTTAATTTCTTCTTCTTCTTGTTTTTGTTTTCTCTCAACTCTTGAGAGGATTTGCTTGAGAAGATGAAGATGGAGGCTAGGGTTTCAAAAGGGATTCCCTAAAAAGAAAAATAATTTTCCTTTTTATATTTAGGTTAATTTGTTTCCCAAACAAAAATAAACCTTTCCCTTTCTCCTCCTATCAAAATCGCCCATAGCATTATTTTTCCATTAATTTTGTAACAATTATAATAACTTTTCATAAAGAAAATATATGTTACAAAATTGAATATTTGACATCCAATTAAATGGTGTAACTTCCAAAATATTGCCAAGGGTTTCCAAAAACCAAAAATTGGAAATTCTAATTTTAGCCTTCATTTAAATTATATCATATACAATTTAAAATAAATAATTATCATAGAATAATTTATTATATAAACCATATATTAACATTTAATATATAGTTCCAAGTTTGACAAATAATATTATTAATCATATTAATAATATTTATACATATGTGAGTATATAATTGGACTATCCAATTATATTAAATCCGCTATAGTAAATCGAGCTAGCACGGGGACCAAATGGACCTACGGTTCCGATCTCCAATAATCTCGAAATATTAATTATGCTCTTAATTAAATATTTCGAATTATTAATTCCGGGTTATTCCACTAAAAACTCGAAGTTGCACTCTCGTTGCCGCATATGATATATTAAGCCGAACCAAGTTGGTGTCCATCGATATAGTCACTACATATAGATTAACCTTTCACGAGTATCTCATAATTAGAGCCAGGTCATAATGTCCGTTATACCCCTCTAACTATTTTTACCTTAATTACCATTGATTCTCTAATGAACGATTTATTCATAACCATTATGAATTTTAATCTTTCTATTCGTAATAGAAAGACTTGAGCGCTCAAATCGTTCAAGTACCGAATCAACCATTAAGAAAGATACTCCTCTACTTCTCGCAAGAATGAGTGAACTCCATGTCTATGTAAAACGTTCCCAGCTACACAAAAGACCATGCCCCCAAAGTACGTGGCTATTGGTCGGGACTGCTACACCAACCTCACCTTTGTAAATCAAAGGACATAGCCTGCCATGCAGGAGTTCGTAGTACACTCAGGATTAAGATCAATCCATATATAACCATCTAGTAGATTGAAATGACTTTTTTTGTTTAACTTATATTAAAAGAATGTCATTCTCATCTGGGTCCAGTCCTATATGATCACATCATACAAGGTGTCTTCATTCTCATGTCTCTACATGGACGATCTTGGATCAAGGTCGCCATACAAATATAGAATGGACCGCAGCTATAGATAAACCACAAAAAAGTACCCGCTTTGTTTGCTCTCTATGGACTATTTAAGATTACTAACTTCAGACTTAAATCATCTTGTGTACGACACTCATACACTAAGTCTGAAGGCACATAAGTAATCTAGGGTATTCAAGATAATTTATAATATGCGAATATTAAACAAACATTTTGATAAATGAGTAATGCATCATTTTATTTCAAAACACATAAAGCCATTTACATTATATGTATCTCTAGGGCATACATCCCAACATAAATCTCAATTGGTGATAAAATATAATGACTCGAAATTACATAACTCAACTAGAGTAGTAACTTGGCGACTTAGATAAATTTTTCTCCGAACATTTGTGGGAATTCTAGAGATGAATTAGTGGGCCAAACCTTAAGTCAAGCCTAACAAAGCTTATTACACATGTGGGCCATAAGCAAAGTTGGAATAGTTAGCCCAAATTAAAATCCAACAAGAATTTCAAAATTTTGGCCAAAGTCCTTTCTTTTTCTAGAAAAGCCATAATTTCAAGACCTTTCTAGATTTATTTTGGGCATGTTTTTGAAACAAAGAGAAAAATGGAGAAACTCCTCACTTTACTCCCTCATGGCTGAAAATACTGTAGAGAGGAAATGAGAAAATTTTCATTTTCTTGCAAAACCTCCAAAGATAATCTAGTCCAACCCATCTCAAATCAAGTCTTGAAAGAAAAAAGTGAGGTTTGGAGATTCTATTGGTGAAGGAAGGATTTACTTCAAGGTAAGGAAACTTAACCTAAATTTGAAATGTTAAGTGTTTGAGGATTTGATGATTAAAGGACGTTGGGGGCTTATGGTTGATGTGTTTATTGTATTAAGGAAGTAATGTTTTTTTAGACCCCAAATTATGAAATCCCTAGAAATTGAGCTAAGTTTGGGAGTGTGAGAATTTGATATTGTGATGATGTTAGAAGGTATATTGGTGATGATTAACATATTTTTTTGTTGATATAACTTGAATGGTGTTGCAAAATTGGGAGTGAAGATGGAGAATTAGTGTTGGCCCTGTAATTATGCTAGCATCGCGACACACAACTCCTGACATTGCGACGCGAAACAAAAATATGCCCTATGCTCAGTTTGCTCGTGTGAGCGTCGCGACGTGGAAATAAAGGAAGCTTACTCCCTTAGTTTTGTTATTGATGAGTCACAACACTTAACCATTAGCGTCGTGACGTGTGTAGGAGTCGCAACGCCCAACCCCTGGTGTCGTGACGCGGAACCATCAGATGCTCACTGTCGTAGTTGTATACGTGAGTGTCGCGACGCCCATGGGCCAGTGTTATGACGCGTGATCAGATTTTCTAGGATCAATTTTATCCATTCAATTTCATCCTAAGTAGTTAGAGGGCATCCTAAGGGTTTCGTATAAGTGTATATATACGCGTTATGTCATGTTACTAGCATAAAAATCAATCATGTATTACATATTCTTTCATATCGATTACAAGGAAACTAACGGTTTCTTTGACCTTATATCGACGCCAGAGCATTGAGAGATCACCTACTCTGAGATGTAACATCCCATTATGTCAGATTTTCAGCAGTTTAGGTGTATGAGGGGATGGTGAGATGTAACGTCCCATTGCGTCAGATTTCAGTAGATTCTAAGACATTTTAGACAGCATGTTTTACAAAATGAATTTTTTCATAAAACTTTGAAAGGAAAAACCTAATTTAAGCTTTATAAATTTAGAAAGTTGTTTCGCTAATTATGAGTATTTACTATACGATTTTTTAGTTTTATAGCTCCACTCACTGGGTTTATTAGGACTCAAACCCACTCTCCAGTTTTGTAGGATCTTTTCGTTGGTGAGCCACATCCATCTTTTGGAGACATGGATCAAGGACAATAGTAGCACTGCAGTCACTAGTTACATAGAATGTAGTCCCTTTTATTTTCCTTTTGATGTATGACATGTATATTAAAAAAGTTTTATGAAATGTGCGTGCTTGTATATTTCTAAGATGAAAAGTTATTAAGATATGAAAACAATTATATTTCTAGTTACTGTAAGTGGTTTAGGTGGTAGTGGAATTTTTCATCTACTGAATTGGGGATGTTACGAAGATGGTATCAGAGCATGGTCTAGTGAGTCAGTGACTGCAGTGGAAAAGTAGCAGTGTCTTATATATGTAATATGCCTGGGGTACTAATATAAGAGGCTGTTTCTCTAGTATCCTTGTTCTGAGCTATGTCTCATTCTGATTGATTATGATTTCTATAGAATTCTATCGACCATTTTCCTTCTTGATTACTTAGATATCATGCCACCCAAAGGTAGAACCGGATTCAGAGGTAGACCTAGACGTGGGAGGGCACCCTAGAGTGTAGATCTAGACCAGAGATCAGTAGCACCTCCCCCGAGATAGTTATGAGGCAGAGAGCGGAACCTGTACATGAGGGTGGTGTAGGAGAAGATAGGCAAAACTAATGGTTCAGAATGATGATGCAGTAGCTATGGGTTTGCAACAGATCCAGTGCTCCGTAGAAGCACTTGCTTAATTGATTACCCGACAGTAGCAGTTTCTATGCCTAGAGCCGATAGCTGCAGAACCCATAGTTCTCATTCCCCTCCACCGGTAGAACCTTATTGGCTCACCAGATAGTAGTTCCCCCAGTTAGACCAGATCCTATCATTTTTCAAGTAGGACCCTCCACCTTACCTCATGGACTTCCTCCAGAAGCAGTTCAAGCACCGCAATATCGAGAGCTGTTAGTTTCTTTGCATGATTTCCGGAAGCTTCATCCACCAATATTTTAAGGAGTAGAGTCCTCCCCTGACCCATGCAAATTTATTGAGGAGTCGGACCGTATATGTACCGTTTTGGGATGTTCATCAGAGAGGGCGGTTGAGTTAGTCAACTTCCAGTTGAGGGATGTAGCAAATACTTGGTTCATGGCTTTTCGAGATGGTCGGCAGTGGAGTATTCCTCCATTTACTTGGGCTGAGTTTAGTAAATCATTCATGTCTAGATTTATGCAATAGAGTGTTAGAGATGCCAATGCTCGAGAGTTTGAGCAGTTAGTTCAGGGGGATCAGATGACAATTTCTCTGTATGATATACATTTACCCGACTATCCCGGTATGCCCCATATTTGGTTTGTACTAAAGAATGAAAGTGAAGAGATTTGTTAACGGGCTGCCGGATTATCTATTTCGGTCCATCCAATTACAGAGACCACTATCTATACCCAGGTTTCTGGATGCTGCTCTCCAATTTGAAGCGCGAGTTAGAGAGATACAAATAGAGAGAATATCTCTAAATAGGCCAAGATCAGAGGAGAGAGTTAGGCCACAGCAAGGTGGTCCGAGTAGACAGCAACATATGTCAGCCCATCCCACTAAACTCGAGATATGGGCTCGGTCTAGGGGAGTGTTGACCACATGCCTATTCAGAATGCCACCTCTCGTGCAGTTTCTTCTCCGTCGGTAGCCCAGTCGGGGCGCAGTCACCCAATATTTATGACATATGGATAACCTCATTCCGGAACTTGTAGACTAGGGAACATATATTGTTATCGATATGGACAAATATGTCATCTAAAGAGAGATTATCGAGTACCAGCATATCAGTTGCCACCTTCCAATGCCACTCCATCGGTACCCCAACACCAGCCTAACAGGATTATGGGAGGAATAGAGCAGAGGTCATTAGATAAGGGTCAGATAGCAGGAGGAATGGGACAACCAGTGAGTGACCGAGGACATGCTTCCATTAGTAGAGCTCATTGTAGAGTGTTTACTCTCACGCCTCAGGATGCTCAGGCGTCTAATGCAGTTGTCACAAGTACACTATCAGTTGGTTCAGTGCTTGCTAGAGTATTATTTGATTCGGGTGCTACTCATTCCTTTATATCACCATATTTTGTGACTTAATTGGGTAGAGATACAGAGCCATTAGATTCACCCCTCATCATATCTACACCAGTAAGAGATCATATAGAGGTTACACATGAAGTAAAGGCTTGTCCAATTTATATTGATGGACACACGTATTACGTTGATTTGGTGTCTTTAGTATTTTTAGTTTTGATGTCATCTAGGGGATGGAAATGTTAGCTACGCATCACGCGGTATTAGATTGTTAGGAGAAGACTGTTACCTTACATACTCTCGATCAAACAGTTAAAGTTTATCAGGGGGGTAAGAGTGCAGTACCTCATAATTTAATATTGGTGATGCAAGCGTTTAAGCTCCTTCGAAAGAAATACATGGGTTACTTAGCCTATGTGACAGATAGTATAGTGGAAGCAAATGACATTGAGCATATTCCAATGGTAAGGGAGTATTCTGATGTCTTTCCAGAGGAGTTGCTAGGATTACCACAGGATAAGAGATTAAGTTCTGCATAGATGTGGTTCCAGGCACGCAACCTATATCGATCCCTCCATAAAGGATGACCCTTGCAGAACTCAATGAATTGAAGGCGCAGTTGCAAGAATTTTTGGATAAGGTTTCATTCGCCCTAGCGTGTCTCCATGGGGTGCTCCAGTATTATTCGTGAAGAAGAAAGATGGAACACTTTGGTTGTATACAGATTACCGACAGTTGAATAAAGTAATGATTAAGAATAAGTATCAATTACCGAGGGTCAATGACTTGTTTGATCAGCTACAAGGGGCACAATATTTCTCAAAGATCGATCTTCGATCAGGATATCATTAGTTGAAGATTAGGGAGAGTGATATACCAAGACAAACCTTTTCGGACTAGATATGAACATAATGAGTTCTTGATAATGTCAATTGGCATCACTAATCCCCCCACAGCTTTCATTGATCTGATGAATAAGGTATTAATTCGACAAGTATTGACTTTGACACGCCCATTTGAATTGAATGCTTATCAAGCGCATCGAATCTCCCTCGGGAGCTTCAGACCCTTTCTAGATCGATTTTTGATAGTGTTAATTGATGATATTATGGTGTATTCACGCAGTGAACAAGAGCACGCAGAGCACACCAAGTGCTACAGACGTTGAGAGAACTCAAGTTTTTTACCAAGTTCTCTAAATGTTAGTTTTGGTTGTCAAGTGTTGTGTTCTGAGGCATGTTGTGTCATAATAAGGAATCGATGTAGACTCTCAAAAGGTTGATGCCATCCAAAATTGGCGCCGACCTACCAGTGTGACGGAGATTCGTAGCTTCCTGGTTTGGCAGGATATTATAGAAGGTTCGTAGAGAATTTCTACAAAATAAATTCCCCATTAACGTGACCGATTCAGATGAATGTGAAGTTTGAGTGGTCAGATGCCTATGAAAAGATTTTTCAGAAGCTCAAGCGGCAATTAACTACCCCTCCGGTTCTAGCCCTACCGATAAAATCATGATGATTTATGCTATACTACGATGCTTCTAGAGTCGGATTGGGATGTGTGCTAATGCAAATAAGGAAAGTTATTTCCTATGCTTCCAGGTAGCTAAAACCCTATGAATAGAACTATCTCATTCATGATTTAGAAATGGCGGCGATAATATTTGCCTTAAAGGTATGGGGGCATTACTTGTACAGTGAAAAGTTTGAGATTTTCACTGACCACAAGAGTCTTAAGTATATCCAGAGTCAAAAAGATCTTAACCAGAGGTAGAGGCGATGGATTGAGTTACTGAAGGTTTACGATTGTTCAATTTAGTATCACCCTGATAAGCTAATGTGGTAGCAGATGCCTTAAGCAGGAAATCCATGGGAAGTTTAGCTCATTTTCCGATTAAGATGTCGCATTCAGTTAGACAAATGTCGAAATATATTCTAGGTGGAGTGAGTTTTCAAGAAACCACCCAGAGCGCATTACTGGGACAGATACAAGTGTGATCCACCCTGATAGATGAGATCAGAGTAGCCTAGGAAGCAGACCCTCAACTTCAGCAGGTTAGAGAAATATTAGAGCAAGGCAAAGATGATGAGTATTATATAAATACTGAGGGCCTCCTTAGAAAGCAAAACAGAATTATTGTTCCCCCAATTCCAGAGTTGAGACGTTCGTTGTTGGAGAAAGCTCATGCCTCTTCCTATATCATCCATCATGGGATCACTAAAATGTACCATGATCTTAAGGATCTCTATTGGTGGGATGGTCTGAAGAAAGATGTAGCAGAGTTTGTTGCAAAATGCCTCACTGGCAAACAAGTTAAAGCAGAGCATCAGAGGCCAACAAGAAAACTTTAAAGTTTAGATATTCCTGACTGGAAATAGGAGAATATTACCATGGATTTCATAGTTGGGCTTCCACGTACCCCGAAAAGGGTATGACTCTATATGGGTGAATGTGGACTAGTTGACCAAGTCTGTGCATTTTCTGCCAGTAAAGACTAATTATACAGCAACCCAATATGCCAGACTGTATTTGGATGAGATAGTGTCGTTGCATGGTGTACATATCTCAATAATCTCTTATCGAGGTTCCCAGTTCACATCCAAGTTTTGGCAGTCATTTCAAGAAGTCTTGGGTTCCCGGCTACATTTTAGTATGAGTTTCCACCCTCAAACGGATGGTCAGTTAGAACGGACCATAAAGATTCTGGAGGACATGTTACGAGCCTGTGTGATCGATTTTGAGGGTAGTTGGGACCAGCAATTGTCACTTATAGAGTTTGCATATAACAATAGTTATCTGGCAAGCATTCAGATTGCCCCTTTTGAGGCTTTGTATGGTCGAAAGTGTAGATCCCAGTGGGATGGTTTGAAATTGGGGAACAAAAGTTGCTTGGGACCGATTTGGTACAGGAAGCGTTAGAGAAAGTGAAGCTAGTTAGAGAAAGGATGAAAACAACTCAGAGTCGCCAGAAATGTTATAGATATAACCAGAGAAGAGACTTGGAGTTTCAGGTATGAGACTCGATGTTCTTAAAAGTATCTATTTTTCAAGGAGTTATGAGATTCGGTAGGAAGGTTAAGCTCAGTCCTTGATACGTCGGGCCATTTCAGATACTTTGTAGAGTTTGAGGGAGAGTGATTACGCCCAAAAAGTACTTGCGGTTATCGCAGTGTAGTTGGTGTGTCGATTCCTTATAGAGATGGTTACAAAGAACTGGTTTACTTAAACAAAAACGTTAGCAATAACTAAGTCAGAAAGATATAGATTGATTTTTAAAATAAGATAAAAAATATATATAGATAAATTCTTAGGAATATATATAGAGAGATATGGCAAAGCATCGGGAATCCCTCTTGTATCAAACTTTTATATTCAGTTATTGATTCTTATTATTACTCAACTAAAGTTTCACATCCCAAACCAACAGTCGAAGGATATTCAATTCTACATCTATTAAATTCTAAGGTAATCAATGATTATTTTCTCTATGTTAACATCACACAAAACTCATCATTACGAGCTATCAAACGTCGACAATATACCCTCAGGCAATACTGTAGCAGAAAACCAACACATAAAACAATTTTTACCAGTCACAACTAGTTTCACAAATCACACATAGAAGAAGCATGACTGGATCTATATGGGAGTTGACAAAACACAATCTATGGGCTCAGAAATCGTAAGATAATAAAGAACAACAACCATTAATCGTATTAAACGTTAAAAATGTACTTTAAGAATCAAAAACTTAAACATAGAAATTCAAATACAAGAGTTCATCATTAACTTTGCCTAGGAGATTAGTTCTCCATACGAAATAGAGAGATAGCCTGAATAGATTGGAGACACGACATGTTCGTCTTTGAAGTTCTTCATTCTTCTTTCTCAATCCTGATTTTGTGGCTCTTTATGTGTGTATCTCCTCTATTTCTCTCTGATTTCACCTCCTCTAGGGTTTGGACGAATTTTGCTTTATATAGGGAGGCCTCGGAACAATAATACACATCAAAGATGTCAAAAATCAGGGTTTTGGGGCATCCGAGGAGCCGGGGCGCTGGTGTTTGGGTGACGCAGTGCCCAATCCTCGAGAGTTTTGGCTGGGATGCATTTTATGAGGGTGATGGGTTTTGTGAATATTTTGATGTGTTTTGTGTTATTTTGTAGATAAATAAAGTTTCAGGACATTCTGGAGGTGAATTGGAGCAAAACAGGAAAAACTGGACAAAAAAGGCAAAATAGTCATTTCAGCGTCGCGACGCTGAAGACTTGCGCGTAGCGACGCCCAGCATGCACCGGATTTTCTAACGTGCGCCGGGTCAACGGGTCAGAATTTGAGAAGTTTGACTTTGCTAACATGCGCCGTGCCACATGTCACCATCTCAGCCGAAGTGCTAACGTGCGCCGTGCCACGTGTCATCATCCTACGGTGCCGACACTCACAATTTCCACGTGTGCCACGTGTCATCCTATGTTATCGCCACGTCATCGGTCAACGAGTCAACTATGCCACATGTCTTGCCACATCATCATCCACGTCGCCAGGTCAACCGAGTCAACACGCCACGTCATCATCAGCTAATCACAGAGCGACACGTGTCGAAATCTTATGGTGCCGACAATTGATCTCAGCCGCCTTGCCATGTCAGCGCCACGTCATCAATGACGTCAGCTTCATAATTGAGTTCCAGCCGCCATGACACGTGTCGACCTTATCCTCTTATCCAAATCGCTACGTGTCAAGCTGTCCTTGTGCCACGTCTCACTGTTCCAGCGTCGCGACGCTGGGACCTTCAGCGTCGCGACGCTGGAAACCTAATTTTTTGCCTATAAATAGAGTGCGAAATTTCAGATTTCAGTGTACCATTCTCTCTCACTTCTTCTATGTAATTAGGAAGTTCTTCTCTCTCTAAGTTTCTTTTAATTTTTAGTTTTTATTTTTGTAATAATTTTAATTACTTTTTGTAATAATAGTAATTTACTTTCTTTACTTTTACAGTTTTTACTATTCACTATGAGGAGGTAACTTCCCTATGCTAGGGTGAAAGGTAATTATTTTACTATTGCTATTTAGATTAATCTCCCTTAAATATAATATATTCACTATTTAAAATAATGACTTAATAAGGGATACCGCTATATTGGTCGGTTGGTAATTCATTTTAATCTAGTTTAAACCTGACTAATCAAGGATACCGCCAGATTGGTCGGTTGGTAAATTTAATTTTGGTTCCGCCTTAATGGCTGGTTGGACTTAATTTGACTAATCAAGGATACCGCCAGATTGGTCGGTTGGTAATTAAATTCCCTTACCGCCTATATGGCTGGTTGGACTTAATTTGACTTAATCAGGATACCGCCAGATTGGTCGGTTGGTAATATTTTCACAAGTTTATATATTATTTTCTGGGAGATATCTAAATTAGTAGTAGTAGAAATAATTCCTTTTACCTTAGCATTTTTATTTTATTTTACTTTAAAGCCTTACTTTACGCAATTACTTTCATCACTTTATTTTATGGCTTTTACTTTTAAGTTTTTACTAGCCCTAGCTATGTGTCATAACTAAGTTAGTAATCTAGGGTTGTGATGAATTTCAATTTACCGGTTTATAAGGGTTAGATTATAGTTTGGGTAATTTAGAGATTTATTTATTGAGTCTTAATCTTAAAGCCTTTTTATTAACTGGCCATTAATAAAATTGATAAGGTAAACTTAAAATGAACTAGACATAGGGATTTTAAGTTTAAGACCTTAGACTCAATAGCCCACGATCTTCCTTGAGGATAGATAACCCTTTAATAGATTTCCTTATAGGATAGGAATATACTTGTCGGGCGGGGGTAGCCATAATTGGAACTTAAACTTAATGAATCTAGGTAATTTGGTTGACATAGACATATGGTTCAATTGAATTATACTAGGTATTTGTAATTGACCATCAGAAGAGGCTTTTACATAATTTAGTGTTCCAGGTTAATAAATTGATATATTACCCAACTATAGGATATACTACACTTCATCTTTTAAATAATATTGAAATAAATCACAACCCTAGATAGTTTTTAATATTGAATTTTCTTAAAATCTACTTTCAAACAATTTTATTTACTTGTCTTTAAATTTAGAATCGTCGCCATTTCAATCAATTAAAAAAACCTGTTAGATACTAGTAATCACTTGACCTCATAAAAATTAATAGATAAGGTTTTAAGTCCTCGTGGGATCGATACTTTTTATACTACTTGAACGATACGTACGCTTGCGTTACTGTGTGTTTACGCGGTCAAGTTTTTGGCGCCGTTGCCGGGGACTTAGTTATCTTTTACTATTAGTTTACGGGTTAGATCGTTACTTGTATCTAATTTTTCTTTTTACTTATTGTTATTGTTTCTTTGTGTTTCAGGTTCTCAGAAACTTCATGAGACGAACCAGAAGCTTTGAACTTCGACCGCTTGACCCAGAAATTGAAAGAACCATCAGACAGTTGAGAAGGGAAAGGCGAGAAGGCCAAAAAGCTTTAGTCAACATGGAACCTGAACCTTACCTTTGGAGGTTTGCACCACCAATTCCCATTCGAGACAGGACCATTCCGGTGGTAGACGACTCATTTCCTGTATTGTACTTCCTCCCTTACCAGCAAATGCGGGTGACATCAAAACTTGTTGCATTCAGATGATTCAGCAGACAGTTCAGTTTGGAGGAAATGCAATTGAAGATCCTAATGCCCACATCAGCAACTTCCTGGAAGTTTACGGCACTTTCAATTACAACCGAGCATCAGAAGAAGCAATGAGACTTCGGGTTTTTCCATACTCCGTGAAAGACAGAGAAAAAGCATGGCTACATTCATTACCAGCAGGTTCTATCACAACTTGGAACGCTCTAGCTACAAAGTTCCTTGCGAAGTACTTTCCACCAGCCAGAACAGCAAAACTGAGGATTGACATCACATCTTTTGTACAACAAGATTCAGAATCTCTCTACGAAGCTCGGGAAACCATGAGATTCCAAAATGGCTTCAAGTCCAAACTTTCTATAATGGACTTTCTGGACTGATGAGAACCACAATCGATGCTGCTGCTGGAGGAGCTTTGATGGCAAAAGGAGAAGATCAAGCCTGGGACCTAATCAAAGAAATGGCTAACAACAATTCCTTATGGCCAATAGAAAGGAGCATAATTCAAAGAATTGCAGGAATTTATGAAGTTGGAGCCAATACAGCAGTCAACACCAAGCTGGATCAGATATGCAAATTCATGGAGACTCTTACCACTGGATCCACAAGTTCACCATATGGAGGAGCACCAGAACCACACCAACTCGAAGAGACGGTAAATTATGTCAACAATTTCAACAGACAGGGGAACAATCCATATTCCAACACTTACAACCCAGGGTGGAGGAATCATCCTAATTTTTCATGGAGCAACAATTCAAGCCAACAAAAGAACTATCCACCACCTGGATTCCAGCAACAGAACAAAGGCCAGGAGCAGACAAATAAACCAGTAATGGCAGAGATGCTAGCTCAATTAAAAAGATATGAAGCTATGATTCAGAGCCAATCAGCTTCCATCAAAGCACTGGAGAATCAAATCGGACAATTGGCCAATGCTCAGAGTTACAGACCGCCAGGTAATCTTCCCAGCAACACAGAACCAAATCCAAGGAACCGAGGGAAGGAGCAATGTCAAGCCATTACCTTAAGAGTGGTACTGAAATCAACAAAGATGTTGGAATCAAGATGTCCCAAGAAGAAGTTCCAAAAGAAGCCGAGAAACAGATAGAGGAAAAATAAGCAAATGAAAAAGAAGCAAAGGAAAAAGAACCAGAACAAATCACTCCACCACCACCTTTTCCTCAGCGTCTTCAGAAAAACAAATTGGACAAACAGTTTGCTCGTTTCTTGGAGATTTTCAAAAAGCTGCACATTAACATACCATTTGCAGAAGCCTTGGAACAAATGCCCAGTTATGTCAAATTCATGAAAGACATTCTTTCACGAAAACGGAGATTGGGAGACTACGAGACAGTAGCTTTGACGGAAGAATGCAGCGCCATCATTCAGAGGAAACTTCCCCCGAAGTTGAAAGATCCTGGTAGTTTCACAGTTCCATGCACCATTGGAGAACATTACATCGGTAAGGCTTTATGTGATTTAGGTGCCAGTGTTAATTTAATGCCTTGGAGAAGCAATGCCTACCTCAGTATCTTTGCAACTTGCTGATCGAACACTCACATTTCCGAGAGGAGTCGTGGAAAATGTGCTGGTTAAAGTTGACAAACTCATCCTTCCAGCAGATTTCATCATCCTTGACATGGAAGAAGACAAAGAAGTACCTATCATTCTTAGGAGACCATTCTTGGCTACAGGTAAAACTGTGATTGATGTGCAAAAAGGAGAACTGACCATGAAAGTACAGGACCAAGAAGTGACCTTTAATGTTTTCAAAGCCATGAAATTCCCGAGCGATGAAAAGGAAGAAGAAGAATGCTTCAGAATTGATGTTGTTGATAGTATTGTTCAGAATACTGAGTCAAATCCCACGGATACACTTGAAGCTTGCATCACCTACATGACTGACAGTGAGCTAGATGCTGAAATCCTGGAATGTATCAACTACCTTGACAAACCATTTCGATTCAAAGTAACACCACCAGTTGAAAGTTTGGAACTACCAAAGAAAGATTGAATCAAGCTTTCGATTGAAGAACCACCACAGTTGGAGCTAAAGTTACTTCCGAACCACCTCAGGTATGCATTTCTTGGAAACTCTTCTGAATTACCTGTTATTATTTCTTCTTCACTAACATTGGAGCAGGAAGAAAAACTACTGCGAGTGTTACGAGAGCACAAAAGAGCTATTGGCTGGACTATAGCAGACATTCGAGGCATGAGTCCATCATTTTGCATGCACAAAATCTTGATGAACGATGAGTACAAACCCACAGTGGAGCATCAACGAAGACCCAATCCAATCATGAAGGAAGTTGTGAAGAAAGAAATCATCAAATGGTGATGCTGGCATCATTTACCCCATCTCAGACAGCAGTTGGGTGAGTCCTATGTAGTGTGTGCCAAAGAAAGGAGGAATGATTATGGTCACCAATGAAAAAAATGAGCTAATCCCAACAAGAACAGTGACTGGATGGAGAGTATGCATGGATTACCGAAACTGAACAAATCCACGAGGAATGACCATTTTCCATTACCATTTATTGACCAGATGTTAGACAGACTAGCAGGACATGAGTTCTATTGTTTTTTGGATAGATATTCAGGGTATAATCAGATTGCTATTGCCCCAGAAGACCAGGAGAAAACTACCTTTACATGTCCCTATGGTACTTTTGCTTTCCGCAGGATGCCATTTGGATTATGTAATGTTCCTGCTACATTTCAGCGTTGCATGATGGCCATCTTCTCAGACATGCTGGAGCAGAGTATGGAGGTTTTTATGGATGACTTTTATGTGTTTGGAGATTCTTTTGACCATTTTTTGCAAAATTTGGAACAGGTGTTACAAAGTTGCGAAGATACAAACTTGGTACTTAATTGGGAGAAATGCCACTTTATGGTGCAAGAAGGCATTGTTCTTGGACACCGGATCTCACAAAAAGGGATAGAGGTAGACAAAGCTAAGATAGAGATAATTGAAAAGCTACCTCCACCAACATCAGTTAAAGGTATTCGAAGTTTTCTTGGACATGCAGGTTTTTACAGGAGATTTATCAAAGACTTTTCCAAGATTGCTAAACCTCTATGCAATCTTCTAGAGAAAGATGTGTCTTTCAACTTCACAAAAGAATGCCAGGAAGCTTTCGAGATCTTAAAACATAAGCTGATTTCTGCCCCCATCATTGTAGCACCAGATTGGACCCTTCCATTCGAGGTAATGTGTGATGCTAGTGATTTTGCTGTAGGTGCAGTTTTGGGACAACGCAAAGCAAAGATTTTCCACACAATTTACTACTCCAGCAGAACTTTGAATGAAGCTCAACTCAACTACACAACCACTGAAAAGGAGTTGCTAGCAGTTGTGTACGATTTTGACAAATTCCGCTCCTATTTTTTGGGTCCCAAAGTGGTGGTATACACAGATCATTCAGCAATCAAATATCTGATCACAAAGAAAGATGCCAAACCCAGATTGATTCGTTGGATACTTCTTCTGCAAGAATTTGACGTGGAGATTCGAGGCAGGAGAGGAACAGAAAATCAGGTGGCAGATCATCTATCGAGGCTCGAAAATGGAGAACAGCTGGCAAAGAATTGTCAATCAAAGAAACTTTTCCAGATGAACAGCTGTTTTCCATAAAACAACAGGAAGTCCTTGGTATGCTGACTATGTCAACTACATTGTGTCAGGAAAATGGCCGTTGGAATGGACAACTCAGCAACGGAAGAAGTTCTTCAAAGAAGTCAAGCATTATGTCTGGGATGAACCATACCTGTTTAGACGCTGTGCTGATCAATTATTGAGACGTTGTGTTCCACAGGAGGAGGTTCAACAGTGTTTTGCAACACTGTCATTCATCACCATATGGCGGACACTTCAGCGGAAACAAAACTGCAGGCAAAGTCCTTCAATCAGGTTTGTTCTGGCCCACACTTTTTAAAGATGCTTATCTTTTTGCTTTTCAATGTGACAGGTGCCAGAGAACGGGGAATATTTCCAGGAGAAATGAAGGACCGTTGCAAAACATTCTGGAAGTGGAGATATTCGATGTATGGGGTATTGATTTCATGGGACCCTTTATTCCATCATTTGGAAACCTGTACATCCTGGTTGCTGTAGACTACGTCTCCAAATGGGTTGAAGCAATTGCACTGCCATCCAATGATTCAAAAGTGGTGATCAAATTCCTAAAAAGAACATTTTCACTCGGTTTGGAACACCTCGAGCAATTATCAGTGATGGTGGCTCTCATTTCTGCAACAAATACTTCGATGCACTCCTATCCAAATACGGAGTTACTCACAAAGTTGCCACTGCCTACCATCCACAGTCAAATGGACAGGTTGAGGTTTCAAATAGGGAGATCAAGAGAATCCTAGAAAGAACCGTTGGATCAACAAGGAGGGACTGGTCTACAAAACTAGATGATGCATTATGGGCCTACCGAACAGCTTACAAGACACCCATTGGTATGTCCCCATATCAATTGGTGTTTGGGAAAGCATGCCATCTGCCAGTTGAACTTGAACACAAGGCGTACTGGGCACTGAAGAAGTTGAATCTTGACTCACAAGCTGCAGCAGAGAAAAGACTTCACCAACTCAATGAATTGGAGGAATTTCGCCTACAGGCTTATGACAATGCCAAATTATACAAGGAAAAGACCAAAAAATGGCATGGCCGAAAAATAGTGCACAGACAGTTGGAACCAAGGCAGCAGGTTTTGTTGTACAACTCGAGATTGAAACTTTTCCCTGGAAAGTTGAAATCTAGGTGGTCCGGACCATTTGTGATCACTCAGGTTTTACCATATGGAGCTGTTGAGTTACTGGATCCCAATACCAACAACACATTCAAAGTTAACAGTCAGCGTGTCAAACACTACTGGGGAGAATCATTTGAGCGACAAAAAGAAAGTGTCACACTTTCAGATCCAGCCTAACGTTCAAGAAGTAAAAGTCTAGCTGACGACTTTTAAACTTAGCGCTCGCAGGGAGGCAACCCATGCAATTTTTGTATATTTGTGATTTTGTGTGATTTAATTTTGTGTTGTTAGTTTTTGTAGATTAGTCATTTCAAGATGGAAGAAGCTCTCGCAAGGAGAAGCTCTCGCAATGGAAGAAGCTCTCGCAAAGATTAATTTTCTTCTCTCCCTCAAAAATCTCTAATGAAAGTTTACAAAGCTCGCTTGGAACAGATGAGGTTACTGAAGATCCATGGTGTTCCTAATGACATTCGTTGGGTAATTGAAGCACGTGTCCGATTGGCAGGTAAATCTTCTGACTCTTTTATTTCACACATTGCCTGGTTTTGGAAGAAGCACCTATGCAAAGAAACGAAGAGCTAAGCAAATAGGTGTTTGTTACAAATCTGCACGTTGGAATTGCAATACTCGTTGTCGTTCTTTAGAATGGTTCTATTAATCGCGAAGACAAAATTAAATTCATTAGAGATGGCTTGAGTAAGGAGTCTTTAGATGATATATCTTCGACTCTTGAGACGCATCCCAGTGGATATGTTCACATAGACTTTCGCAGATTACATACACAATTTCAAAAAGAAAGACAACAGTTAAGTCTTGGGAATCTGACTCAAAAAGACCATGTTTGCCAATTATAAGAAAATTGGATGGAAGCTTGTCCCTGACGCATAGACGTCAATCAAGCTATTACTTTTCTGTGAATATTTTATCTCTTTGTTTTTTTCCTAATAATTGTGATTTGTTTTGTTGTTTTCTTTTGTTTTCTCCGACAGGATCCAGACCTTTTTGACTATCACGATCTATTTTACTATTTTGCTACTAATCGTTATTTGGAAGATACTTGTGCTATTTTTACTCACCCTTTTCAGGTATTATAAATTCAACTCATCATTGCACTTTTGAAGATATTCAGAGTAAAAAATGGAAGCCACTTCAAGAAGACGAGTTGAAAATATTTGTGTGTTTTGCGGTAGTAGTGTTGGTACTAAACCACAATATGTAGAATTTCAGTTAACCATGTATTATCGTCTAAACTCTTTTTCTACTGTTTAAGACATTGGGGACAATGTCTCATTTAGGTTTGGGGGAGGGAATTAGTTGATTAATATCTTATTTTTAGTTGTATGTTGTTTTTATTTTTAGTTCAAAATTTTTCGAAAAAAAAAAAATTGAAAAATTTCAAAATTTACAAAAATATTTTGCATTTTTGTGTTTTTATTTTGACTAAAAATGTGAAATTGGTAAGAGGTAGCTGAGTAAGGAGTTTCCACTCCTGAGACGTATCTCAAACCTATTTCGAAACAAGTTAATTCTTGTTTATTTCCTTTTGAATTATTTAATTTGTGAATTCTCCTTAACATTGATTAAAATGAATCTTCATATGCTCTGTTGGCAGGTATTATCAACATACATAGTAACATACGGACATGAGCTAAAATTGAAAAGTTTGTAATATTCAGTACTATAGTTTAATTGGAGGAAGCATCTCAAAAAAGTGATGGAGTAAAAAAAGAAAAAAAGAAAATCCGAGATCCGAGTTATTAAGTCCGTAGGGGTGTCTTAACACCTGGTGCCCTAAAAACCACTGTTGGGAGCCACCGACCCAAAGCTCGCTACATGGATCAAAGATGCTGCAAAAATATATATATCTGAAGTCTGGGTAATTAAGTCCGTAGGGGTATCTTAACACCCGTGCCCTAAAGCCAACTGGTTTGGGAGCCACTGACCAACACTCGTTACATAGATGGAAGATATTGTATATAAATAAAAAAATAGAAAAAGAAAAAAATCAAAGAAAAAATCAGAAAAATGAGAAAAATTTTCCATTGCTATGTAAGGGTGTGAAATCTGATAAAAATTTAGGACAAAAATATTACTCTATTATCAACTGCACTTATGACTGTTGTGAGCAAAAATGAGTTGTTTAATATTTTGTTAGTTGTGTATATGGAGAATGGTAAAAATAATCGGAGAATTTACTTATTTAGTAATTTAGAAAGAAACAAAACAATTAGTAACTTGGAGTAGAAGTTTCACCTGATTAGTCACTAACTTCTTTATTCTCTTTTCGCTTGTCTTTTTGCTTTTGTGTGCATTAGTTTTACTACCTTTTTACTTTTGTAAAATGTTTGTGGGTATCATTGCTGAAAACCCTCACGAGACTACAACTCATCCACTATGGACACCTAGGGGTTTAAAGGCTTGTTGCATATGCTAAATGCAACCGTGATCCCTACGAAAATGGCTTAGTTAATTTTATTTTCAAGTTATTTTATTTTCTGTTTTGCTCGAGGACTAGCAAAATGTTAGGCTTGGGGGTGTGATGAGTGGTGAATCTATCACTATTTCCCACTCATTTAACCTAATACTTTGTATAGTTTCTTGGGTTTTGTGAATATTTTGATGTGTTTTGTGTTATTTTGTAGATAAATAAAGTTTCAGGACATTCTGGAGGTGAATTGGAGAAAAATAGGAAAAACTGGAAAAAAAGGGCAAAATAGTCATTTCAGCGTCGCGACGCCCAACATGCACCGGATTTGCAAACGTGCGCCGGGTCAACGGGTTTGAATTTGAGAAGTTTGACTTTGCTAACATGCGCCGTGCCACGTGTCACCATCTCAGCCGAAGTGCTAACGTGCGCCGTGCCACGTGTCATCATCCTACGGTGCCGACACTCACAATTTCCATGTGTGCCACGTGTCATCCTATGTTATCGCCACGTCATCGGTCAACGAGTCAACTATGCCACATGTCTTGCCACATCATCATCCACGTCGCCAGGTCAACCGAGTCAACGCGCCACGTCATCATCAGCTAATCACAGAGTGACACGTGTCGAAATCTTATGGTGCTGACAATTGATCTCAGCCGCCTTGCCACATCAGCGCCACGTCATCAATGACATCAGCTTCATAATTGAGTTCCAGCCGCCATGACACGTGTCGACCTTATCCTCTTATCCGAATCGCTACGTGTCAAGCTGTCCTTATGCCACGTCTCACTATTCCAGCGTCGCGACGCTGGAAACCTAATTTTTTGCCTATAAATAAAGCGCGAAATTTCAGATTTCAGTGTACCATTCTCTCTCACTTCTTCTATGTAATTAGGAAGTTCTTCTCTCTCTAAGTTTCTTTTAATTTTTAGTTTTTATTTTTGTAATAATTTTAATTACTTTTTGTAATAATAGTAATTTACTTTCTTTACTTTTTACAGTTTTTACTATTCACTATGAGGAGGTAACTTCCCTATGCTAGGGTGTGAAAGGTAATTATTTTACTATTGCTATTTAGATTAATCTCCCTTAAATATAATATTCACTATTTAAAATACTGACTTAATAAGGGATACCGCTATATTGGTCGGTTGGTAATTCATTTTAATCTGGTTTAAACCTGACTAATCAAGGATACCGCCATATTGGTCGGTTGGTAAATTTAATTTTGGTTTTGCCTTAATGGCTGGTTGGACTTAATTTGACTAATCAAGGATACGCCAGATTGGGCGGTTGGTAATTAAATTCCCTTACCGCCTATATGGCTGGTTGGACTTAATTTGACTTAATCAGGATACCGCCAGATTGGTCGGTTGGTAATATTTTCACAAGTTTATATATTATTTTCTGGGAGATATCTAAATTAGTAGTAGTAGAAATAATTCCTCTTACCTTAGCATTTTTATTTTATTTTACTTTTAAAGCCTTTACTTTACGCAATTACTTTTTAGCACTTTTATTTTATGGCTTTTACTTTTAAGTTTTTACTAGCTCTAGCTATGTGTCATAACTAAGTTAGTAATCTAGGGTTGTGATGAATTTCAATTTAACCGGTTTATAAGGGTTAGATTATAGTTTGGGTAATTTAAAGATTTATTTATTGAGTCTTAATCTTAAAGCCTTTTTATTAACTGGCCATTAATAAAATGATAAGGTAAACTTAAAATGAACTAGACATAGGGATTTTAAGTTTAAGACCTTAGACTCAATAGCCCACGATCTTCCTTGAGGATAGATAACCCTTTAATAGATTTTCTTACATGATAGGAATATACCTGTCGGGCGGGGGTAGCCATAATTGGAACTTAAACTTAATGAATCTAGGTAATTTGGTTGACATAGACATATGGTTCAATTGAATATACTATGTATTTGTAATTGACCATCGGAATAGACTTTTACATAATTTAGTGTTCCAGGTTAATAAATTGATATATTACCCAACTATAGGATAAATACTTCATCTTTTAAATAATATTGAAATAAATCACAATCCTAGATAGTTTGTAATATTGAATTTTCTTAAAATCTACTTTCGAAGAATTTTATTTACTTGTCTTTAAATTTAGAATCGTCGCCATTTCAAATCAATTAAAAAAACATGTTAGATACTAGTAATCACTTGACCTCATAAAAATTAATATATAAGGTTTTAATTCCTCGTGGGATCGATACTTTTTATACTACTTGAACGATACGTACGCTTGCGTTATACGTGTGTGTTTACGCCGGTCAGAGGGGCGCCGCGGCGCCAAGAACTTGGGCGCAGTGGCGTTAGTGAGCCACCTTTGCTGGTTTTGCCGCTTCTTGCGTCTGATGGTCCTGTTAGGTCCCGAAACATGCATAATTGCTCCATTCTTCTTACTTCATTGCTTCCTAATAACAAAGCACAAAATGACTCTAATTAAGATTAAAACATATGATAATAAACCCGAGTTATCAGTGTTCTAAGCACACTTTCATGCACTTATCAGAACCCCCAACCAGCTTATTGCTAGTCATTGGCAATTCAAGTGCAAAATAATATAAGAACAAAACTAAATAAGTAAATAAATAAAACTATCTAAGCCACTTTCGTAGGGATCACGATTGCATTTAGCATATGCAACAAGCTTTTAAACCCCTAGGTATCCCTAGTGGACGAGTTAAGTCTCGTGAGGGCTTATAGCGACGACACCCATAAACATCATTCAAAACACATGCAAATATGCAAACTAAAAATAATAAAATACAATAGTCTCAACAGTTACACATATTATTTTCCTCAAAAAATGCCTAGTAATGAAATCAGAGAACCTTCAAAGTACTCAAGTAACTCAAATCCAAGTCCTTGAATAAATTATCTAAGCCAGACTCACTGTGTGTGTGTGTGTAAAGGTTTTATTCACAGCTTGATTCCTAGGTAAGCCAACTTAATGATTTCATTTAAAATTGGGATCAATTGGTCAAACCAACCTAGATATCTCAAATAAGCTCTGTAATTGCTTTTCTGTGCTCAATATGGTATGGTTTATTTTTTTTTCTTTGTCTTTTTTTTTCTTTTTGAACTTTTTATTTTCTTTTTTTCAACACACATACCTTTTAAGGTAGCATTTCTCCTCATGGTGGTCCTAATACTCGCCCATGAGTAGCTTCACGCTTATCGGTTATAAGTGGTTTAATTTATTTCTTCATATAATTTTCTTTTTATTTTCAATCATACCACACATCATGACACTAGCAAATTAGGATAGACATCTAAGCAAACGGTCATTCATCGACATGTAATTTCTTCAACTAGTCATTTTGCCAACAACCTAGGTTGTTACTACTAAGAACCTATAATTAAGTGCTTACGAGTCTAACCTAGATCAATTTCTCAATGCATCAGATACAATTAGATTAAAAAACTTATCGTTTCTAAGGTTTTATCCTAAAGCAAACAATATCATCATTGGACTATGCTTTACTGTTAAGGACTAAAAACAAACAAACAAAACATTTTTTTATAACAGGTATTGTCATGCGCATGTATACACCCCCACACTTAAAGTTTGCATTTTCCTCAATGTAAGATAAAGAAAAAGAAAAAGGATTAAGGAATAACACTACGAGGCGCAGAGTTAATCAGGTTCCGGCTGGTGAGACTTTAGTTATGTGGTTGTGTAGGTTGTGCTAACTCCTACTTTTGACCATATGAGTAGACATTTTCCATACCCTAGGTCAATAGGTAGTGATATAGTGAGGCGAGGGACCATATCATATGTAAATCGCATACATAATAGGTATAGATATCTTTCCTTCTCATTTGGGGGCCTTGGCATATTGCTAGATGTCAACCTTGGTCATTGAAATTGAACGACCATCTGATCGGGGGATAATTTATGTCCGATTAAATTATCATGATTCATTTCATGTCCAACTTGAGGGAACCCAAAAGGTCACACACAACAAAGTCGAAATCAATGGTTAACAGTGCACAGTACATATTTAATAGCATATATGATTGCTGTAGGAATTGTTCATAAATGGTTCAATGTGTTTAATTATTGAACAGATCATTTATGAGATTCCATAGTGGCTTAAGGATTGGTGAATGATGATAAGGGCACTTTGGGAATTGGAATAAATAGATAAAAAAAAAAATTACTATTCACGTGAATAGTAACGCGTGAATAGTAAATTTTTTTAATTTATTTTTGTTATTTGTTTTGAATTCCAATTCGGCCCAAACTCTTATTAGGGTTTTATAATCTCATTAAACCACGAAATTAAGATCCAATTGCTAAGATTAAATTGGCTTTTATCCCACATCGGATTCTTAATAAATTTTGTTGTCTTTGTAGCACTATATAAACCCAAAGAATTCTTCACAAAATTTTGCACCAAACCTTTCATATATTGGGTTTATATAAGTGAGCAACTCTAAAGTTTAAGAGTAAGCCACTGATTTTGAGGATCCTTAAGTCTAATTGACTAGAGGAACCTCGAGTTAAAGGTTTTGAGGTATTTGCCTAGGCTAGCACCAAGGGCAAAATACCCGTGCACTTAAGGCGTAGTCTTGCCGTTGAGGTTTGGCTTTGGTGTGTGCATCTTTGGAGGCCACACACTTGGGTGGCTCTTTGTAACGTGGAAGAGCTTGCTGAGTTCGAGAAAAGTTTGTAGATTGGAGGGAGGACTGGAGGAGTCTACGGTTCAAGTAAGTCTTTTTCTTTCTTTATTTTTATTAGAGTTCTTATGATAGTTAGCATGTTTAGGTTTATGTTCTTTGCATGTTTTATGAGTTTTACGCTTAGAATATATAGTAACATGCCTAGGCTTGTAGAACAATAAAAACAAATGGGTCTTGGGCAAAGGGAAAGCGGCATAATAATTATTATTTTCCGCTGCGCACTCGCGGCCGCTTCCCAACAAACACTTATGCAAATAAATAAATAAACATGCAATTAGCACATAATAAAATAAAATAAAATAAAATAAAATAAAATAGACAAAATAAATTAAAATAAAATGTAGATGCAATGGTTGCCTCCCCGATAGCGCTAAGTTTTACGTCTTTAGCCAGACGTAACCACTTAGGGTTGCCTCCCCGCTAGCGCTAAGTTTAACGTCTTCAGCCAGATGTAACCACTTAGGTTGTGATGGTGGTTTCGAAGTTGCGAACTGATGAATGCATGAAACAAAATTTTTGGCTAGTTGCAGCATTTCATCGATTGATCCGCCAAGGTCTACTGATGGCTGAGATTTTATCAATTGGTCCAACCTTCTTTTTAGCTTCCCAAGTATCATCTTCAATTGAGCACTAAATCTCTTTTTCTTCCTTTTACGGTTCTTTGGGGTCAGGTCCAGCTCAAGAGAGTTAGATGTATGGTGTGCAGAGGCTATTACAGGTAAGACTGTGTCTAGCATATATATCTAATGCCACTCGTTATCTTCTCGTGGTTTTTTCTCAACATGGAAGATATTCACTTCCATTGTCATGTTTGCAAATGTTAACTTCATGAGACCATTGTTGCAATTAATAAGTGCATTAAATGTAGCAAGAAATGGTCTACCTAAGATGAGCGGAATTTTCGACTCAGTGTCAACCACAGATTGTGTATCTAAAATCAAGAAGTCAACATTGTAGTATAATTTATCAATTTGAACTAAAACATCCTCAACTACTCCCTGTGGTGTTCTAATGGATCGGTCAGGTAACTGTAAAACTACAGATGTAGGTTTAATCTCACAAAGCCCTAACTGCACATAAATCGAATATGGCATGTGGTTAACACTAGCACCTAGATCTAATAACGCTTGACCAAACTCAAGTGTGCCAATGATGCAGGTGATAGTGGGACATTCTGGATCTTTATATTTTGGTGGAGTCCTCCGTTCAATTACTGTACTAGCCTGCTCTATTAAAAATGCAGTCTTTTTCACATTATGCTTCCTCTTCATGGTGCATAGATCCTTCAAAATCTTCGCATATGTAGGAACTTGTTTTATCACATGTAATAATGGAAGGTTAATCTTTACTTGCTTAAGATGTTCTAGGATCTCACCATTTAGGTCTGGGTCTCTCACTGTGGGCCTAAAGTCCTGAGGGAAAGGTACTCTAAGTTGGAAAATAATCTCTTGTTTTTCCTGAGAGGTACCTATGCCACTATCTTTTGGATCATCTATGGTGTTGGACGTGTCTGTCTCCCTACCTCATTACCACTTCTAGTGAATATAGCATTAACACCCTTTACATTGGCTGCTTCATGATCAGCCTGTGCCATGTGTTGGCCTTGTTGATTTGGTTGAGTTTAAGATGGAAATTTTCCTTGTTCTTGCACACTCAGGACATTAGTCAATTTAGAGACTTGACTCTTAATTTCCTTATTATCCTCAACAACCTGAGCTATCAACGACTCAAACCTTTGATTGGTTTTACTCTGGGCCTCTATAAATGCATGCATGCTATCTTCTAAAGAATTTATAAGGGCGGTAGATGTGGGAAACTGAGGAACACTGTAACTCCTAGTTTGTGGTGCTTGAGTAGGCTGATGGGACTCATGTTTCCAACTAAGATTGGGATGGTTCTGCCAACCAGGATTATAGGTATCTGAATAAGGTGTGTATGGCTTCTTGTACATCCCTAAGTTATTACATTGTTCCTCATATGTCCACATCATCTCACCATATACAGGACACTCTTGGTGTTCCAGGTGAGTGACTGCATTCATAGTCTTGCTATCTCTCACTTTTAAGGCTTCTAACTCTCTAGTCAATAGCTCAACCTATGCCCTAAGACTATCATCTTACCTGAAGTGGTGTATGCCTCTGCTAGGAGGAGTAGGGTGTGTCCTATCAGTGCTATCTATGGCATTAGGTCTAGTCCAAGTATGAGATTTTTCAGCTAGGTCATCTAAGTACTTGAATGCCTCATCAAGGTCTTTCCGTATAAACTCACCATTACACATAATATCAATAAATTGACGCTCTCTAGGGGTTAGACCATCATCAAAATAACTTACTAAGTGCCAACTCTCATATCCATGGTGAGGGCAACTAGCTAACATCTTTTTACCTCTCCCACATTTGGTAAAGGGTTTCACTGTCTCTCTTTGAGAAGGTGGAGATTTTTCATTTTGAGGCATTCATCTTATGGTGTGGGAAATATTTATTAAAGAACGCTTGTGTCATCTCATCCCACGATCCTATTGACCTAGGTCTTAAAGAGTACAACCAGCTCTTAGCTCTATCCTTAAGGGCAAAAGGGAAGAATTTAAGTTTAATTGTGTCGGTAGTTCCAAACCGGTCATGGAAAGTCACTACAACCTCTTCAAACTCCCTAATGTGCACATAATGATTCTCGTTCTCCAAACCATGGAAGGTTGGGAGATACTGTATCATCACATGTTTAAAATCTATGTGTGGTGCATTAGGAGGAAACATGATGCACAATGGTGTAGCTGTGTGAGTGGGATGTAGGTATTTTTCAAGAGTCCTCATGGCTGGTCTCTCGTACTCACTCATAGTACGTGTGCTAGACGCGGATAGTGTGGCAAAAAGGTTTTAAAATATATTGTCAGGGTCTAAGTCTGAACTTTATTGTTCAATCCTAATGAATCTACCAAATCTATCCTTACGTCTAGGCATGCAATTAAAGCTCAAGTAATACGGGAAATAAGAATAAAATAATAAAATAAAATAAAATAAAGGAATAAACTAAAAATTAAAATCTAAACTAAAACAAAACTGAAATAAAATAAATAAACAGAAGAATAAAAGAAGGAACGAAGTTACCGCTTTGTGTTTGACCAACCAAACCTGCTCCTTTAAATCGTAAATTGTCTCCCCGACAACGGCGGCAAATTTTGATTACGCCCAAAAAGTACTTGCGGTTACTCGTAGTTATCGCAGTATAGTTGGAGTGTCGATTCCTCAGAGAGATGGTTACAAAGAACTGGTTTACTTAAACCAAAACGTTAGAAATAACTTTGGCAGAAAGAGATAGATTGATTGGTAAAATAAGATAAAAAACTATAGATAAATTCTTAGGAATATCAGTAGAAAGATATGGCAAAGCATCGAGAATCCCTATTGTATCAAACTTCTATATTCAGTTATTGATTATTGTTATTACTCTACTGAAAGTTTCACATCCCAAACCAACAGTCGAGTGTATTCAATTCTACACTTATTAAATTCTAAGGTAATCAATGATTATTTTCTCTATGTTAGCAACACACAAAGGTCATCATTACGAGCTATCTAACGTCGACAATATACCCTCAGGAAATAATGCAGCAAAAGACTAACACATAAAACAGCTTTTACCAGTCACAACTGGTTTAACAAATCACACATAGAAGAAGCATGACTAGATCTATATGGGAGTTGACGAAACACAATCTATGGGCTCAGAAATCGTAAGATAATAAAGAACAACAACCATCAATTCTATTAAACGTTAAAAAGGTACTTAAGCATCAAAAACTTAAACATAGAAATCCAAATACAAGAGTTCATCCTTAGCTTTCCCTAGGAGATTAGTTCTCCATGAGGAATAGAGAGATAGCCTTAATAGATTGGAGAGATGACATATTTGTCTTTGAAGTTCTTCGTTCTTCTCTCTCAATATTGTGTTTGTGGCTCTTTGCGTGTGTTTCCCCTCTGTTTCTCTCTGATTTTCCCTTCCAGTAGGGTTTGGACGAAGTTGGCTTTATATAGGGAGGCCTCGGAATCATAATACACATCAAAGACATCAAATATAAGGGTTTTGGGGCGTCCAGGGCACCGCGGTGCTGGTGTTTGGGTGCTACAGCGCCAATTCCTTGGGAGTTTTGGCTGGGAAGCATATTGTTTGGCGCCGCTGTGCCAATGAGCTATCTTTGATGGTTTTGCCGCTTCTTGCATCCGATGCTCCTATTAGGTCCCGAAACATGCATAATTGCTCCATTATTCTTGCTCCATTGCTTTCTAATAACAAAGCACAAAATGACTCTAATTAGATTAAAACATATGATAATAAAGCCAAGTTAGCAGTTTTCTAAGTACACTTTCGTGCACTTATCAGAGAGCATATGAGATAGCGCTTCCACCCAACATAGATATGATATATCTTGTGTTTCATATATCTACGTTACGTAAATACTTGCATGATGAGTCTCATGTGTTTGAGCCCCAAACAGTTGATGTTCGTCAAGATTTATCGTATCTAGAGAAATCATTAGCTATATTGGATAGAGAGACTAGAAATTTATGATATAGATGGATACCTTCAATCAAGGTTTTTTGGAAGCACGACAAAGGACAAGAGTCCACATGGGAGCCAGAAAAAGCCATGAAGGAGCAATACCCCCCAACTATTCACAAAAGTAGGTATGCTCCATACCTTTAGGTGTGTTGATTCAAGGACGAATCATTTTAAGGGGGAGAATTTTAACGACTCGAAATTACATAACTCAACTAGAGTAGTAACTTGGCGACTTAGATAAATTTTTTCTCGGAACATTAGCGGAAATTTTAGAGATGACTTAGTGGGCCAAACCTTAAGTCAAGCCCAACAAATTTTATTACACATATGGGCTATAAGCAAATTTGGAATAAGATTAGCCTAAATTAAGGCCCAATAAAAATTCCAAAATTTTAGCCCAAATGTGTTTTTTTTAGAAAAGCCATAATTTCAAAACCTTTCTAGATTTATTTTGGGCATGTTTTAGAAACAAAGAGAAAAATGGAGAAACCCCTAACTTTACTCCCCCTTGGCCGAAAATAATATAGAGAGGACATGAGGAAATTTTCATTTTCTTGCCAAATCTCCAAAGACAATCTAGTCCAACCTATCGCAAATCAAGTCCTTAAATAAGAAAGTGAGGTTCGGAGATTCCATTGGTGAATGAGGGATTTAATTCAAGGTAACTAAACTTAACCTAAATTTGAAATGTTAAGTTTTTGAGGATTTGATGATTTAAGGATGTTGAGCGATTATGGTTGATGTGTTTATGTGTTTATTGTATTAAGGAAGTAATGTTTTGTGAAACCGCCGATTATGAAATCCTTAGGAATTGAGCTAAGTTGGGGGCTGAGAATTTGATATTGTGATGATGTTAGAAGGTTTATTGGTGATGATTAACATATTTGTGGTTGATATAACTTTAATGGTGTTGTAAAATTGGGAGTGAAGATGGAGAATTAGTGTTGGCCATGTAATCGTGGTAGTATCACGATGCACAACTCTTGGTGTTGCGACGTGAAATAAAATGATGCCCTTTGCCCAGTCTGCTTGTGTGAGTGTCGCGACGCCGATGGGCCAACGTCGCGATGCTGAATAGAGGAATATTATTGCCTCAGTTGTACTTTTAGGGAGTCGCGACGCTTACCCTTAGCGTCGCGACGTATGTGGGATTCGCGACGCCCAACCCCTAATGTCCCGACGCAGAACCATCAAATACTCACTGCCTCAGTTATATACATGACCATCGCGAAGCCTATGGGCTAGTGTCGTGACGCGTGACCAGTTTATCCTAAGCAGTTAGAGGGCACCCTAAGGGTCTTGTATAAGTGTATATGTACGCGTTGTGTCATTTTACTAGCATAAACGTCAATCATGTATTACATATTCTTTCCTATCAATTACATGGAAACTAAATTTTTCTTTGACTTTCGATTGATGCCAAAGCACTCAAAGATCACCTACGCCGAGTACCATACCGGACTTACCGTAGCATAGTGAGTGGACCCTTTTTTCCCAAATTGCGTTTATTTAATTATTTTGATGAGAAACATACTTTTAAATGCTTTAGGGTGTTAGCCAAAATGATGTTCAGATTATTTTATTAATGAGAATGTTTTGAGAAATTATTTAGAAAGAGATGATTTTCAAAGCATGATTTTGATGATTTTCGGAGGCATGAGGGAAAAACCCACCTCATATGTAACTTAAAACAAATATGGAATTGACGGATATGGATAATGTGTGCACACGTAGTTCAGAACTAGGGATGATAGATGCCATTAGATCTGAGATTCAAAGTTAGGAGGGTATCATATATCAGCACCCCCAGCTTTAGTTCTGTGGCTTGGGGGACGGCGAGACAAAGCACCCCAAGACCACCAGTTTAAGCGTATTGGGGGACAGTGAGACGTAACTCCCATATGCGTCGGATTTCCAGTAGATTCTCAGACATTTCAGACATAAGGTTTTACAAAATGATTTTTTTTTGCATAGAAGTTTCGAAGGGAAAAACCTGATTTAAGCTTTATAAATTCATAATGTTGTTTCATTGATTATGAGTATTTACTAATACGGTTTTCTGGTTTTATAGCTCCACCCACTAAGTTCATTAGGACTCACCCCCCACTCTCCAGTTTTGCAGGATCTTTCTGCTGGTGAGCCACAACCATCTTTTGGAGACATGGATCAAGGATAAGGGTAGCACTGCAGTCACTAGTCACATGAGTCCATCTTGTCAGACCTACATTCACACAAAATGTAGTCCCTTTTGTTTTCTTTTGATGTATGACATGTATATGATGGTACAGACTATGTATATCTTCTTATGGTTCAAGTATTAAAACAATTTTATGAAATGTGCGTACTTGTATATTGCTTAGATGAATAGATATTAAGATAAGAAAATTGTTTTATTCTAGTTGTATTCAGTGGCTTAGGTGGCAGTTTAATCTGTCATCTGCCGGTAAGCTTCCCAGATTGGGGATGTTACATGAAAACTTTGGATTTGCATGACTTTTAGATTAGTTAGGGTAATAATGTGATTAATTATGTAATTAATTCAAAATATTGATTTGGTTAAATTACGGTGTTGTGGATGCGTAATTAATTGTGTAATTAGAAGCATAATAATGCGTAGCGAAAATTCCTGAAATTTCTGGAATCGTTCTGGAAATATTTTGGGAATTTTCCAAAAAAATCACATTATGAGCAAAATCATAATTTATTGAAATTAAGGTTTTTGGGCCATTGCTACAGTACTCAAAGTGTTGTAGCAAAGTGTATCGTGTGTAGGAAAATTTTTGGAATTTTCAGAATTGTTCATGATGTATTTTGGAAATTTTCTGCACTAAGGGCAAAATGGTAATTTATGAAAATTACAAGGATTTAGCTACTGCTACAATACATGTGTCACTATAGTAGTGGGCTAGTCGGGTTCACAAATGATTTAGCTGTCTGAATATCCTGGTTGGTCGGTTCAATGAATCGGTAAGTGATTAACGTCTAACCACGAAAAGTGTTTTAAAAATATTTGCCTTAACTCTTTTGCGTAATCACTCTTTAATATTTGATATTAATGAGTGATATGGGTGAAATATGGATAAAGTTGAGGTATTTGATACCAATTAATTTACAGGGATTAAAAAGGTTTTACAAGTCGATTTCACCTACGAACGCGTTTCCGCAGTGTGTGCCCCAACAAACGTCATTCTTATCCAACTTATAGTAGTGACAAAGTACAAATCACTACACCAATTAAAGACACCACAAATGAAGAACTCAAGAACAATTCTAAGTATTACAAGAGTGGTCATAACACTCTAGAATGAGAAAAAAATATCATATGATAAAATTGAACTAATATTACACTAATATTAATCAATATCACTTCACACATGTATTTATCCATTAAATCCATCAACCAAATCAAAAAGGCCCAAATTTTAGAGAGTAACGAATCTCTACAACTTTTATAAGAATCTCTTAAACATAAGAATTCGAGCAAGAACAACAAAAAATAATTTTTCTAAAATAAAGAAAAAAAAATATTACCTTTAATCTTCCAAAATCTTCTTTAACTTTGTTCTTGTTGGAAATCTTCTTCTCTAAAATGTTTGGAGAATTTTTTATGACACCAGTAGGCTAGATTTTTCATTAGCCAACAAAAGAAAGAAACATATCCTTATATATACACAATTGCCGTGAAAATGAGGGGGTATAATAGTCATTTTTAAATTTTTTTAAATCAAATTAAATAATCAGAGCTTTAATGTTGACAATTCCCATTTGTAAACTCCAAGCTTAAATGTCATGGCATTAGTAACCAATAATAATTAAACATTTTACATAATAATTATGAAATTTAGATATTATTTAATTATCTAAATATAATTATTAATATATATGTATTTTTATTTGCACTAAATAACAAAATACATATATTAATGACATATATCAAAATCTCATTTGATAATTAATTAATATGTATCTAATCAAATTTTGTATCAAATACAAATACACATTAATTATTAAATGATCGAAATGCCCCTAAACATTTGTAATTTCATTTAATTGTTAAACGATTCGAATTAACTCATTTAATCCGATAAAGTATTATGAATAATCTATATTATTCATAATGCGTTGTCCAAGTGCTCAACGAGTACACTTCATATTGTGGGACTCTCTAAGTTTAGGTTGATCCGTCACAGAATTTAATTTCATGTCCATAATTCATCCACTCATAAATTATGACACCCACAGATAATCTCGCTAAATTATGCAAGTCGAGGTCATTACATAAGTATAATCCCTTCGTCACAGGCTATCGATATTATGTCGGGGATATAGATAGGAATGTTGAATCCGTTAGGTTAATATAGTCGCCTTATAAATTTTCGATTTTCTGAATAACAATCGGAACTCGCTTCCAAAGTGTACCACGGCCATGGATTTACTATATCGCAAACACGTGCAAGATACCTATGCCTTGTACACAGGACTGGCATATTTTATCTGATACTCACAGGATATCATGAGCATGAGTCCACACCCAACGAACAGGCGGAGGTCTGATCTAAATAGGTCGGTGATGTGACTGCCATCAAAGTGTGGAGGATGTCTCATATATCCACAATGGTATCTCAAGTCGAAGGACCACTATGCTACTCAACTCGAGAAGATTCCTATTGACATTGGTGTACCATATATTAGGAATTCTTTGGTGATCAATTCAGTGTTTATCAAATAAACAACTACATGTCTATACTAGTCTCCAGAGACTCATGGTTCATTGGGATAAACCATCAGACCAAGTCTAGATATACGACATGCACTGGTGTCGGTGGATTTTACTAACCGACCTGTGTTAGTAAATCTTGACCAGAAACTTTATTTGAGAATATACAACTTATAGTGACACTTCCCAATGTCAATTACAAACTACATTGTAACTGCGCACTACGTTATAAATTCTTGGGTCTTTGTCTAGTATATGTACATATCAGTAAACCATATTTATTTTCAATCTAATTGATATTAGATCAAATACGTATATAAAAGACAATAAGTATGACCATATATAAGTAATATTATGGAAAACGGTATTGTTCGTATTCATGAATCGGATATACATACGATCCGAATTTGACACTCTGAGCACCAATCCTAACAGTCTCATGGCTTGTAATTTTTGAGGAGTTGTGGGTGCGATTTGGGCCAACGGACTGTGAAAAATTTCATGAAGCCTTGTCACGAGTGAAGCAGACATGACGCTATGTTACTATTAAAGAGAGTTTGAATGATTTGGAAATCGGGTGCACGGATGGTCACAACAGGCAATGTTTGGAAATTTTATAAGAGGGCTAAAATCTGACATTGCAGAACATATACGATTGTTCAGGCCAAAATCACTTAAATATGTAATCAGTTTACCCATAATGAAATATGGAAAATTAGACCGACAACATCAATTTGCAAGAGTCATGGTGTCCAGTAAACCAACACCTAACTTCAATAATGGAAGTCGTACTCATGTGCGTAATTTGAGTTCGGAGGAGATGCAAAAATGAAGAGACCAAGGATTTTGTTTCTACTGTAATGAGGAGTTTATCATAGGACACAAGTGTAAGAAACCACAATTACTGCTGTTGGAATAAGAGATGACAAGCAGTGTCAGTAGCGGTGAAGGACAAAACTAAACGCAAGGCCAATCAGTAATTATATGGAGGGTCTACAAGATAGGGATCGAGAAAAAATATGGGCTGAATAATCGGAGAGAGCTGAGGAACAAGAGATTTCACTTCATGCACTCACAGGATGGACAGTACCCAAAACCATGAGAGTTACGACAAAAGTGGATCAACATTAGTTTATCGCCTTAATTGATAGTGGCTCTACTCATAATTTCATGAGCCAGAGGGTGGCGCAGCTACTGTATATGGCTGTAGTTCCTATTGAACCTTTTACCGTGAAGGTGGCTGATGGCAAATTACTTCAGTGCCGAGGTCTATTCGAACGGGTTCAGATAGAGCTCCAAGGTATTTCGTTCTCCCTTACTTTCTATGCACAACTCATAGTTGGACTGGATTTTATGTTGAATAGTTGTAGACGCTGGATTTTACCTGAGGTCCATAATCGAGAATTTGTATGATGGGGCTCTAGCGATCCTACAAAACAATGATAGAATGAGCGGAAAGTTTATACCCACTGGTGTGGTGGCTGCCGTAGGCACTCTGACACTCAAGTCAGTGGTGAATACTAGTAATAAGTAATGGAAGAACAAGGTTCGGAGTTACCTTGACCTCCGTTGACTGCCGTGACAGCAGTGGTTGGTGTTTAGAGATGGAGAGATTTTGAGAGCTCTAATGAGAATGCCCAGCTTTAATGAATCGTGACTCTGAATTATGCTTCTTTTTATAGGCTGTTATGACATGGGTCTCATTAATTTATGAAAAGCTTAACTTTTCGATGTGTGAACGGCTAACCAAGTGGGGGTAATTAATCATGACAAAGACATTTTTTGTTTTGGCTGTTGGGAAAATCAAGAGGTTGTTTTATAGGCTTCTCATTGTATATGGGCCTAAGAAGTGTTCGGTCATTTGGTCCAACCTTGGCCCATGATCGATAATTTTGAAGGAATTAGGCTTTATTTGAGAATATTTTAAATCTTGAGGGCTGGATACTGTTAGGTATTTGGGTTTTCATTGATATTGGGTCCGATGTGAAATGACGATATTGCCTTTGGCTCAAATTTGGTCCGTATTGTTTGTCTCTTACTCTCTAGTCAATGAGTCCTTGACTTGGAGATTACTTGACGAGTATGTCGTCTAGGACTAGATGAAAGCATGTAAGTGTACCTTAATGTTGACGTCGCTTGGTTATGTCAGCGGTCTTATAAAAGTCTATGATGATCCTTAGTCGACAAGTCTGGATGATGATCTGGGAATCGATCATTGGAGTCTTCAATATCGTATGGACAAAATATTGGTCCAAGCCTTGACCTCGACTAGAAATTAGCCATGGGGAATTTCAACTGAACTAGATAAAGGTTCCAGATGATTTCCAACAGACTGGTCTCGGAAAGGACCAATGAAGTCTTCAATGTCGTCTGGACCAGATGAAGTTCTAGGTCTTGATCTTGACTGGATATGAGCTATAGGGAATGTTCCAATCAATTAAACTAGATGAAGGTCCAGGTCTTGATCTTCGAACGACTGGTCGTGAGATTGACCAAGGGAGTGTTAAATGTCATCTAGACTAGATGAAGGTCCAGGTCTTGATCTTGACTCTAAATGAGCCATAGGGAATGTTTTTTCGACTAAAACCAGATGAAGGTTTTGGATGATCTCCAGCAGACTGGTCCTGAGAAATACCAGGGGAGTCTTCAATATCTTTTGGACCAGATGAAGATCCATGTCTTGATCTTGACTCGACATGAGCCTATAGAGTGGTCTCGTCGCTAAACCAGATGAAGGTTCAGAATGATCTCCAGTCTACTAGTCCTGAGAAGGACTAGGGAAGTCTTCAATGTCATTTAGACCATATGAAGGTCCAATTCATGATCTTAACTCGACATGAGCCATGGGGAGTGTTCCCATCAACTGAACCAAATGAAGGTTCATGATCTCCAGCTGACTGGTCGTGAGAAGGACTAGGGTAGTCTTTAATGTGTCTAGACCAGATAAAGGTCCATGTCTTGATCTTGACTCGACATGAGCCATCAGGAATGTTCCCGTATACTGAACTAGATGAAGGTTCAGGATGATCTCTTGTCGATTGTTCCTGAGAATGATCAGGAGAGTATTTAATGTCGTCTGGACCAGATAAATGTCCAGGTCTTCAGTTATGTCATATGACATTGACCGCGAGCATGAAGTCGTGAATCATGGCTAGTAGCGAGGTAATGATGTTTATACATGTCGTCTGGGATCTATGTCTTCTGGGAAATTGATGGCCCTCCAGATAACCATGACATGTCATATGGGCTGGGTGATTCTCTTGTAAGAACATATACTCTTTATGTTAATTGAGAAAAAGATCAATACTCCTGCTGTTTGGAGACAATGTCATACATAGAAGACGCTTCGTTGTCGACTGGGATTGTTAAGGACCAATGAATAAGGTTCCATGTAGTCCAAGAAGAACAAGTTTATTTATTTGTCGAATGGGAAAAATGAAGGTTTAATATCTTTGAAGAAAGCTATTATTTTGTAAGTTACCTTAGTCACTTCCCTTCAGAATTTCCCCAATCGACGACTAAGTTCGTCCCTTCTTACTCGTTAGGCCTTAAGTAGGTTTCACGAGATGGGTCTTGAGATTCTTGCGTTTTCGCCATGTTATCACTATAGCCCTAGTGAGAATTTTGAGGCGTATTTTTGGAGGGAAAATGAGGCGCCAAAAGGAAAATGTATTATAAGAGGGCTTTAGAGGCTCAATTTCTTCATTCAAAAAACTTCTCTTGTTTCGCAAGTTTGAGGCTCTTCTTATCTCCAAGGTATTCTTCACTTCATTTCTCATGTTCTTCAATATTCATAACATAGATTCAATCTGTTCTAGATAAATTAGGCCATTTGATCTTTAGGATTGTAGTGAGATTGTTGAAATTGTGTTTGAGGATTACGGTAGTTTGATCTTTATGGAGTAGAAATTTAGGAGATTTAGTGTTTGTAGGTTTGAACATTGTGTAGTCATTTGAATTAATATCGAGTGAGTATTTAATATATAGTGGTGAGTCGACTAGGGATGAGGCATTAAGTTAGTCGTGTGAGGATTTCAGAGAGGATGTGATTCTAACAATAGTCGAGCCACCTTTAGGAATACCAACAGACACAACGCCACTTAGGACAATTCCAGCCATTGAGGATTCGAGTGGGACCCCAAGTACAAGTGAACCGACAAATATCTTGATAAGGAACCCAGCCAGTCGAGTGACTGAAAAATCAAAGAGGGAGATGAATTTGAAGTATAGGTTTCCTCAATCTATAAAAGTTAGATTAGCAACATCGACTGAGAGATTAGATTATAATGTACATGGGTGGATTGGGTATTATGAGTGCCCTTTTGCTGATTGCTTTAGGTTCATAATACCGAAGTTAGTATGGGAAGTGTTGAACCATTACAAGTTGGCCCCATCCCAATTAATACCAATAACATGGAGAATTCTGTTTTCGATTTAGTGCATGGCGTTTGAGTTAGGGATTGATTTTGGGTGAAAGACTTGCTACATACATATTACATAAAGGAGCATCTGAGAGAGAATGAGAGATACCATTTGTATCTCCGTGAGAAGAATGAGCCTTTAGTGTTGGGGCTTACAACAAATGATATGGAGGATTGGTAGAAATTTTACTTCTTTGTAAGAAGAGAGAGTGTTTTTGGGTCGACTGGGGCTGGTCGTATTCCTGAACACTGGAATTCGTCGAGTGATTGTTTTACTCTCATTTTCTATCCTTACATATTTTGTTCATATGACTGAAGTTTCCATATATCTCTTTGTAGGTCTTCAACGTAATAGAACTTTTGATACAACCAGTCTAGTCGTCTCAAATGCAAAATTCATCCTTAGTCTATCTGCCCCTGATAGGAATTGGAGAGTCATTTTAGAAGAAATGAGACTGAGATTTACCCTATTGTGGAGAGAGGTTTTCGATCCAGAAGGTACTACTTTAAATCCTTGTAGACAAATTGTGACCGTCATATTGGGCACTTCGGAAGTCTGCTATTTTTAAAGACACAAACACATGAAGAATTTTTATGCACAGCTGAAATAATATCCGGTTGGTTCAAGATGCCATCGTTTGAGGAGATGAAGACCAAAAGAAAAAGCAGAAAGGCCAAAGAAATGAGCCTGAAGTCCAAGAAATAGTCTCAATTTCGAAGGAAGTGGTTTCAAATGAAACTCCCGGTGCTCCTAGATAGTTGACTGAGATGGTTGTCGCATCAAGGAATAAGAAAGATGTGGTTAATGAGATGAGGACCTGGAGAATGTCATAGTGAAGATTCCTCACGGGTCGACTGTAATTTCAGACCCCTCTAGCCTTTTAAAGTTCATCAAAATGCTCATTCTTGAAGAAGAATAACACATGGCGACTGAATTGGACCCAATAGAGACAAACAATAAGGTTGCAGTGTTGAGTTACTAGGTAAGGGTTCTCAAAAACTTCCTTTTTATGTTTTCTTTTGGTCGAATGGGAAATAACATAAATGTTTTTCCAAACTATAGAATGTGGCCTCTTCATGGAAGAGTATGTCGAATCGAGCCAGAGGCTAACAAAGGAGTTGGAGAACTCCAATATGGCAGTTAGGAATGAGAATGTCGAGTTGAATGAGGCCTTTGAGAAGAATTCAAAGAGGGTGGATGAGATGGAGAAGGAGCTGAAGTCGACTCGGGTGATGTTGAAGCTTGAAAGAGAGGTTTCTAAGGCTGAGAAAGAGGCCTATAAGAAGAGTGTGCGTTCTTTGGAGAAGGCGAATGGTGAATTGGAGGAGAGACTGGAAGGGATCTTCTATGAGTCCATGCTAATTGAGAGGAGCAAATTGATGAGGCAATATCTAGCTGGGGAGCAAAAGCATTGGACTCCCAAAACGTGGATAAGGGAGAAGGACTATATGAAGCTAGGATGTCTTCGTCGGATGAGGAGATTGAAGAATGTGAAGAGATTAATCCAGCCGTAGTAGAATCCATCGAGTCGGAGGGAAAAGTTACAGCAAAGGAGTTAATAAAGCCAAAGAAGGTTTTCAAAGGAGCTGAAGAGAAGATCATTGATGTTGGTAAAGGATCATGTTCGAAAGAAAGTCAGATTGTGGAGACTAAGGTCGCACCTACCTTGGATACTGAAGAAGCCCCTACTGCTATCGCTTTCATTGTTGAGGATCCGAAAGTTGAAGTTACTGAAGACTGAAGATTTTATTCCTCTCTTGAACTTGTAATTTTGATGGTAGATGACCTTTATGTAAAAATTTTATTTTCTTATAACAACCTTTCCAATATAATAACTTATTTTTGATTTTATTATCGCATGTTTGTCGTTTGAACTTTTGTTTGCATAAATGTTATATTGATGTTTAAGTAATCTTAAACTTAATGGGGGAATTCACTCGAACCAAGTTATGAAACAGTGGGAATTTTTTAACAAATCCAAAGTGAAGAAAGGCTACAAGGTAGTCTTCTTGTACCCTAGTCATAGAGCAGTCACTTGTTGAGTGGCTATATTATAACTAAATGTGCTTGCTTTACCGGTAGAATCACTTGAGATGGATATCGTTCCAGCTATTTTGAATGGTTTTTCTATCTGGAGTCCTTAACTTGTAGGCCAGTTGCCCAATAATCTTCATGATGACGTATGGGCCCTCCCAGGTCGGTCCAAGGTTTCCTTATCCAACTTCTTTCATGTTTTGGAAGACTTTCCGTAGGACCCAATCTCCTTCTTTGAATGTTCAGCACGTGACATTCTTATTGAAATATTTGGCCATTCTCGGCTGCTGGGCAGCTAGTCGTATAGAGGCATGTTCTCTTAGCTCATCAACTGTTTCAATTCTGTGATCTGTGAGCTGTCAGTTGGATTCCTCTTTGAGCTATTGGTAGCATGGAGATGGAACACTTCCTTCAGCTGGAATGACTGCTTCAGCTCCAAATGCTAGTGAGAATGAGGTATCTCTAGTCGATGAACGAGCTGTTGTTATATAAGACCATAAGACTTATGGGAGCTCGTTTGCCCGTGCAATTTTTACTTTCCCCAATCTTTTCTTAAATGTGTTCATAATAGTCTTGTTGGAAGACTCGGCATGACCATTGGCTTGTGGAAAATGTGAGGTCGAGAAGCTAAGTTTGATACCCTAATTCTTACAGAAAATCTTGAAAGTGGTGACTGATGAATTGGGAGCCATTGTCAGTTACAATCTCTCGTGGCAGACCTAATCGACATATAATGTTCTTCCAAACAAAGGCTTATACTTCTATGTCTCGTATCTTGGCGAAAGCTTCTGCTTCAATCCACTTCGAGTAGTAGTCTATGATGGCAAACATATAGGCTTGTTGTCCTGAGGTGGTTCGGAGTTTACCTGCGATATCCATCCCTCATTTCATGATTGGCCACGGAGAGAGAATGTGGTTGAGTTTTTCTGGAGGAAGGTGTGAAACTGGGGTGTATCTATGGGGGAAATCGATTATGTTTGCTCGCAGAATGGGCCAGTAGAATCCTATCGTGTGTGCTCGACATTCCAAGCTTCTTCCTCCAGAATGATTCCTACATTCTCATTCGTGCAACTTCGCCAACATATGTTGGGCTTCTTCGGGGGTAAGACACTTGAGATATGGCCGAGAAAAAGACATTTTTAGGAGCTGACCGTCGTAAAGAATGAACCTTGCTACTTGGCGTTGAGTTTAGCGAGCCTCGATTTTGAATTATGGGAGTATGCCACTCTATAAGTATTGAATCATGGTAGTCATCCATGAGTTGGTTAGGGTGACCGAAGCGACGATCTCTGGTTTCTGCTTCCATATGGCTGGCAACTGTAAATATACCACTGGAATAGTTTGTGGTTTGTCTCCTCGCATTGTCGAGCCGAGTGTGGCCAAGGCGTCAGCATAAGTGTTTTATATCCTTGGAACTTGCGATATTGTTAGTTCCTCAAAATGTCGCCTGAAGCTTTTTTACCTTCTGTAAGTAAGATGCCATATTTGAGTCTCCAGCCTGATATATTCCTAGGAGTTGATTGACAATGAGTTGGGAGTATGACTTCACTTCAATCTTTTTGGATCCCGAGTCTTTGGCCGATGTCATTCTAGCTACAATAGCTTCGTACTTGGCTTCATTGTTAGTGACTTTAAAACCACACTTGATTGTCTTCTGTAGTGTGTCACCTTCAGGGGTGGTGATTAAAATTCCCAAGCCGCAACCTCATTTTTAGCTTGATTCGTCGATTGCAAGTTTCTAGCTTGTTGTCATCTTGACACACTGGATCTCTTGTTCAGCAGGGATCTACAAGCTCCCCTAGCCATTTCATCAGCCTCGTTGAGAGTTCAGGTTTATGTAGTATACTCCTCATTGGGCAGGAAGTATAAACAGTGATTGGGTGCCCTTAGAAGTATGGGCGTAGCTTTCGAGCCGTTGTAATCAAAGAAAGTGTCAACTTCTCCATTTGGGCAACGAGTAGATCTTTGCTAACATAGTAGACTGGAAGTTGTATTCCTTATTCTTCTCTAATCAAGACTACACTGACAGCTTGTTCTAAAACCCACAAATAGAGGTATAGTCTCTCATTGTCGACTGGCTTAGAGAGAATTGGCGGAGAAGTCAAGTACCGCTTGAGTTCCTTCAAAGTATTTTCGCAAATTGGGTTCCATTCAAAGTTTTTTGCTTTCTTGAGAGTAGAGAAGAACAAAAAGCACTTATATATAGACTTGGAGATGAATCTGTTTAGAGCTGCTACTCTTCCTGCGAGTCGCATGACATCTTTCATGTTGGTTGGAGAATGGATATTAAGGATAGACTTTATCTGATCAGGGTTGGCTTCAGTCCCTCGTCGATTGACCAAGTAGCCAAGGAATTTACCCGAAGCGACACCGAAGGTGCATTTTGCAGGGTTCAGCTACATGTTGTATTTCCTCATTATGTCGAATTTCTACCTAAAGTGTTCTAGATGTTGCTCAGATTTGAATGATTTCACCAACATGTCTATGTGGACTTCCTTGGTCTTCCCAATATGTTGGGAGAACATCTTGTTCACAAGTCGTTGGTAGGTGGCTCCAGCATTCTTGAGTCTGAATGACATCACCTTGTAGCAATAGATACCTATATTTATGAAAAACATTATCTTCTCTTTGTCGTTTTGGTGCATGAGGATTTGATTGTAGCCTGAATAAGTGACTATGAAGCTCAACAACTCATATAATGCCGTAACATTGACCATTGAATCTATATGAGGCAGAGGGATTGAATCTTTTGGACATGCCATGTTAAAATCTGTTAAATCGATACAGACTCACCACTTTCCATTTTTCTTTCTAACAACTATGACATTTGCAAGCCACTCGGGATATTGGACCTCTTTTGTGGCTCTATTTTTTAGGAGTTTCTGAACCTCCTCATCTATGATTTGGTTTCTCTCTAGAGTAAAATTTCTTCTCTTTTTTCTTACCTGGGGTAGTCCTGGTCCACATGGAGTTTGTAAGTTATTAACTCAGGATCTATCCTGGTCAATGAGACTAGGCAAAACAGTCGTGTCGATCCTTGAGTAAGTCAGTTAGATCAGCACGTAGTTTGGGTTCATTGTAAGCCTCAATTCGGGCTTTGTGGTCTCCATATAGAGGGTGGATGTAGACCTCATCTAGCTCCTCAATGTTGGGCTGATTTTGATTGGACTCACGAAATCTTTCCTATAATTGCTATGCTGACTGAGGCTTTGCTTTTAGAGTCGTTTGTTAGAAACTTCTCGAGACCAGTTGATCCCATTTTATCTCTTGGACGCCTCACTTGGTAGGGAACTTCAATACCATATGGTAGGTAGAAGAGACTGCTCTCATGTAGTGGATCTAAGGTCGGCCAACAATCAAGTTGTAGGCTGAGGGGCAATCCAGGACCAAGATTGTAGTGATTTGTTTTACCCCTCCTGTGTATACTAGAAGGGATATCTCACCCAAATTAAACTTTTGTTCCCCACTGAACCTTATCAGCACAGTCGAGCAATGGTTGATCTTGTGTAACTCTCCCCCCATATCTGCTAGGGCAGCAATGAAAATAATGTTGGTTGAGGATCCTTTTTTAACCAGCACCCGCTTGATCATGAAGTTTGCAACTTGCAAGGACATACTAGAGCATCATGGTGTGGGTTCATTCGACTCGAGCTACTGTCGTCTGGAAATTCGATTGCCAAATTGGTGAACATTCCATCTAATGACATTGCTTGGTGGGGAGATTCTACTGCAGCTGATCTCAAGTGTCGTTTGACGGCTGAGTATGAGACTTCACTGACTTTAGATCCCATGAAATAAAATTCACTGTATTATTTACTGGAGATGGTGCTGGGGGGTCGTCTCCTAGTTCGTCCATTTCGTCTTTTCGGGCCGATGTAGCCTTGCCTTTTTCTGTGAGCAAGTCCTTCAGATACCCTTTATTCAGTAGCTCCAGAACTTCTAGCCTTAGGGTCATGCATTCAGCTGTCGTATGGCCGTAATCTCGGTGAAATTCACACAATCTGCTTGTATCTTTCCTGGTAGATTTGTCTCTGGAGCGTGGGGGCCATTTCACATTGTTCCCCATCTTTTTGAGGACTGATACCAATTCTCCTGGAGAAACGGTGAAGTAGTAGTCTGTGAGTCTTGGCCTGTTAGGTGAAACCTTATCTTGGACCCTGTAAGGTAAGGTTTAAGAGGGCGATGGTCCCTCCTTTGTTGAACCATTCTCTCTACTGGACATGGAGATATGCCAATGAATTCTTTTGGTCACTTAGAAGCGTTCGGTATCATTTCATTATGTAAATTGGAGGAACCTTCTCTCTTTTTGTTCCTCTTATCTTCTTCCCATCTAATCTCGATTTGGGCTCGTTGCATAACCTGATCTTTAGTGTAGCATTGGAACTTTTTCAGCTTCTTATAAAGCCTACTGGTCGCTAGTAGCACATTCTTGAAGGCTTCTATAGTAGTTGGCTGGTGGAGATCCGTAAAGGAATTTATTTCCTTGTTGAAACTCGCTACGTAGCCTCACAAAGATTCTCCATTCCTCTGCTGAATTGCATTGAGGTCGTTTGTGGTTTTCTCGGGCTTACAAGAACTGGAAAAGTGCTCCATAAATTTATCTGCTAGGTCTTGATACGTCCCAATGGTCCGGTAAGGAATATTGATGAACCAAATGAGTGTGAAGCCTACCAAAATTTCTCTAAATCCTCTGCACATCCCAGCTTCCCATTGGTGTGGAGCCAGACCTGTAGACATCATCTTTTATTTATAGTGGATCACATGGTCTTCTAGGCCGTGGATCCATCATATAACTTCATATCTGAAGGGCAGAATTTCCTTGGGAGTTCAATGGAAGTAATAGTCTCCAAGAAAGACGTATCCGAAATTATGTCGGCTCAGTTTTCTCTTACCAATAGCCACATTCCTGGTAAGCTGGACATAGTGGCTTCTTTTAATTCTTTCATTTCCTTCCACATTGATGAGGAACTTATCATGATCCATCGGCTGGAGAGATATGGTAACCATAATGGTGACTTTATGGATGGTTGTCTGGTGATGGATTGTCGCTCGCCACATCGTTTAACGCTCTCTAGAAATTGGTCTGAATGTTAAGATTGATCAGATGATCGGGATTTTCTCATTGCTAGAGGGTTGAAGAAATTTGTTCTAACTGCTTCTGAAGATCTGTATTGGAACTTCGCATGGCAAGATTTTCTTTGTCCAGTGCTCTTAAACGTTCTTGTAGAGTGGCTAATTGGGCAATCATAGGATCTTATGTCTGCTCACTACTAGAAGCCATGAGTGGTTGTGCTGAAAGAGTCATAGACTGAGAGATTTTTGCTTGCTATAAATCACAAAAAGCCCCACGGTGGGAGCCAAATTGTAGACACTGGATTTCGCTTAAGGTCTACAATCGAGAATTTATATGATAGGGCACTAGCAATCATGTAAAAATAAAGGTAGAGTGAGCGGGAATTTTCTACCCACTGGTGTGGTGGATGCCATAGGCACTTCGACGCTTAAGTCAGTGGTGAAGACGAGTGATCGGTGGTAAACATACACACATAATGTAAGCGCACGTATCACTCAAGTAGTATAAAATGTATCGATTCCACGAGGACTTAATACCGTAGCTATTAATTTATGAAGCTAAATGTCTACGAGTATCTAATTGATTGATTTTTGGTTGGATGGTGATTTTAAACTAAAGACAAGTAATTAAAACAAAACAAAGGTAGATTTCAAGTTTTAAACAATGATATGAAAATATCCAGGGTTTTGAATCCTTCCAATATCTTTTAAAGATGAAGTGATTATCTCATGTTTGTGCAATATATCGGTTTATTAACTTGGAACACGAAGTTATACAAAAGCCTCTTCCGATGGTCAGATGTAAATACCAAAAGTAACCCAATTAACTATATTCCTATGTTAATTAAGAAACTCTGAATTCATTAAGATTAAGTTCCAATTATGGCTATCCCCACCCGACAGGTATATTCCTATCCTGTAGGGAAATCTACCTAAGAGACATTTACCCCAAGGTGAGATCGTGAGCTATTGACTCTATGGCTAAAACCTAAAATTCATTTTCCAAGTTCATTTTAAGTTTACCAAATCAATCTTATTAATAGCCAGTTAATAAGAATCATTAAGCTTAAGACTCAATAAATAAACCAATATACTACCCAAATATAAAATAACCACTTATAAAACAATGATATTGTAATTCATCACAACCATATATAATATTTTTAGTTACAAAACATACCTAAAATTACAAAATGCATAGTTAAACAAAATAACATAATAGAAAATTAAAAAGTAAAGAAAATACAACAATAAAAGAAAGTGCTGGAGCTAGGGGTTTCACTTTTAATACTTCAAATATAGATTACTCCCTTATCAATTAATCATTTCTTGAATTAATTATATTCAAACTGACCATATAGGCGGTGAATGTCATTTGTCCAAAGTCCAACCGATCATATAGGCAGTAACAAAATCATATAAACCGACCATGTAGGCGCTAACAAGGTTAACACATAAACCGACCATATAGGCGGAAACTAAGTCCAATAATGTAAAACCGGCCATATAGCGGTAATAATTAATTCAATTTACTTATTTAAATTAAGGGAGTAAATCTAAATTATTATATTAAAAGTTTCACCTCAGACTCCAACAAAAACAAATTACCTACTCATGATGTAATTAAAAATAAATATAAATTTTTTAAATAAATAAAGAGAAAATACAAGAAAACTCAAATAAACATGCAAGACACTTACTTTTAGGTTTTCATTGAGAAATCCACCAAATAAAGCATGAAAAATTTACAAAGTTTAGCTTGGTATTTATAGGCAAATATAAAAGCTTCCACCAATTTCTCCACCAAACATGGAACCAAATCCTCCACCAAACATGCAAGCATTTTTTGTGCAAGTTTGACAATTTCCATTTTTTTTTATTTTTTTTATTTTTGAAAATGACTTTAATAATTACACATAACACACTTACGGATTTGTCATCAATTTTGGTAATGAAAACTTCAGAATTCAAAAATCTTATTAACTTCAAAGTTGTCGATCTTTGAGTCTTCTTTAATCGGGAACTTGAATCACCTCAATCCGTTGTCGGAATAAAATGTTATGGCCAAAATACGACAATAGCGCAAAGTTGAAATTTCTGAAATTGTACTTCGTTAGAACGCCATTTTAAGTTTCCAATCTCCAAAATCAAAATGTCAAGTCCAGTTTTTGCCCTATTGTTGGACATATATGACCCATAGCATCACTATTTGTACAAAACATGGTGTTGTTGTACAAATTGACTATGTGACAAAGGAAATTGCTCTTTTATCATTTGTAATTAGATTACCTGGATATATAAATGATAAAAGTCCTTATGATTAGTTCCGGATTAATAAGATATGAGACAGTATTAATTCATAAAGGTTTAATTATTAAATATCCCTAGTCGTAGTATTATCGAGACTGGACATCGATAATGTGGAATAGACTAGTATTACACTTGTGCGTGTTATGGAAGCGTAACGGCATAGTTCTCATATATTTGGGTATTGGATACTCATGCAATTGTAATAGGAGGTTCTGTTTACCGATGGTACGGAAACACCTTCTCTCTGGATAGACCCCTCGGAATCCCATTGGTAGTATGACTATGTGTCTATGGGAATCTGAATCAGGGTAGGAGTATTTGATCTTAACCTGAGACTTGCATCGCTAATATTTGCGACAATCAGTATACTTTGTTTTTGGTTGTCCAGGGCTTTAACATGTTCTATGTACGCCTCTTCTGGGTATACTGAGAATCGTAGTGTATTGGGTGTGATGTCAAGATGGAAGTATCACTTCAGCCATATGGAGATAATGATCACGCAAGGATACAAAACTGGTACTCTAAGTGCTATAGCCATCAGGGAAGTATGACTAGGTAATGACTTTCAGATCATAAAGAGACTAGTTACTAGTGATCCGATATATGCTTCGTACGGGGCAGACACAACTTCAGCCCCAGGCCTAGCATATGAAATTTGATACTGGATCGTAATGCACAATACTACTTATACTACGCTTGACAAAGATCTTGTATTCCGTAGAAGAATATTTATGAAAAATTGGGCAGGCACGGTTTTTTGCTAAAAGCCAACCGTGTCTTAGGAATCGGTAAGTACGTGGTACTGGGTACGCACGTGTTCGGATTGTCCGATGACCGTATTTACTGCTAACATATCCAGGGATCTTTTGGGTCGCATCCCAAGATTCACCGATGATATTTGACTCGAACAATATTAATCTAAGATTAATTAAGAGAGAGAAAATTAATCTGGGATTAATTATGGCAAGAATTAATCTGGGATTAATTCGACCGGAAGAGAGAACGCGATTAATTTAGAATTAATCGGTAAAGTAAATTTAATAGTTAAATTGGATTTTACTATTTAATTTATTTATTTATCCGGGATAAAAATCGGATTAAGAGAGAGAACAATTAATTTGGAATTAATCGATTAAATGATATATTAGATATATTAAATAAATTCGGATTTCAAAGCGGAATTAAAATTAGATTTTAATTCGGGCGAACGAAATAATTTAGAATTAATTCGTAAGTGACTTTCGTAATAATTTTGCTGGGCATTATTATTTAATTAAATTAGATTTAATTACGTTGCGACGGAAAATTCGTTTAATCAGATTAAACGAATCTGAGCCCAAAGTGTGTTGTGTAAGCCAACTAGATTTGAAATTAAATGGGTGGGACCCATGACTTACATCAATTGCCAACAAATGATATAAGTGGTTGGCAATAAAGTAATTGGATTTAATGCACATCATACCTACCAAGTCAAAAAAATTAATTAATGAATTTTTTTTGCAAAATCTTCATGTGTCTCTTTCCTTGGCCAAGTAAATGTAAAGGGCCACTGTCTTCTCCTTTACAAATATAAAAAGGCAGAAAGAAAAAGGCAATTGCTCTCTCTCTCAGATTAGGCCGAATTGGCCTCTGTTTCTCTTTTAAAAAGCATTGGCTGAATTGGCCATTAAATTTCTGAAGATTGGCCGATTGGCCATTGCCTTGACTTTTGAAGCTTAAGGCCGAATTGGCCTTTGATTTGTGAAGGCCGATTGCTTCCTCTCTGTTAATCGAATTGTTGCTTGTCTTGGAGGGAAATTTTTGGTTAATTTTGTTCTTGCTAGCACATAAATAAGTCAAGTGAATGTGATAAGGATACTCACCAATGAGATTGGAAGCTTCAACATCCATGAAAATTTATGAACTCAACCGATCAATGTAAGTCCTCCGCAACTTATTTTTGATTTTATTCACATACGAATCACGTTTAGAGATCACGTGGCATGTCTAGGACACTAACAATGGTATCAGAGCTATATCTAAGCATGATTCAATTTCTAGGGTTTATAAACTTTATTTGGGGATTTTTGCTTGGAGCTTGTAAATGCCTAAATTGGTTGTTTGGACATGGTTGGATGATGATGACTTGGAGTTATGCATGTTTGATTTTGTGAAAAATGGATTAGATTAATTTTCCCCAAAAACCCCCCATCATGGCCGAATATGAACCCTAGTCTAATACTAATGGTAATTTTGTTTTTGACAATTAGATGTGTTAAGAACATGAAATTAATTTTGATTGTTGATTTAATTGGATTGAAATCAAAATTGGGTGTTATTTCATCTATTGCCGCCGTGAGTGTGAAGCATGTTGGAATAGAATTGATTTTGCCCCAATTGTGTTGGACATGAATTTGGGAATTATGCATGATTAATTAGATTAAATTGATGTTTTGGAAACATTAGGTTAATTAATTAATTATGATGATTGCACTTTAATTGAATTAATATGTAATTTGGAATGATATCTTAATTTAATTTGTTGTATTTGGGCTAATGGGCTTGGTTGGGCCAAAACATTTTGGTCTTGGATCATATTTGGGACTAAACCATTTCCATAAAGTCTAAAATATGACATTGGGCCTTTAAATAATTTAATTGGCCCTAATGGGGCCAAAATTGATTTTATGGCAATAGGTGATTCCTAATTGGGCTTTGGCATCTTGGTTTGATCCATGTTGGCCAAAGCCCATGCCTAAAGAATTAATTGAAAGCCCATTGGACTTTAATTGAATCGTATTGGATACTAATTGGGCCTTTGAGACCCGTTAAGATTGGATTTAGAATCCAAGTCTAAAAAGCACTATTGAAAGTGTAATTATTTAATTCGAAATTAAATATGAATTAGTATTGGATACCAATTAAATGGGATTTAAAATTGTAGTTCGATATAATTCAAGAATACTTACTTTGAGTATTTATTCTTAAACGAGTTTGACTCTCGAAAATCAAATCGTTGTTTTAACATTGGATGGTCATTAATCAAAGATTAATTAATTGGATTAGATTGATTGATAACATGCTTTGTGTGAATACTTGGATGTATTATATGAGTAATGTATATCGGATGGATATTAGAAGGGTGAGGCCAATTTTGGAAATTGTTGTAATAAATTTAGAATTTATTAAATTGGACCTGTCTGTCCAGCCTATTATCTCATTATCTCATTGTATTTCTCTTCTCACCAATTCCCCTCAATGTAAATGAGGTTTCTTTAGAAGTATTATGTAATTGGGTAGAAGTTCGTGCTAGCGGGAGAGAGGAAATTGAGAGATTTGTTCTAGGAACAAAGTTTGTTATATATCTTCCGAATATCATTATTATTTTATTCGCGCCTTATTATATTTTTAGAATGCATGCTTAAGGGTGTATGATGAGACCTAATTAAAGATAATGAATTGGTTGCCAAATCGCGACAAAAACCCTTATTTTATATTAAGCGTTTTTCATTCCATTGAGTGATTCACTCTCAAGATCCAAGATTGGCATTGGTTTGTTGGCCAAATTTAAGATATTTGTCCATCGCGGATGTGTTTGTATCACGAAAGTTTTGTTCTATATCATACGTCTTGGGTAAGTTATGATTTGTTGGCCAAAGTCAAGGTCACTTCTTGTTCATCGACCTCGATTACGAAGCTTTCCCACTGTCAATGGGTCACGCTTAACTGGTTTCATTAAGCTTGTTGAGCCAAAGCTAAGGCTTAGTTGATTCAGAGGAAAAAGATTAGGCAATATATTGGATATATTGGCATATATTGGATATATGTTTCGGACTTTGAGGTCCACCTACTGGATCTAGGAATTGGATGGGCTCCAATTGATCTTAGAGATCTACCTAGTTAAATTTTTTACAGCTTGTTGGCCAAAGTCAAGGTTGTGTATCTTTTAATGAGATCCTAGCCCACTAGGAAACTAGGTTTCTGGAGTACTCCACAGAGGGTTAGAGGCTCACCGAAAATTAGTGGGAGGCAAGAATTAAATTTATAATTTCGTTTAAATACTTACCAATACGCGCTCATTTTATTTTTCGTCATTAATTATAAATATATTAGTTGGACTAATATTCATGTTATTTTAATTAAACTGTTGGACTGTATTCAACTACTTCATTTGTGGTTGGTTATATAGTTGGGCTAAAGTAATCAATACATTTGAATATAACCGATCAATTTTAGTTGATTATATAATTAGACTATAGTAATCATTACATTTAATTGTACCCGAAATCATTGATTGGATAGTTGGACTATAGCAATCAAGATGACTGAAAGATTAGCGTCAAATGACATAATCCTAGGGAAAATGTCTTTAACGGCTTTAATTTTCAGATTGGGAATAGAACCTCACGATAGTCCTAGGAGCTGAGAAGTTATTCTATTTGATAGAAAAACCTTCGGTCTTGAGCCCAGAGTTGATCAAATATTAGAGCATGAGCTTAGGAAGACTCATTGTGATGATAACTTTAGTAATCAATCCGTTATGCACAGAAGAGCTTCTTAAAATGACATATCCCAAGTTTTCTGCCTAAACTGTGGCAAACGGGGTCACTAGAAGTGTGACTGCCATATGGACAAGGCAAACATAAAGGAAATGAAGGCGGGTCAAGGCTCCATCTTCAAGAATGTTTGTTATAAACATGTTCACTACTGGTTTTAAAATTGGATTTTTGATACTAGATGTGGTATATAAATATATGTATTGATGTGCATGATCTGCTAATGAGCAGGATACTGGCTTCATATGAGATCGATTTGCGAGTCAGAAACATGACATGAGTTGTTGTTTTGGTCGTAGAAACCTAAGTTTTGGAACTGCCCTTTTTGCATGTACTTAAATTAGGAGACTGTTATAATGTATCCAGTTTGACTAGGAACATTATCTCTGTATCTAGTTTAACCCGTTGCGGGTATACCTTTATATTTTAAAACACTAAGTGTTTTGTTTATAAAAATGATAATGAGATAAGCACATTAGATGTGAATAACAATATTTATATTTAGAATATAAATGAATCACAAACATATAATATGACAAACAAAAGCTCAAACTGAATAAATCTGTTGAGACCTAAAAGTGGCATTGTTGTCTGGGATACATAAACAAGACTCGTATATCCACACTTTCGAAGAGTGGATACTAGGACGGATTTGATTCTAATTCAAATGATGTCTACGAATCTAGTTTATTAGGCAAAGTGCCTAAAACACCTTTTACTTGGTAAAAGTGCAAGTGCCATCGATCTGTTAGCCCTCGTTCATAGTGACGTAAGTGGGCCCATGTCTAGCTAGGATAGAGGTGGATATGAATACTTCGTAACCTTTACGGATGTGGCATCGCGTTACGGTTATGTGTATCTTATGAAACACAAGTCAGAAACTTTTGAGTAATTCAAAGAGTTTCGACACAAAGTAAGAAAACAGACCGGTAAAAGTATTACAAACATTACGGTCGGACCATAGTGTAAAATACTTAGACATATAAGTTTCAAGATTACTTGAAAGAGTATGGTATTCTTTCACAGTGGACTCCTCACGAGACTCCTCAATTTGACGGTGTGTCCGAACAGAGAAATCGAACTTTGTTGGACATGGTAAGGTTAATGATGAGTCGCTCTGAACTACCAATTTCCTTCTGTAGATACACATTAAATAGTGCGATACTTATTTTGAATAAGGTTCCATGAAAATATGTTAGACAGACTTCATATTATATATGAACAGGAAAGAAACCGGGTTTCTCACTCCTGAAGATTTGGGAATACTGGGCATACGTTAAATGTTTGGATGGTACCAAACTAGAACCCAAATCGGATAAGTGCCTATTTGTAGGTTGTCCTAGGGAAACCAAAGTATGGTACTTATACAACTCATAAGAGAACAATGTAATTGTTGCTCTCCATGTGGTTTTCCAAATCGGAATTCCTATATGCAGTGGTAAGTGGGAGGAAAGTAAAACTCGATGAAAATCAGAGTAATACTGTTCCAGACACCGGGTCCTCACGGAACACCAACAGTTCATCAGGGATGAAACTGTACCAATAATCTTTGAACACACAAGAACCGCGTAGGTCGGAGAGAGTCAGAAAACAACCTGGGAGGTATGGGTTTCTGATCTCACCTCATATAGATATCAATCTTATTGAGGAAGACGAACCGGCTACGTATGAGGAAGTGATACAAGGTATCGACTCCTTTTATGGAAAAGTGCCATGAAGTCCGAAATGGATTCCATGTATATCAACTAATTTGGACACTGGTTGATGTACCAGAAGGCATTGTGCCTATTGGTACTAAATGTGTTTTCAAGGAAGACATACATGGATGGCAACACATAAATGTACACAGCTAGGCTTGTACAGAAAGGGTATCGTCAATGACATAATGTCGACTACGATGAAATTTTTTCACCTGTTGCCATGATTAAATCCATTTGGATAATGTTTGCTATAACTGCATATTTCGTTTATGAAATATGACAGTTGGACGCCAAAACCGCTTTCCTTAACGGAAACCTTTTGGAGGAAGTTTGTATGCAACATCATGATGGTTTTTTCGTGCCAAAACATACAAACAAGGTTTGCAAGTTAAATCGATCCGTTTATGGATTGAAGCAAGCATATCGTTCTTGGAACCATCGTTTTGATGTAATCATAATGGTATATGATTTAATTCAAAACGAAGATGATTTTTGTGTATATAAGAGGGTTAGTTGGAGCGCACTGACAATCATTGTCCTAAATATTGATGATGTATTGCTTCACGGCAATAACATTCCCACACTATAATCGGTGAAAGCTTGGTTTTCATAAAATTCTCCATGGAATACTTGGGAGAGGCAACCTTTATTCTAGGAATAAAGATCTACTGGGATAGATTTAGAAAGCTGCTGACAACACTCCCAGAGCTCGTACGTTTTTGAAATGTATATAACCTGATGTCTCATATGCTTTGAGCATATGTAGATGCTATAAGGTAAATCCAGGTGATGGTCACTGGATTGATGTAAAGAACATCCTTGAGTATCTTAGACGAACTAAGGATGCTTTCTGGGAATATAGGGAATGAGAACTTGAGGTGACTGGGTTCACCACTGATAGTTTCCAAACCGATAAAAACGACTGTAAGTCGCAATAAGGGTACGTATATAGTTTAAATAACGGAACAGTGAGCTGGAAATCTTCCAAGCAAGATACTGTTGCCGAATAAACAACAAGAGCGGAACATTGCTGCAGCTGAGGCAGCAAAAGAAGCATTTTGATCTATAAAATTCCTAATTAGATTAGGAGTAGTTCTATTAGCAGCTGAGCTAGGCTACAACGCAGGCTAAAGAACCGCGGTCTCATCAATGATCCAAGTATGTACTTTAACTAATTCATCTGATTTATTCGATCATACATCGTGGCGATGTGATGATCGAAAAAATCGTATCAGATGATAATCTTGCAAATCCGCTGACGAAAGCTGTTTCTCGGTAAGTTTGAGCGACCCATGCATAGTTCAGGTGTTGGACACTTGCGTGATTGTCTATAGGCCAAGTGGGAGATTGTTGGACATATATGACACATAACATCACTATTTATACAGAACATGGTGTTGTTGTACAAATTGACTATGTGACAAAGGAAATTGCTCTTTTATCATTTATAATTGGACTACCGCGATATATAAATGATAAAAGTCCTTATGATTAGTTCCGGATTAATAGGATATGAGACATTATTAATTCACAAAGGTTTAATCATTAAATATCCCTAGTCCTAGTATTATCGAGACTGGACATCGATAATGCGGAATAGACTAGTATTACACTTGTGCGTGTTATGGAAGCGTAACGACGTAGTTCTAAAATATTTGGGTATTGGATACTCACGCAAGTGTAATATGAGGTTTTGTTTACCGATGGTACGGAAACAGCTTCGCTCTGGATAGACTCCTCGGAATCCCATTGGTAGCATGACTATGTGTCTATGGGAATCCGAATCAGGGTAGGTATATTTGAGCTTAACCTGAGACTTGCATCGCTAATACTTGCGACAATCAGTATACTTTGGTTTTGGTCAGCCAAGGCTTTAACAGGTTCTATGTACGCCTCTTCTGGGTATACTGAGAATTGTAGTGTATTGGGTGTGATGTCAAGATGGAAATATCACTTCAGTCATATGGAGATGATGATCACGCAGGGATACAGAACTGGTACTCTAAGTGCTACAGCCATCTGGGAAGTATGACTAGGTAATGACTTTCAGATCATAAAGAGACTAGTTGCTAGTGATCCGATATATGCTTCGTACGGGGCAGACACAACTTCAGCCCATGGCCTAGCATATGAAATTTGATACTGGATCGTAATGCGCAATACTACTTATACTACGCTTGACAAAGATCTTGTATTCCGTAGAAGAATATTTATGAAAAATTGGGCAGGCACGGTGCTTTGCTAAAAGCCAACCGAGTCTTGGGAATCGGTAAGTACGTGGTACTAGGTACGCACGTGTTCAGATTGTCCGATGACCGTATTTACTGCCAACGTATCCAGGGATCTTTTGGGTCGCATCCCAAAGATTCACCGATGATATTTGACTCGAACAATATTAATCTGGGATTAATTAAGAGAGAGAAAATTAATCTGGGATTAATTACGGCAAGAATTAATTTGGAATTAATTCGACTAGAAGAGAGAACACGATTAATTTGAAATTAATCGGCAAAGTAAATTTAATAGTTAAATAGGATTTTAGTATTTAATTTATTTATTTATCTGGGATAAAAATCGGATTAAGAGAGAGATTGATTAATTTGGAATTAATCGATTAAATGATATATTAGATATATTAAATGAAATCGGATTTCAAAGCGAAATTAAAATTGGATTTTAATTCGGGCGAACGAATTAATTTAGAATTAATTCGTAAGCGACTTTCGTAATAATTTTGCTGGGCATTATTATTTAATTAAATTAGATTTAATTGCGTCGCGATGAAAAATTCGTTTAATCGGATTAAATGAATCTGAGCCCAAAGTGTGTTGTGTAAGCCAACTAAATTTGGAATTAAATGGGTGGGACCCATGACTTACATCAATTGTCAACAAATGATATACGTGGTTGGCAATAAAGTAAATTGGATTCAATACAAATCATACCTACCAACTCAAAAAAATTAATTAATGAATTTTTTTTGGAAAATCTTCATGTCTCTCTCTCCTTGGCCGAGTAAATGTAAGGGGCCACTATCTTCTCCTTTACAAATATAAAAAGGCCGAAAGAAAAAGGCAATTGCTCTCTCTCTGATTAGGCCGAATTGGACTCTGTTTCTCTTTTAAAAAGCATTGGCTGAATTGGCCATTAAATTTCAGAAGATTGGCTGATTGGCCATTGCCTTGACTTTTGAAGCTTAAGGCCGAATTGTCCTTGGATTTGTGAAGGCCGATTGCTTCATCTCTGTTAGCCGAATTGTTGCTTCTCTTGGAGGGCAATTTTTGGTTAATTTTGTTCTTGCTTGCACATAAAAGAGTCAAGTGAAGGTGATATGGATACTCACCCATGAGCTTGGAAGCTTCAACATCCATGAAAAGTTTTGAACTCAACCGATCAATGTAAGTCTTCCACAACTTATTTTTTATTTTATTCACACACGAATCACGCTTAGAGATCCCGTGGCATGTCTAGGACACTAACACCTTGTTTGTTCCACATTTCGTCCTGATTGATTTCATTAAGTCAAGATTTTATTTTATCATCAAAATAAACTAAAACACATCAAAACGTTCATAAAACGCGAGAAACTATACAAAATATTAAGTAAAATGGGCGGTAAATTTTGATATATTTTCTGCTCATCACACCCCCAAACCTAACATTTTGCTAGTCCTCGAGCAAAAAAATAAAATAAAATGCAATAAACATTCAAAATTAAATTAAATCATTTTCGTAGGGATCACGGTTACATTTAGCATATGCAACAAGCCTTTAAACCCCTATGTGTCCCTAGTGGACAAGTTGTAGTCTCGTGAGGGCTTACAGTGATGATACCCACTAACGTCAATCTAATGCACACAAAAGTAAAAAGACAAAAGAAAAGAGAATAAAGAAGTTAGTGACTAAACAAGTGAAACTTCTTATCTAAGTTAATAGTTGTTTTCTTTCTTTCTAAATTACTAAATAAGTAAATTCTCCGAATATTTTTACCATTCTCCATATACACAACCAACAAAGTATTAATCAGCTCATTGTGCCCACAATATTCATAAGTGTAGTTGAAAATAGAGTAATATTTTTGTCCTAAAATTATATCAGAATTCACACCTTTTTTAGCAATGGAATTTTTTTTTCTGATTTTCTTATTTACAATAGCTTCAATCCATGTAGCGAGCTTTAGGTCAGTGACTCCCAAGCCAGTTGGCTTTAGGGCACTAGGTGTTCAGACACCCTTACAGACTTAATTACTCGGATTTCAGATATCTTTTTTTTTTTATAACATCTTTAATCTATGTAACGAGCTTTGGGCCAGTGACACCTAAACCAGTTGGTTTTAGGGAACTAGGTGTTTAAACACCACTTCGAACTTAATTACTCGGATCTCATATATTTTTTTTTATTTATTAATATACACAATTTTTTTTAAAATTCCATCGCTTTTTTAGATGCTTCCTCCAATTAAACTATAGCACTTAATATTACAAACTTTTCAATTACAGCTCATGGCCATATGTTACCATGCATATTGATAATACCGGTCAACTGAGCAAATGAAGATCCATTTTAGTCAGTATTATGGAGAATTCACAAATTAAATAATTCAAAATGAAATAAACAAAAATTAACTTGTTACGAAATAGGTTGAGATACGTCTCAGGAGTGGAAATTCCTTACTCAGCTATCTCACACCAATTTCACATGATTAGTCAAATTCAAAACATAAAAACATAAAAAAAATTAATTTTTTAAATTTTTAAAATTTTTAAAATTTTTGACTAAAAACCAAATAAAAACAATACAGCTAAAAAAAAGATACTAATCAACTATTCCCCTCCGACAAACCTAATTGAGACATTGTCCCCAATGTGTAAAAAGTAGAAGAATAGTTTAGAAAATAGTATCTGGTTAGCTGAAATTCTACATCTAGACAGAAAATTAATGGTTAAGATCCAGATTTATCCGACGCTTCTTATCACGATCATTATCAGGCCAGTTAATCTTGGAAATGACATGGTCAATTTGTGGTTCAAAGGCTAAGATTTAGTCAATTAAATCATTGGCAGTTCTGGCAGTGAATAGGATATCTTTCACAGGTTTTGACACGAACCCATTTCTCCGGGCATCATCAAAAAACACACAAATAAGGTCATAAAATCCATCAGCGTTAAACAGTCCAATCGGTTTCTGGTGTATTTTCAAGTTCGCCCAAGATACTACTGTAAAACTTTCCTCCATCGTGCCCAAGCCATCTGGCAAAGAATAAAAGCATCAACACGATTAATCATTTCAACCAGTCGTTCAGACATACCTGGTACAATAAGTTCCTCTTCGTTTGATGGTCCTATAAGATTCGCCTCTGCCAAAGGTTTTGGGATGATTCCCAAAACTTGACTACCTCCTTCCTGTACGGCCCTTGAAATGCACCCCATTAGTCCAAGATTGCCGCCGCCATATACTAGGTGCATATTCCTTTCAGCTATGACTCTACACAATTTCTATGCTACCTCAACGAACTCTAGTTTAGAACCAGCACTAGTACCACAAAATAGACAGATGTTTACAACTCATATTCTTGAAGTTGCTTCCATTTTTTTATATTTATTTCTCAACTCTGGATGTCTTCAAGAGTGCAATGATGAGATTAATTTATAGAACCTGAAAAAGGGTGAGTAAAAATAGCACTAGTACCTACCAAATGATAATTATTAGCTAAATAGTAAAATATATCATGAAAGTCAAAGAGTCTGGATCACGTCGGAGAAAATAAAAGAAAATCACAAAACAAATCACAATTATCAGTTAAATACAAAGAGATAATAGTATTTACAGGAAGTAACGGCTTGATTGACATCTATGCGTCAGGGACAAGCTTCCCATCCAATTTTTTTATAAATTGGCAAACAATATCTTTTAAAGTCAGATTCCTGAGCCTTAATTGTTGTCTTTCTTTTTCAAAATTATGTATATAACATGTGAATTGCGTGATGCACATATCTACTGGGATGCGTCTCAAGAGTCAATGATACGTCATCCAAATACTCCTTAGATGTGTCATCCAAGGATTCCTTACTCAAGACATCCCTAATGAATTTAATTTTATCTTCACGGTTATCAGACACCATTCCTAAAGAACGACAACGAGTATTACATGTCATGCGTGAACATTTATAGCAAACACCTATTCTTTTAGCTATTCTTTTCTTAGCATATGTGTTTCTTCCTAAACCAGGCAGATATGAAATAAAAGAGTCATATGACTCACCTGCCAATCAGACCCGTGCTTTAATTAACCAACGAATGTCATTAGGAATACCATTGATCATCAGAAGTCTCATTCGTTCCATGCGAGCTTTGTAAACTTTCATCAGAGTGTTTTGAGGGAGAGAAGGAAATTGCTTGTGAAGATTTACGAGAATGTCTTTCATCCTGTCTATGACTTAACCTACAAAATTAAACACACAAAAATAAAACACACCAAATCTGAATATATACACAAATTGCATGGGTTGCCTCTCTGCTAGCGCTAAGTTTAACTTCGTCAGCTAGACATGACTGCCCGAACGTTAGGCTAGATCTGAAAGTGTGACATTTTCTTTTTGTCGCTCCAATGACTCTCCCTAGTAGTGTTTAACACACCTACTTTTAACCTTGAATATTTCATTAGAATTGGAATAATGTAACTCAACTGTTCTATCTAGTAAAACTTGAGTGATTAAGAATGAATCTGACCACAATAATTTTAACCTCATAGGGAAAAATTTCAACCTTGATTTGCTGAACAATACCCGCTTCCCCGGTTCCAGTTGTATGCACACTAACTTCTCATCATGTCTCTTCTTGGCCTTTTCTTTGTATAATTTGGCATTCTCAAAAGGCTGTATGTGAAATTCCTCCAATTTGTTGAGTTGGTGGAGCCTTTTCTCTTCAGTTGCTTGCAGTTCAAGATTTAAGTTGTTCAGTTTGTAGTACACTTTAACTTCAGGCTCCTCAGGTAGATGACATGCTTTAAGTTTGTTAGTGGAACTTTGCATTGCATTGGAGTTTTGGACTGTATTATTTATCACATCAAGTCTGAAACATTGCTCATTCTTTTCATCATTCAGGAATTCCATGGCTTTGAAAATATTGAATTTTACTTCTTGGTCATGTACCCTCAGGGTTAGTTCACCTTTTTATACATCAATAATGGTTCACCTGTAGCCAAGAATGGTCTCTCGAGGATGATGGGCACGTCTTCATCTTCCTCCATGTCAAGGATAATAAAGTATGATGTGAGAATGAGTTTGTCAACTTTGACCAACACATCTTCAACTACACCTCTCGGAAATGTGAGCGATCTATCAGCAAGTTGCAGAGAGACTGAGGTGGGCATTGCTTCTCCAATTTGCAGTTTCCTGTAAATAGAAAAAGGCATCAAGTTAACACTAGCACCTAAATCCATAAAGTCTTACCGAAGTTATGTTCTGTTATGGCGCAATGGATGGTGAAATTGTCAGGATCTTTAAACTTTGGGGGAAGCTTCCTCTGAATGATGGTGCTGCATTCTTATATCAATGCTACTGTCTCGTAATCTCCCAATCTCCACTTTCGTGATAGAATTTCTTTCATGAATTTGACATAGCTGAGCATTTTTTCAAACGCTTCTGCAAATGGAATGTTGATATGTAGCTTTTTGAAGATCTCCAGGAATCGAGCAAACTGTTTGTCTAGTTTGTTTTCCTAGAGACGATGTGGAAAAGGTGGAGGTGGAGGAAATCTTTCTCGATCATTTGCTTTTGCCTCTTTTTCCTCCATCTGTTGATCTGCTTCGCTGCTTTCTTTTGGAACTTCCTCAACAGATACCTTGACTCTAACATTTTTGTTGATTTCAGTACGGCTTTTCAAAGTGATGGCATGACATTGCTCCTTCCCAATATTCCTTGGATTTGGTTCTCTGTTGCTAGGAAGGGTACCTTGCGGTCTGTAACTCTGAGCATTGGCTAGTTGTCCCATTTGATTCTCCAGTGTTTTCAAAGATGCTGCTTGACTTTGAATTAATGCTGCTTGGGATTGAAACATGGGATCATATGATGCTGCTTGAGAATCGTATTTTGCTTCTAGCTTTTTCAAGTAAGCCAACACTTCTGTTATTCATGGTTCTTTTTCATACTTCTGGCCTTTGTTTTGCTGTTGGAATCCTGATGGTGGATTGTTCATCTGCCCTGAATTATTATTCCATACAAAATTGGGATGATTCCTCCACCCTAGGTTGTAGGTATTGGAGTACATATTGTTCTTCTTTTTGTTGAAATTGTTGACATAGTTCACCGTCTCATCATGTTGGTTGTATGATTCTACTCCTGATGCACCTCCATATGGTGAACTTGTGGATCCAGCATTAACCTTCATGTTAAGAGTTTCCAGATTTCTGCAAATCAGATCCAGCTTGGCATTCATTGATGTGTTGGCTCCAACTTCATAAATTCCTGCGATTCGTTGAATCATGCTCCTTTCTGTTGGCCACAAAAAATTATTATTGGCCATTTCTTCAATTAAGTCACAAGTCTGATCTTCTCCTATCGCCATTAAAGCTCCTCCAGTAATACATGAAATGAAGCTGTCAACCACCAGAATAGTTCTGTCTCGAATGGGAATTGGTGGTACAACCTCCAAAGGTTCAGGTTCCATGTTATTCAGGGCTTTTTGGCCTTCCGCCTTTCCCTTCTCAACTATCTGATGGTTCTTTCAATTTCTGGGTCAAGCGGACAGATTTCAAAGCTTCTGGTTCTTCTCATGTAGTGATTGAGAACCTGAAAAACAATAAAACAAAAATAATAAGTAAAAACAAATTAGACACAAGTAAATGTATCTAACCCCAAAATTAAAAGTAAAAGATAAATAAGTCCCTGGCAACGGCGCCAAAAACTTGATTGGTGGTAAACACACATGTAACGCAAGCGCACGTATCGCTCAAGTAGTATAAAATGTATCAATCCCATTAGGACTTAATACTTTAGCTATTAATTTATGAAGCTAAATGTCTATAAGTATCGAATTGATTGATTTTTGGTTCGATGGTGATTTTAAACTAAAGACAAGTAATTAAAACAAAAAAGGTAGATTTTAAGTTTTAAACAATGATATGAAAATATCCAGGGTTATGAATCCTTCCAATATATTTTAAATATGAAGTGATTATCTCATGTTTATGCAATATATTAGTTTATTAACCCGGAACATGAAGTTATGCAAAAGCCTCTTCCGATGGTCAGATGTAAATACCCAAAGTAACCCAATTAACTATATTCATATGTTAATTAAGAAACTCTGAATTCATTAAGATTAAGTTCCAATTATGGCTACCCCCGCCCGACAGATATATTCTTATCCTGTAAGGAAATCTACCTAAAAGACATTTACCCAAAGGTGAGATTATGAGCTATTGAGTCTATGGCTAAAACCTAAAATCCCTTTTCCAAGTTCATTTTAAGTTTACCAAATCAATCTTATTAATTGTCAGTTAACAAGAAGCATTAAGCTTAAGACTCAATAAATAAACCAATAGACAACCTAAAACGTAAAATAACCACTTATAAAACGGTGACATTGCAATTCATCACAACCCTAGATAATATTTTTAGTTACAAAACATACCTAAAATTACAAAATGCATAGTTAAAAAAAATAACATAAAAGAAAATTAAAAAGTAAAGAAAATTACAACAATAAAATAAAGTGCTGGAACTAGGGGTTTCACTTTTAATACTTCAAATATAGATTACTCCCTTATCAATTAATCATTTCTTGAATTAATTATATTAAAACCGACCATATAGGCGGTGAATGTCATTTGTCCAAAGTCCAACCGACCATATTGGCGGTAACAAAATCATATAAACTGACCATGTAGGCGGTAACAAGGTTAGCACCTAAATCGATCATATAGGCGGAAACTAAGTCCAATAATGTAAAACCGGCCATATTTGTGGTAAATAATTAATTCAATTTACTTATTTAAATTAAGGGAGTAAATTTAAATTATTATATTAAAAGGTCCACCTCAGACTCCAGCAAAAAGAGAATACCTACTCATGATGTAATTAAAAACACATAAAAATTTATTAAATAAATAAAGAGAAAATACAAGAAAACTTAAATAAACATGAAAAACACTTTCTTTTAGATTTTCATGGAGAAATCCACCAAAGAAAGCATGAAAATTTTATAAAGTTTAGCTTGGTATTTATATGTAAATATAAAGGCTTCCACAAATTTCTCCACCAAACATGGCACCAAACATGACACCAAATCATCCACCAAACATGCAAGCATGTTTTGGGGAAGTTTGACAATTTCCATTTTTTTAATTTAATTTAATTTATTTTATTTTTGAAAATGACTTTAATAATTACCATAACACACTTCCGGATTTTTCATCAATTTTGGTAATGAAAACTTCAGAATTAAAAAGTCTTATGAACTTCAAAGTTGAAAATGACTTTAATCTGGAACTTGAATCACCTCAATCTGATATTGGAATAAAAAGTTATGGCTAAAATACGATAATTACGCGAAGTTGAAATTTCCGAAATTTTATTTCGTTAGAACGCCATTTCAAGTTTCCAATCTCCAAAATCAAAATGTCAAGTCCAGTTCTTGCACTTTTTTGTTCCACATTTCGTCCTGATTGATTCCATTAAGTCTCGATTTTATTTTATCTGCAAAATAAACTAAAACACATCAAAATATTCATAAAACTCGAGAAACTATACAAAATATTAAGTAAAAGGGGCGATAAATATTGATATATTTTCCGCTCATCAACGAGCAATAAGTAATGGAAGAATAAGGTTCGAAATTAGCTTGACCTCGTCGACTACCGTGAGGGTGGTGGTTGGTGTTTAGAAAGTGAGAGGTTTTGAGAGCTCCAATGAGAATGCCCCAACTTCAATGAATCGTGACTCTAAATTATGCTTCTTTTTATAGCCTTTTCTAACGTGGGTCTCATTAATATATTAAAAGCTTAACTTTTCGATGTCGGAATGGCTAATCACGTGAGGGTAATAAATCATGACAAATATGTTTTTCGGTTTAGCGGCTGGGAAAATCAAGAGGTTGTTTTGTGGGCTTCTCATTGTATATGTGTCTGAGAAGTGTTCGGTCATTTGGTCCAACCTTGACCCATGAATTAGCAGTTTTGAAGGAATTGGACTTTAGTTAAATCTTGAGGGTTGGATACTGTTAAGTATTTGGGTTTTCATTGATATTGGGCCCAATGTGAAATGAAAATTTTACCCTTGGACCAAATTTAGCCTGTACAGTATCCAATGACTGGAAATGTTTGGGACAGTCACTTGTAATTGGAAGTTGTTAACAATGGAATTCCAATGCGAAAATCAATAGAGGCATTTACAAAGAGCATTACGACAGTCAATCCAGGCAGCCACGTTGAAATCAGTATCAAAATAGGGGAAGCAAGGTCATGCAATATTTTCCATTTGCATGCAAACTGACGTGAGCAAAAGAGTCATCTGCATGTACACATGCGTAGCCAAATAACCTGAATATGCGACTTCAGACACCCAAAGCTTACAACACTTGCTGTCAACCTTTGAAGATGTATTCAAATATCCAAAAACATTACCACCGATCCCACAAAGAAGTAGATTTTGAATCTAAAATACAAACCAAAGTAGAATCCCACAAAGAAGTAATTCATGAACAATTCCAGGTCACTTAAATGTGGTCAAATGATTTTAGAATGGTATCCATAGCTCCAAGCTTTCATCTAGAGTTCCAAACTCTAATTTTATGTTTATGTAATACATTAACATTTTTTACCCAATCACAAGTATATTGTGTTTATTCTTCCAAAGCATCCATACGCAAATTTATTAGCCTAATTTCAACTTCAAGCTATATTATTATATATCAAATAAAAAGACATAGCTGATTAGAGAATATCAAACTTACCTAGTAAGCTTGAACCAAAGATCTAATCTTCTCCTCCTTGTTGAAAAATGTAGAGAATTTCCAAACCTTCTCTAAACACTTCTTTAGGCTAATTTTTCTTATATTCCGCCTTAATACTTGCTTGCTTAAATAACTTACTCAAGCTTGCCTTCAATAGTGAAGCTTATGCAATTTTAATTAATAAAAGTTTTAATCAATTTTTAGGTGGCTTTAATCCAATTTGTCCAAATATGCATAATTAGGTGTGAGTAATCACTTTTGTCTACCACTTTGATTTAATCTAATTAAAAATAGACAAAGTTTAACCAATATATTAGTTCATTGTCTACCACTTTGATTTATTCCAATTAAATAAAGCCTAATACACATATTATTACATATTTTATAATTACCAAAATAGCCTCTAACGGTAGATGTATTTATGAAATTACAACGGGCCCTTGTGTGATTTTTAATTTATCCAATTAATACAATTGGGTAAAAGTAAATAATTAAAGTTATCCAATAACACTTAATTAATTTGATTGATAATTATAATATAATATATTATTTTTTTATCAAACATTATCGGCTACCCAAGTGCTCAATGAGTAAACTTCATATTGTGGGACTCTCTAAGTCCATACACGTTCGTCATATAAGTCTAGCTTATATGAACGCAAATCGACCACCTCTGAATTCACGATGAGCATGAATGACCTTTCTGAACAATACAAGTCGAGATCATCACATATATTTAACAATTACTCCATCGTAGGCTATCCAAGTTTTACTTAGGAAACATAGATTACACCGTCAAGTTTCCAAAGTGGACATCTCATATTGTCTACATATCCATGATTCTTTCCAACTAATCAGAACAATATTTCTGATATATGCGATCAGCCTTAGGTGATCGAATTTGGCCAAAGTATTAAGAATCGTGACTTACTCATATGGATACTTTAACCCTTTTATGCCACACATACGGGCCGACATATCCTATCTTGATACGCAGTTGATTAACGAGTGCATCATTTCATACCTAAAGAACATCAAGCGGTCGGACCATGAAAGGTCTCTGACATATATGCATCAAAGTATGAAGGATCACACACAAAATCAATGTTATCCTATAGTCAAAAGATCACATATGCTACTCGACTCGAGGAGATTCCTTTTGATGATGGTGTGTACTTCCAACTACTAGGCATCACTTGTGACATTCAATATCGGCTCCAACGAATATCCACATGTATATACGAGCTTCCCTTGCTCATGATATATCAGGTTAAATAATTTGAACTCCAATTCAAATATACGACATGTGCTAGTCTTCTAGGTTATAGGAATTCGAATGTATTCCAAAACCAACGACTGAGATTATTTACTTTTAAGAATAGTTTATAATACTAATACTATCCAAATGTTGAACCACCTAGTGTCCAGTAATACTACATAATTATTCTAATGTCGATGTCATTCTCAGAATATTTATATATCAATCCAATATACATTATTACATAATAATTGCCATTAACATGGTTGAAATGAAAATGAAGTTATTTTATTAAGAAATAATAAAAATATAATGTATAAAACATTATTCGGATTTGCGCTCCAAGCATAAACTCTAACACATTTAATGATCATTTAGTTGAAATATTATTTTGAAATTGATGAATTTTAAAATTTTATTTTAAAACTCATAAATTCAAAAAGAGTTACAATTTTAAATTATAACAAATGGAAGTTAATTTTTTATCTTGTAATTTTAAATTATAACCAATGTATTCATGATACATTAAACCAAAAATTGAATTTGGATGTTACAAGAATGCATACGGCCAAATTTTGCTAGGTGTTTTAGGGATGATTTTATAATTTTAGTTGTAAATTAATCTAACATAAAACCTAAGTATATAATGAAAAGTTGTTTTCATTTTTGGTAGAAGCTCATTTTTTATCATCACTCTAGCTTCATAGCTCTTCTCTTTTCTCTCAAGTATTGAAAGAAAAAATAAAAATGAGAAAAATTTTGTGTGTGAGTTTTAATCTCTAAATTGTTTAGAGAATAATTTTATGAGCATAGTCCACTTTATATTTTGTTGGTAACGAGTCATAGCACGGATGATCATTTGCTGTTGAAGAAAAAACATTTTTCCTCTCCTTCTTGAACCACACGGCAGTGAGTAGAAAAATCTTCTCACTGCCGCCATTTCACTCACCTTGTTGGTATTCCGTTTCATTGTGTTTTCGAGCAAAATTTTTTTGAGAACACAAAAGACTATTTGGTGGAAATTTTGGGACTGATTTGGAGTTATTAGTTTGTCCAAAATAGTGGCAGAAAAATCAGTGAACAACGAGCATAAAACAGTGAGCTCTGTGTACGCAAAGGGTGTTTTCGGTGTATAAAATAATCCAATTTTTACAGTGCTATATGGGGCCTGTTCGAGGTTGGAAAAATCATTAGAAATAGAAACAAAACAACTCTGAAGAAGCTGAACAGTTTCAGCTAAGAAGGGGAAAGGCAGAAAAAATTTCAAGGTCGATCGCGGTGCTTAACACACTTCCGCCGTGTGGGAAATCGTTTCCAGCATCTCTCACTCTCACGTCTCTCTCTCACTCTAAGCAAATGATGGAGCTTTAAATCAAGTTGTTCTCAAGCATTTCCAAGCTTTAGGAAAATCAAGTAAGCTTCCTAAGCTCTTATTTCATGTTCATTTTTCATTTTTCTCATGTTAGGGTTATGGCCCATTTCGTTTTTGGCATGTTTCACATTATTAGGATGATAATCAAGTTTAATAGGTATTACATGATTTTCTATAGTATATTGAGCTAGCACGATGACTAAATGGATCCACAGTTCCAAGCTCTAATAATCCTGAAATATTAATTAAAACACTTTAATTAAATATTTTGAATTATTAACTGATGAGCGGAAAGTATATCACTATTTATCGCCCCTTTGACCAAATATTTTGTATGGTTTCTTAGGTTTGATGAATGTTTTGATGTGTTTTGTAGATAAATAAAGATTTATGACTCAAAGAAATCAACTCGGGGCTAAAACGATGAAAATCGGATAAAAAGGGCAAAAATGGAAATTCACTACTCACGTGTCGCGACGCGCATGTCTCTATATGTCAAGACGCGCTTCTATTATGAAGCCTGCCGACATTTATTAAGCACGCGTCGTGATGTAGAGCACCTAAGCGTCATGACGTGCAGTGCTCCGTAGACACGTGTCATGATCTCACGAGAATGTGTTTACACGTCAACGTGTCGCGAAGCGCAAGCCATTCTGCGTCGCGACGCCGGTCCTGATTTTTTGATTATAAATAGAAGCTGATTTCATTTAGAATTTCCATACTTTCCTTAAGTTTATAATAAAGATCTAAGGACTGTATCTTAATTGTTTAATTTTTGTAATTTTAAATTATGTATTTTTATTTCCAGTAACAGTAGTAGTTTATTTTCTTTACATTTCTTTATGTTTAGTAGTTAAATTTTCGCTTGGGGAAGAGTGAAGCCTTTATTATTATAGTTTAGATTAATCTCCCTTAATTATAATATATATTTTATCTTAAAACCTGACTTAAATAGATACCGCCTTTATAGTCAGTTGGACTTAATTAAATTGATTTTAACCTGACTAAATTGGATACCGCCTTTATGGTCGGGTGGAATTATTTAAAACATGACTAATTCAGGATACCGCCTATATGGTCGATTGGTAATATCTTGCAAATTTATATACTATAATAATGGAGATTTCTAAATTAGAAATAGTAAAGGTGGATCCCCTAACCCCAACATTTTATTTTTATTCTAAGGAAGTGATGAAGTACAATATTCACATGCTTAATAATTGATTTAATTATTTTATTGGTAATGCTTTGGTTTGTTTATTGAATCTAAAGTTTAATGCTTCTTGTTTGTTAGTGTTCCTAGAACATGCCAAGATCTCTAAGCTGTGATTTGTGTGTAAATAAATCAAAAGGGAGTTGCGGAATACTTACATTGATCGGATGGAGTTCAAAACTTTTTCCTTTTTTGTTGGATGTGTTGGAAGCTTCGGAGCTTGAGATCGAGTTCCAAACTCTCGGGTAAGTATCCATATCACCTTCACTTGACTCCTTTAAGTGCTAGCTAGAAAAAAATAAGCTCAAAATCGCCCTCCAAGAGAAGCAATATTCAGCTAGGGAGAGAGGGATCCAATCGACCTTAAAGAGGCAAGGCCATTCAGCCTAGTTCAAGGCCATTCGGCCAAGGTTGAGAAAATAGATAGAGAAGAGTTTTATGTTTTTGTTTCTGAAATAAAAATTAACCAAGTCAACTCTCAAAAGTGTGTATATACTTTTTACCAAAAGCAAAGGCAAAATGTTGGAGGGATAAATGGCATTTAATGCCTCCAACCACTTTCATCACTCAAGTTGACACTTGATAGACATGTGATGTAAGTTGGTGGGACCCACTTTAATTCAAAATTCAAGTGGCTTGCTCCACACACTCCGGGCTCGGGTTCGCTTAATCCGATTAAACAAAATTTTCGTCGCGACATAATTAAATCCAATTTAAATAAATAATAATGCCTAGCAAAATTATTACGGAAGCCGCTAGCGAATTAATTCCAAATTAATTTGTTCGCTTGAATTAAAATCCAACTTTAATTCTGAAATAAAATCTAATTTCAATAAATATATCTAATATATTATTTTAGCCCAATTAAATAAATTAAATAGTAAAATCTAATTTAACTATTAAATTTACTTTACCGATTAATTCCAAATTAATCGCGTTCTCTCTCTTTGATGAATTTATTCCCAGATAAATTCTTGACGCAATTAATCTCAGATTAATTCTTTCTCTTTTAATTAATCCCAGATTAATTTATTGCCATAATTAATCCCAGATTAATTTTCTCTCTCATAATTAATCCCGTATTAATTTTGTTCGAGTCAAACATCATCGGTGAATCTTCGGGATGCGACCCAAGAGATCCATGGATATATTGGCAGTAAATACGATTATCGGACTATCCGAATACGTACGTACCTAGTACCACGCCCTTACGATTTACAAGACATGGTTGGCTTCTAGCAAATCACCGTGCCTACCGAATTCTCCAGAAATATTCTTTAATTGAATATATAATCTTTATCAGGCGTAGTATACGTAGTATTGCGTATTACGATCCAGTATCGAATGTCACATGCTAGGCCTGAGGCTGGAATTGTGTCTGCCCCGTACGAAGCACATATCGGATCTCTGGTAACTAGTCTCTATAATTGGATAATCATGACCTTGTCATATTATCCCGATAGCTACAGTATACAAGAGCACTAGTTCCGTATCCTACGTGATCATCATCTCCATATGACTGAGTGATACTTCCATCTTGACATCACACCCAATACACTACGATTCTCAGTATACCCAGAAGAGGCGTACATAGAACCTGTTAATGCCCCAGACGATCAAAACCAAAGTATACTGATTGTCATAAGTATTAGTGATGCAAGTCTCAGGTTAAGACCAAATACACCTACCCTGATTCGGATTCCCATAGACGCATAGTCATACTACCAATGGGATTCCGAGGGGTCTATCCAGAGCGAAACTGTTTTCATACCATCGGTAAACAGAACCTCCTATTACATTTGCATGAGTATCCAATACCCAAATATATGAGAACTATGTCGTTATGCTCCCATAACACGCACAAGTGTAATACTAGCCTAATCCGCATTATCGATGTCCAATCTCGATAATACTACGACTAGGGATATTTAATGATTAAACCTTAGTGGATTAATATTGTCTCATACCTTATTAATCCAGAACTAATCATATGGACTTTTATCATTTATATATCCCAGTAATCCAATTACAAATGATAAAAGAGCAATTTCCTTTGTCACATAGTTAATTTGTACAACAACACAATGTTCTGTAAAAATAGTGATGTTATGGGTCATAATTGCCCAACAATCTCCCACTTGGCCTATAGACAACCACTCAAGTGTTCTACACCTGAACTATGCACGGTTCGCTCAAACTTCTACTGAGAAACAGCTTTCGTCAGTGGATTTATAAGGTTATCATCTGATGCGTTTTATTCGATCATCACATCGCCACGATGTATGATCTAACGAATCAGATGAGATAATTAAAGTACATACTTGGATCATTGATGAGACGGCGGTTCTTTAGCCTGTGCTGTAGCCTAGCTCAACTACTAACAGAACAACTTCTAATCCAATTAGAAATTTTGTAGATCCAAAATGCTTCTTTTGTTGCCTCAGTTGCAACAATGTTCCGTTTTTTTGTTATTTATTCGGGAACAGTATCTTGCTTGGAAGATTTCCAGCTCACTGTTCCGTTATTCAAACTATATACATACCCTTATTACGACTTACAGTCGTCTTTGTCGGTTTGGAAACTTGCAGCAGTGAACCCAGTCACTTTCAAGTTCTCCTTCTCCATAAATTAAGAACGTATCCTTAGTTCGTCTAAGATACTCAAGGATGTTCTTAACATCAATCCAGTGATTATCACCTGGATCGGCCTTATAGTGTCTACATATGCTCAAAGCATATGAGACATCAGGTCACATACATTTTAAAAAACGTACGAACTCTATGAGGGTTGTCAGCAACTTTCTAGATCTATCTTTGTAGATCTTTATTCCTAGAATAAAGTCTGCTTCTCCTAGGTATTCCATGGAGAATTTTAATTAAAGCCAAGCTTTCACCGTTTGTTAATATGGGAATGTCATTGATGTGAATCAATACATCATCATCTTATAGGAAAATCATTGTTAGTGCACTCCCACTAACCTCCTTATATACACAAGAATCATAATCGTTTTGAATGAAGTCATATACCATTATGATATCATCAAAACATTGGTTCCAAGAACACAATTCTTGCTTCAATCCAGAAATGGATCGATTTAACTTGCAAATCTTGTTTGCATGTTCCGGTACGACAAAACCGTCAGGATGTTGTAAACATCCTCCTAAAGGTTTCCGCTTAAGGAAAGCGATTTGGACGTTCAACTGCCATATTTCATAAATGAAACATGCAGCATTAGCAAGCATTATCCAAATGGATTTAATCATGTCAACAGGTAAAAGATTTCATCGTAATCGACACTATGTTGATGACGATACCCTTTCACTACAAGCCTAGCATTGTACGTTTATATGTTGTCATATTTCATGTATGTCTTCACCATGAAGACTCACCAATAGGCACAATGCCTTTTGGTACATCAACTAGTATCCAAACTTGGTTGATATACATGGAATCCATTTCGGACTTTATGACACTTTGCCATAAAAGGGAGTCGATACCTTGTATCATTTCCTCATATGTAGTCAGTTCGTCTCCCTCAATAAGATTGACATCTAAATGAGGTGAGATCAGAAACCCATACCTCTTAGGTTGTTTTCTAACTCTCTCCGACCTACACGGTTCTTGTGTATTCAAAGATTATTGGTATAGTTTTATCCCTGATGAACTGTTGGTGTTCCGTGAGTACTCGGTGCCTGGAACAATATTACTCCGATTTCCATCAAGTTTTACTTTCCTCCCACTTACCACTGCATATAGGAATTCATCTCAGGAAAACCGCATGGAGAGCAACAATTACATTGTTCTCCAGTGAGTTGTATAAATATTATACTTTGGTTTCCCTAGGACAACCAATTACAAATAGGCACTCATCCGATTTGAGTTCTAGTTTGGTACTTTCCAAACATATGCCCAGCATTCCCAATATTCAGGAATGAGAAATCTGGTTTCTTTCCTGTTCATATCTAATATGAAATCTGTCTAACATATTTTCATGGAACCTTATTCAAAATAAGTATTGCATTGTTTAATGCTTATCCCTTGAAGGAAATTGGTAGCTCAGAGTGACTCATGATTAACCTTACTATGTCCAACAAGGTTCGGTTTCTCCGTTCGGATACACCGTCAAATTGAGGTGTCCCAGGAGGAGTCCATTGTGAAAGAATACCATACTCTTTCAAATAATCGAGAAACTTATTGTTTAAGTATTTTCACTACGGTCCAATCGTGATGTTTTAATACATTAGCCGGTCTTTCTGTCTACTTCGTGTCGAACTCTTTGAATTCATCAAAAGTTTCCGACTTGTGTTTCATAAGATACACATAACCGTAACGCGATGCCACTTATGTCACTATGAAAGAGGGCTAACAGATCGGTGGCACTTGCACTTTTACCAAGTAAAAGGTTGTTTTAGGAACTTTACCTTAATAAACTAGATTGGTAGACATCATTTGAATTAGAATCAAATCCGTCCTAGTATCCACTCTTCAAAAGTGTGGATATACGAGTCTTGTTAATGTGTCTCAGACAATAATGCCACAAATAAGTCTCATCTGATTATTTCAGTTTGAGCTATTTGTTTGTTATGTTATATGTATGAGATTTAATTTATATTCTAAATATAAATAATGTTATTCACATCTAATGTGTTTATCTCAATATCATCTTTATAAACAAAACACTTAGTGTTCTAGAATATAAAGTTATACCCGCAACGGTTTAAACTTAGATATAGAGATAATGTTTCTAGTCAAACTAGGTACATTTTAACAGTTTCCTAATTTAGGTACATGCCCAAAGGGCAGTTCCAAAACTTAGGTTTCTACGGCCAAAACAGCGACTCTCGTCCTATTTCCGACTTGTAGGTCGATCTCAACTGAAGCCAGTTTCCTGCTTATCAGCAGATCCCGCACATCAGTACATATATTCATGTACCACATCTAGTATCAAAAATCCAATTTTAATACCAGCAGTGAACATGTTTATAACAAACATTCTTGAAGCATGAACCTTGTCCCGCCTTCACTTCCTTCATGTCTGCCTTGTCCATACGGCAGTCACACTTCTAGTGACTCAGTTTGCCATAGTTTAGACAGACAACTTGGATATGTCCTTTTAAGAAGCTCTGGTTGTGCATAACGGATTGAGCATAAAAATTATCATCACAATGAGTCTTCATAAGCTCATGTTTTACTATACGCTCAACTTCGGGCTTATGCTCAAGAGGTTTATCAATCAAATATAATAACTTCTCAGCTCCCAGGACTATCCTAAAGTTCTATTCCCAATATGAAAATTAAAGCTATTTAAGTACATTTTCACCCAGGATTATGTTTTAAACGCTAATCTTTCATTCATCATGATTGCTATAGTCCAACTATCCAATCAACGATTTTGGGTACAATTAAATGCAATGATTACTATAGTCTAACTATATAATCAACTACAATTGTTTGGTTACATTCAGATGCATTGATTACTATAATCCAATTATATAACCAACTACAAATGAAGTAGTTTGAATACAGTCCAACTGTTAAATTAAAACAACAATTGAATATAAGTCCAACTAACATATTCTATAATTAATGACGAAAAATTAAATGAGCGCGTAAAAGCAAGTATTTAAACGAAATTGCAAATTTAATACTTGCCTCCCACTATTTTTCGGCGAGCCTTTAACCCTCTGTGGAGTACTCGGGAAACCTAGTTTCCTAGTGGGCTAGAATCCCGTTAAATAACACACAACCTTGACTTTGGCCAACAAGTTGTATGAAACTTAACTAGGTAGATCTCTAAGATCAATTGGATCCCATCCAATTCCTAGATCCAGTAGGTGGACTTCCAAGTCCGAAGCATATATCCAATATATGCCAATATATCTGATATATTCCATAATATTTTTCCTCTGAATCAACTAAGCCTTGGCTTTGGCACAACAAGCTTAATGATTCCTGTTAAGCGGGACCCATTGACTTTGGAAAACTTCATAATCGATGTCGATGGACAAGAAGTGATCTTGACTTTAGCCAACAAATCACCACTTGGACAAGACATACGATATGGAACAAAGCCTTCAGGATTCAAACACATCCGTGATGGACAAAGGTCTTGACTTTGGCCAACAAACCAGTGCCAATCTTAGATCTTGAGAATGAATCACTCAATGGAAGGAAAACACTTAATATTTGTTGAGGGTTTTTCGCGTAAATTGGCAACCAATTTATTATCTTTGATTAGGTCTCATCATACACCCTTAAACATGTATTCTAAAAGCATTATAAGGCGCGATAAAATTAATAATGATATGCGGATGGACATATGAAACATTTTGTTCCAAGAACAAATCTCTCTTTTTTCCTCTCTCCCGCTAACACTATTCTTACTTCTACCCGATTACATAATACTTCTAAAGAAACCTCATTTACATTGAGGGGAATAGGTGAGAAGAGAAATACAATGAGAAAAAAGGTAATAGGCTTGACACACAGGTCCAATTTAATAAATTCTAAATTTATTACAACAATTTCCAAAATTGCCCTCACCCTTCTAATATCCAACCGATATACATTATTCATTCATACATCCAAGTATTCACACATAGCATGTTATCAATCAATCTAATCCAATTAATTTATCTTGATTAATGACCATCCAATGCTAAAACAACGATTTGATTTGCGCGAGTCCAACTCGTTTAAAGAATAAGTACTTAAAGTGCGTATTCTTGAATTATATCGAACTACAATTTTAAATCCAATTTAATTTGTATCAATACTAATTCTATATTTAATTCCAAATTAAATAATTACACTTTTAAATGTGCCTTTTAGACTTGGATTCTAAATCCAATCTTTATGGGTCTCAAAGGCCCAATTAGTATCTGATACTATTCAATTAAAGTCCAATGGGCTTTCAATTAATTCTTTAGGCATGGGCTTCGGCAATTATGGGTCAAACCCAAGATGCCAAGGCCCAATTAGGAATCACCCTATGCCAAATTTCAATTTAGGCCCAATTAAAATTTTAAAGGCCCAAATATCATATTTGGACTTTATGGAAATGGTTTCAGACCCAATTGGATCCAACCAATTATCCTAAACCAAACTTGGCATAACCAAGCCCATTAAGCCCAAATACAACAATTAAATTAGTTCATCATTCCAAATTACAAATTAATTCAATTCAAGTGTAATTAGTACAATTAATCTAATATTTTCAAAATACTAATTAATTCAATTAATCATACTTTACATTTTAATTTATGTCCAACACAAATTAAAGCAAAATCAATCCTCCAACAACATGCTCCATTCACGGCAAAGGCATACAAAAAATCATTCAATTTGATTTCAATCCAATTTAAATCAACATTCAATATTTCTATTATGCCATCAACACATCCAATATGTCAAATTTCAAAAATTCACCATGAATCTATATAGGGTTAAAGGTGGCAGTTTAGCCTGCGGCCCGACCCGTGTGGGGAAAAGCCCAGGTCGGGCCTTAAAATGAAAGCCCGACTGGGGCCCGGGCCCGGGCCAAAATTAAAAAAAAAAAAAAAAACAAAATATATATATTTTTAATATGTTTGTGTCATTTTTATTTATTTTTAGTATTTAATTGTTAATTTATCATGAAACTTGTGATTTATATAAATTGTCTTTGTATATAGTGTAAATATTTTATATTTATATATTTTTAAATTTTAATTTTTTTTAAATTCGGGCCCAAAAAAGCCCGGGCCGGGCTTTTCCCGGCCCGGGCTTTTTTTTGTTGGCCGGGCTCGGGCCGGGCTTACAAAAGCCCGGCCCAGCCCATTGCCACCCTTATATAGGGTGCATTCGGCCAAGCATGTGAAATTGGGAAAATTAATCTAATCAATTTTTCACAAAATCGATGACATACAAATCCAATTAATCATCATCCAAGCTCAACCAAATCATTAATTTAAGAAAATCAAGCTCCAAACAAAAATTCCCAAACTAAAGTTTAGAGCCCTAGAATTCCAAATCGCACTTAGGATAGCTCTGATACCATTGTTAGTGTTCCTAGAACATGTGTAGGACACAGAAATCGACGACGCTGTTCCAGGCTCGCGGCTCGGTCGGGAGTATGGAGTAGCCCACGGGGGAACTAAATCGGAGAAATAACATGGAGTCGCCACCCGGTGTGAACCGGGAAAATGATTTAAGGCCGCACTCACCCTCGCAAGGGAAGACCTCAAACCGTTGGGTTCGGAATGGTCCCTTACTTATGCCACTTGTAATGAAATAATTTGTGCAATAACTTAACCGAATCTACGCAACAAATATCTTCAAAAATAACCTATATCTAGTTCGCATTCATAAAGTAAATCCTATATCTAAGTTTGCATGCTTTAAAAGTAAGTCATTATAACGGCAAGCATACAATACACACAATGAGCATGTTGAATTATCAAACACAAATAATAAATAACATCCTAAACATAAACGTAAATTAAATTACTATTGCAAAAGAAAAATAACTAAATCATGCATAAAGAAATATCATAATCATGCTTAAAATAAATAACTTATTAGACCAAATCATGCTTAAAACGCAAGGTTGGATGAAACGAAACATGTGAATCTCTCAAGTGGTACGTGGCATTGTATCCCGAGTGCGAACCGCAATACCGTCCATTCAGATTCGGCTACGAAATTTACGTCTGGGTTTCCATCCAATATACCACAAGAGAGAACACATATTTCGTTCATCCGGAAATCACATCATGCACTAATCCACAATACTAATATGAAATAAAGTACTAAAATAAATGAAAGTAAAGGATAATAAATAAAGAAGGTGCCCTCAGGTCTAACCTCTTAAATCGTCTCTCGGAAGTGCGCTACGCGGTTGTCGGAAGGGTTGATGCTCCGCAACTCCTCCGGTTCACTGGTTCAACATTTTCCTTTCCTGTTTCGCTGTTTGGGCTGCTGTTTTTTACTCTATTTTGCTGCTGTTTTCGCTGGTCAGGGGCTGTTTTTGGTGGTCGGGGCTGTTTTTTGTGGTCAGTGGCTGTGTTTCAGGGGTTGTTTTTTGTGGTCATGGGTTGTGTTTCAGGGGCTATTTTCGGTAGTCAGGGGCTGTGTTTCAGGGGCTATTTCAGGGGTATTTTTGGTGGTTACAGGGGCTGTCTCAGGGGTTGTTTTAGGGGTTGTTTTAGGGGTATTTTCTGGGGACTATTTTGTTTGTTAATGAAGGACTGTTTTGGTGGGGGCTGCTATGTGTGTTGTTCAGGTTAATTTGGTGAGGGTATGGGCTGTTTTGTGGCTTCACATGGTAGCTCGATGAGTGTGTGATGCGTGGCTGTGGTGTGTGGGCTACGTGGTGAAGGGTACTGCTCACGTTGATTTGTTTATTAGGTGCGTGAGGACTTTTGGTCGTTAAGGGGGTGAGGCTGTGTGGCGGCGCTGTGAGGGCTGCTTACGTGTGAGAGTTAGTGGGTGCAGATCAAAGATAGGATGAGTGGCATGTGTGAAGGGCTGTGAGAGGGGTTTATTTATTGTGTGTGTGGCTTCGGCGAGTGGCCTTTAGGGTTTGTTATTTGGTTTGTGCGTGGGCAGTGAAGTGGCGTGAGTGTGTTATAGGTGTGTGAGTGGGCAGTGGCTGTTGAAGGGCGTGGGGCTGCAGGGTTGGATGTGGGTGGACGTGAGGGCTGACTCGGGGCTGCTGTGTGCGGCAATGGGGGGATATTTTAGAGTGTCTGAGCGTGAAGGCTAGGTGTTATTTTCTTTGTGTTTTTCGTGAGAATGAGCCAGGGGTTTGAAGGTTGGGTTTAGGCTTCTTTTTATAGGCAAAGGGTCGGGGTTTACCTTGTGCGAATAGGGAAAGAATTTGTGTATTTATGGGGATATCTTTTAATTACGAATGTCTTTTAATTTGATTTGATTTCTTCTCTTTTGATTAGGGATATGGTTTTATTTTATTTGATTTGATATTTCTTAATTAGGGAAGGTAATTTAATTGAATTAGGAAAGCGTTTGAAGAGATTTGATTTGATTTTTTTTATTTAGGCATGTGATTTAATTTAATTAGGAATGTGATTTATGGGATTTGATTTGAATCTTTTAATTTAGGAATGAGATTTTATGCAATTTTAACATGTGTTTAACGTGTGGATTTTTATTTTGGATGTGATTTAATGGGCTTTGGTGGGCGTTTTGGGCTAAGGATGGTTTTCAAAACAGAGGTCCCAACAGCGATTCTGAAGCTAGGCAGCAAATTAAATCCAACAAGATGTCATTTATGTCTCTTCCCTTCCGACGTCCGTTCCCGCGACTTCTCCAAATTAAAGAGGTAGGTTCTCCATGTGAGACTCATCATCGGACTTACATGCAAAAATGCAGTGCCTACAACATGCCAAGATCTTCTACGCTGTGATTTGTGTGTGAATAATGTTGGATAATATGAACCATAGCGTCACTATTTGTACAGATCATAGTGTTGTTGTACAAATTAACTATGTGACAAGGAAATTACACTCTCATCATTTGTGATTAGATCACCTTAGATATATAAATGAAGAGAGGTCCATATGATTAGTTCCTGGATTGAGATGATATGAGACAGTATCAGTCCACGAAGGATTAATCATTAAATATCCCTAGTCGTAGTATTATCGAGACTGGACATCGATAATGCGGAATAGACTAGTATTGCACTTGTGCGCGTTGTGAGGGCACAACGGCATAGTTCTCACATATTTAAGTATAGGATACTTATGCAAGTGCGATAGGAGGTTGTGTTTCACCGATGGTACGGGAAACAGCTTCGCTCTGGATAGACCCCTCAGAATCCCATTGGTATTATGACTATGTGTCTATGGGAGTCCGACATCAGGGTAGGTGTGTATGGTCTTAACCTGAGACTTGCACCGCTAATGCTTACGACAATCAATATACTTTAGTTGAGGTCGTCCAGGGCTGTAACCGGTTCTGTGTACGCCAATGCTGGGTATATTGAGAATCGTAGAGTATTGGGTGTGATGTCAAGACGGAAGTATCACTCCAGTCATAGTGGAGATGATGTCACGCAGGATACGGTATTAGTGCTCTTAAGTGCTGGCCGGCCATCGGGATATTATGACAAGGTCATGTATATCCGATTATAGAGACTAGTTACCAGACATCCGACATGTGCTTCGGACGGGGCAGACACTTATCCAGCCCCAGCCCTAGCACGTGACTATCCGATACTGGCCGATATACATAATACTTGGTATACTACGCTTGATATAGATCTTAAATATTCTTAGATGAATATGACCAGATAATTGGGTAGACTCCGTGCTTTGCTAGAAGCCGATCTTGTCTCGTAAATCGGTAGAACGTAGTACTTGGTACGTACGTGATTCGGATACTCCGACGACCGTATTTACTGCCAACTTATCCGGGGATCTCATGGGTCGCTTCCGATAATGCCACCGATGACGCATAACTCGCACTCATTAATAATCTGGGATTATATAGAACAAAGAGAAAATTAATCTAGGATTAATTACGGAGATATTTTATCTGGGATAAAATATCGTCTAAAGAGAGAGAATGATTAATTTAGAATTAATCGGTAAATTAATATATTCGATATATTAAACGAAATTGGATTTCGACGCGGAATTAAAATTAGATTTTAATTCGAGCGAACGAATTAATTTAGAATTAATTCGTTAGCGACGTAAATAGTGAATTCGCTAGGCGTAATCATTTAATTACGACGCGACGGAAAATTCGCTAATTGAGAATTAGCGAAACCGAGCCCGAGTGTGATTGCGAGCGCATTCGTATTTCGAATTCGAGTGCGGCAACGCAAGTCACATCAAGCGTCAAATCATTCGTCACATCAAGCGTCAAATCAAAGTCACTTTGAATGATGATGATTGATTGATTGATGTGATTGATTGATTGAGTGATAGACACACAACATGTCACTTTGATAAAGTGAAAATGAATAGTGATGTGGTTTGGTGAAATAGTGTAAGTTGGTGGAAAGTATTTACCAATTGATTTTATTAATATTTGGTAAATGTTTTTTGTATATTTTATGAAAAATATATAAAATTTTGGAAAAGGTTTTACTAACTTAATACACAATTTCTCTCCTTCATTTTCTCTCTCACAACTCACGCCCAAAAGGCTCTTTTTCTTCTTCCATTTCAGCTCACTGCCGTGAGCTATAGGGGGCAATGAGTGGTTTTTGTTGCAAAAACACAAGTGCTAGCACACTTACGAGACTTGCGAAGGTGTTAGGGAGGTTCACCCATGAGGCGGGATCCATTCGACGAAGTTTGGAGCTTCAAAGTTGGATCCAAAACTGCCCAAAACAGTGAGCAATTCTGCAGCAGTGGGCGTGACCAGGCAGTGGAGTTTTGGCTTCATTCGTCTTCAAATCGTCTCAACCGATCGATGTGAGTATTCCGCTACCTCGTATGTATTCAACATGTTCATGCTTGTTTGATCTTGGGACCTAGAATAAACCTAACAATGGCATCAAGAGCTATAGGGGTTCAACATGAAAATGTAGGGCTTAAAATTGGGAACTTGTATTTGAGCATGATTTTATAAAATTGGATGTTTAAGCATGCTTAATATATGTTGTATTGAAGATTGATTTGATCAATTTCAAGAAAAGTGTTTGGAACAATTTTCCCCAAATTGGAGTGTTGGCCGAATGTGATGTGAATTTTGGATTCTTGGAATTTTTTGATTTTGATTCATTGGATGAGTTAGAATCATGTAGGATGATGTTGATTTAAGATGAATTGGATTGTATTTTGAATGGAACATAAAATCCCAAAATTCTCATGTTGGCCGAATTGGATGATGCCCTTAATGTCTTGGTATTTTGATTTTTGAACATTGATGTATTGGAAATCATTCGGGATGTTGATTTAATGTCGATTGTGGGTTCGATTGGATTGAAACCAAATCGGACACAAAATCCCTCCTTGGCCGAGACTAAGAAGCATGTAATGGGTTTGATTTTTTCATTTATGTGTTGGACATGTGATGATGATAATGAACATGATTAATTGGACTAATTTCATGTTTTGGAAATATTGATTTGGGTGATTAATCATGTAATGCACTTTAGGTAATTAAATTGCGAAATTGGATTTGTGTAATTTAATGAATTAGGCCTTTAAATTGGATTTGGGCTTATTAAGTTGTAATTGGGCTTATTGGGCTTGATTTTATCAAGTTGGTTTAGGCCAAATGGATTGGATCCAATTGGGCCCAAAACCACTACCATAAAGCCCAAATGCGACTAATAAACCTTTAAAGTTTAATTGGGCCTAAATTGATTTCTGGGCTTATGGGGTTACTCCTTGATTGGGCTTTGGTTGCCGAAGCCCACGCCTTAAAGAAATTAATTAAAGCCCATTAGACTTGAATTAAATTGACGTTGGACGTAATCGGGCTTTGAGACCCAACGCGATTAAATTTGGAATTTAAGTCAAAAAGGTTTATTAAATAAAGTGTAATATTTAATTTGGAATTGAATAGTGAATTAGTATTAAATACATGTTAAATTGGATTTAATGATGTAGTTTAATTTAATTCATGAATTCGTACTTTGAGTACTTATTCGCAAAAACGAGAGTTTGACTCGAGCAAAATCAAATCGTTGTTTGAACATTGGATGATCACATAATTATCAGATTAATTAATTTGATTAGATTGATTGATAGCATGCTTTTATGTGAATACGTGGTTGTGATGAATGAATAATGTATATCGGATAGATATTAGGGGGGTGGGTGGGGCAATTTTGGAAATTGTTGTAATAAATTCGATTTATTAAATTGGACCTGCGTGTCCAGCCTTATCCATCTATTCTCTTTGTATTCTCTTCTCACCTATTCCCCTCAATGTAAATGAGGTTTCTTTAGAAGTGTAGTGTAACGGGTAGAAGTAATACAAGTGCTAGCTTGAGTGAGAAAGAGAGAGATTTGATCTAGGATCAATGTGTTAAGTATCCATCCGCATATCATTATTATTTTATTTCATATGCGCTTTATTATGTATTTAGAATGCATGTTTAAGGGTGTATGATGATGAGACCTTAACAAAGATAATTAAATTGGTAGCCAATTTGCACGCGAAAAGCCCTCATCAAATATCATGCGTCTTTTCCTTCCATTGAGTGATTCTTGCTCAAGATCCTAGATTGGCATGGGTTGTTGGCCAAAGTCAAGCCCTTGTCCGTCGAAGATGTGTTTGAATCACGAGGCTTTGTTCCATATTGGTGTCTTGTCCAAGTTGTGGTTTGTTGGCCAAAGTCAAGACCACTTCTTGTCCAACGACATTGATTACGAAGCTTCCATGGTCAATGGGTCCACGCTTGACTGGGATCATTAGGTTTGTTGTGCCAAAGCCAAGGCCTAGTTGATTCAGAGGAAAAAGGTTAGGGTATATTGGATATATAGGCATATATAAGATATATGTTTAGGACTTGGATGTCCACCTACTGGATCTAGGAGTTGGATGAGATCCAATTGATCTTCGAGATCTACCTAGTTAATTATCATACAATTTGTTGGCCAAAGTCAAGATTGTGTGATATTTAACGGGATCCTAGCCCACTAGGAAACACGGTTTCCCGAGTACTCGACAGAGGGTTAGAGGCTCGACGAAAAATAGTGGGAGGCAAGAATTGAATTTGCAATATTCGTTCAATTACTCGCCATACGCGCTCATTCAAATATTTCGTCATAATATAAATGTTAGTTGGACTAATATTTAAATTGTTGTTTTAATAAACAGTTGGACTGTATTATAGTTGATTATATATAATTGGATTATATTAATCAATATATTTGAATTAATTAATTTCAGTTTACAGTTGATTTTATAATTGGATTATAGTAATCAATGTAATTGAGGTTAATTAATTTGGATTATATTTGATTATATAGTTGGACTATTATAATCATTATAATATATAGTACCACTAATAATTGATTAAATAGTTGGACTATTGAAATCAAGAAAGAATTGAAAAGTTGGATATTTAAAATATAATTGGATTAAATATTTTAAATGATTTAATTTTCAAATTGGGAATAAATAATAGGTTACTTTATTTGATAAAATAACTTATTATACCTTAAGCCCAAAATTAAGCAAAATAAGTAGAGCATAAAATCTTTGGAAGATTTATGTGATGATGACTTTAGTGCTTAATTTAATATACTTGTCATAAATCTATTTTAGATTTAAGAAGTATTAAAATTGCAATTATAATTCTTGGAGAATTAATTGACTATTCTAGAGGAGAAAAGTCAAAGTTTGCAATTGGGCATGTAGCACGAGGTGCACATTGTTTCGATATTCTAAAAACCAAGGCTTGGCCTAAGGTTCCTGAAATATTGAAAAGGATAATTGACATATCCCAAAGTGACTACCATTTGGATATGGCAGACACGAAGGAATTAAAGAAAGGGCAAGGCTCTTACTTTAAAAATGATTGTCAAAGTTATGTTCACTACTAGTATTGAAATTAGATTTTAAATACTTAGTGTGTACATAAAATATATGTATTGATGTTCAGAATCTGCTTTGAGCAGGATACTGACTTCAAGCTGAGATTGCTCTGCGAATCGGAAACGGGACGAAAGTCGTTGTTTCGACCGTAGATACCTAAGTTTAGGAACTACCCTTCGGGTGTGTACTTAAATTAGGAACTGTTATAATGTAACTAGTTTGACTAGAGACATTATCTCTATATCAGTGTTTAATCCATTGTGGATAAACCTTTATATTCTAGAACACTAAGTGTTTCATTATATAAAGATGATACTGAGATAAACACATTAGATGTGAATAACAGAATTTATATTTTGAATATAATTAAAATCTCAAACATATAAAATGACAAATAAATAGCTCAAATTGATTTGATCAATAGAGACTTATTTGTGGCATTGTTGTCTAGGACAGAATTAAACAAGACTCGTATATCCGCACTTTTGAAGAGTGGGTACTAGGACTGATTTGACTATTCAAATAAAGTCTACGAATCTAGTTTGTTAGGTAAAGTACCTAAAACACTGTTTACTTGGTAATAGTGTAAGTGCCACCGATCTGTTAGCCCTATTCATGGTGAAGTTAGTGGGCCCATATCTAGCTAGGCTAGATGTGAACATGAATATTTCGTGACCTTAACGGATGTGGCATCACGTTATGGTTATGTGTTTCTTTTGAAGAACACAGATCGGAAACTATTAGAGTTTCGACACGAAGTAGATAAACAGATCGACTATAGTATTATACCGTCACGGTAAGACCGTAATGGAAAATACTAAAGCAGTAAGTTCCATATATACATGAAAGAGTACAGTATTCTTTCAGATGAGGACTCCTCCCGAGACACGTCAGTTAGACGGTGTGTCCGAACAAAAACTAAATTTTGTTGGACATGATAAGGTTTATCACGAGTCGCTCTGAGCTACCATTTCCTTCAACGGATATGTATTAACAGTGCAAAACTTATTTAGAATAAGGTTCCATATAAATCTGTTTGACAGATATCATATAGGATATGAACAGGAAAGAAACAGGGTTTCTCATTCCTAATAATTTGGGTATGCCGGGCATAACGTTTGGATGATACCAAACTAGAACCCAAATTGGATAAGTGCCATATATAGGTTATCCTAAGGGAAACCATAAGTATAGTACTTATATATATCTCACATGAGAACAATATGATTGTTACTCACCATGCGGTTTTCCTAAGAGGAATACCGATATGCAGTGGTAAGTGGGAGGACAGTAAAACTCGATGAAAATCGGGGTAATACTGTTCAAGGCACGAAGTCCGTAATGGAACATAAATAGTTCATCAAGGATGAAACTAAACCATTAATCTTCGAATACACAAGAACCGCGTAGATCGGAGAGAGTCAGAAAACAACCTAGGGTATGGGTTTCTGATCTCACCTCATAAAGATATTAATCTTTGGAGGTATACCAACCGACTACGTTTTGAGGAAGTGATACAAGGTATCGACTCCCTATTATGGCAAAGTGCCATGAGTCCGAAATGGATCCATGTATAACAACTATGTTTGGATACTAGTTGTTGTACCGCAAGGCATTGTGCCTATTGGTATTGTAAACGTCTTCAAGGAAGACATACATGGATGGCAACATACCAACGTACAAAGCTAGGCTTGTGACGGAAAGGTATCGTTATCAACATGTGTTAATAACGGTTCAACCTTTTACCTGTTGCCATGGTAAATCCATTTTGATGATGCTTGTTGATACTGCATATTTCATTTATGAAATGTGTCAGTTAAAGATCAAAATCGCTTTCCTGAAAAGGAAACCGTTGGAGGATGCTTACAACATCCTGACGATTTTGTATAACCGACAAACAAGGTTTGCGGGTTATTCGATCCATGTTTGGATTGAGCAAGCATTAGGTTCTTGGAACTGTCGTTTTGAAATAATCATAATGGTTTATGATTTGACTCAAAACGAAATGATTCTTATGTATATAAGGAGGTTAGTGGGAGAGCACTGATAATGAAATTCCCATAAAGCAATTGGTGAAAGCTTGGCTTTCATAGAAATTCTCCGTAGAATTCTGGGGAGTAACAACCTTTATTCAAGGAATAAAGATCTACTGGGATAGATTTGGAGTTGTTAACACTCTCTGGGAAATTGTACATTTAAAATGTACTTGATATGGTGTCTCATACGCTTTGAGCATATGGAGTCACAATCGGGTCAATCCAAGTGATAGTCACTGGATTGAAGTTAAGGACATCTGTTAGTATCTTAGAGAACTAAAGATGCTGTCTTAAACTATGGAGAAGGAGAACTTGAAGTGACTGGGATCACTGCCGCAAGTTTCCAAACAGTTAAAATACTGCGGTACTATAAAGTTTGAATAACGGGACAGTGAGCTGGAAATCTTCCGAGCAAGATACTGTTGCCGAATAAACAACAAATGCGGATTATTGCTGCAGCTGAGGCAGCAATAGAAGCCATTTGGGTCGAAAATAAATCTAATTAGATTAGATATAGTTCTGTTAGCAGCTGAGCTAGGCGTCAGCACAAGGCTAAAGAATTAAAGGTCTCATCGACGATCCAGATATATACTTCTATATTCATCTGATTCGTTCGGATCATACATCGTGGCGATGTGGTGATCGTATAAATCGCGTCAGACGATAATCATGGAAATCCGCTGACGAAAACCTTTTCTCAGCAATTTGAGCGAACCGTACATAGTTCGGGTGTACGACACTTGAGTGACTGGCTATGTGCCAAGTGGGAGATTGTTGGATAATATGACCCATAGCGTCACTATTTGTACAGATCATAGTGTTGTTGTACAAATTAACTATGTGACAAGGAAATTGCACTCTCATCATTTGTGATTAGATCACCTTAGATATAAAATGAAGAGAGGTCCATATGATTAGTTCCTGGATTGAGATGATATGAGACAGTATCAGTCCACGAAGGATTAATCATTAAATATCCCTAGTCGTAGTATTATCGAGACTGGACATCGATAATGCGGAATAGCTAGTATTGCACTTGTGCGCGTTGTGAGGGCACAACGGCATAGTTCTCATATATTTGGGTATTGGATACTCATGCAAGTGCGATAGGAGGTTGTGTTTCACCGATGGTACGGGAAACAGCTTCGCTCTGGATAGACCCCTCGGAATCCCATTGGTATTATGACTATGTGTCTATGGGAGTCCGACATCAGGGTAGGTGTGTATGGTCTTAACCTGAGACTTGCACCGCTAATGCTTACGACAATCAATATACTTTAGTTGAGGTCGTCTAGGACTCTAACGGTTCTGTGTACGCCAATGCTGGGTATATTGAGAATCGTAGAGTATTGGGTGTGATGTCAAGACGGAAGTATCACTCCAGTCATAGTGGAGATGATGTCACGCAGGATACGGTATTAGTGCTCTTAAGTGCTGGCCGGCCATCGGGATATTATGACAAGGTCATGTATATCCGATTATAGAGACTAGTTACCAGACATCCGACATGTGCTTCGGACGGGGCAGACACTTATCCAGCCCCAGCCCTAGCACGTGACTATCCGATACTGGGCCGATATACATAATACTTGGTATACTACGCTTGATATAGATCTTAAATATTCTTAGATGAATATGACCGGAGAATTGGGTAGACTTCGTGCTTTGCTAGAAGCCGATCTTGTCTCGTAAATCGGTAGAACGTAGTACTTGGTACGTACGTGATTCGGATACTCCGACGACCGTATTTACTGCCAACTTATCGGGGATCTCATGGGTCGCTTCCCGATAATGCACCGATGACGCATAACGCACTCATTAATAATCTGGGATTATATAGAAGAAAGAGAAAATTAATCTAGGATTAATTACGGAGATATTTTATCTGGGATAAAATATCGTCTAAAGAGAGAGAATGATTAATTTAGAATTAATCGGTAAATTAATATATTCGATATATTAAACGAAATTGGATTTCGACGCGGAATAAAATTAGATTTTAATTCGAGCGAACGAATTAATTAGAATAATTCGTTAGCGACGTGAATTATTAATTAAGGAACGTTAATTCGTAATTGAATAGTGAATTACTAGGCGTAATCATTTAAAAGACGAACGAGAAAATTCGCTAATTGAGGATTAGCGAAACCGAGCCCGAGTGTGATTGCGAGCGCATTCTTATTTCGAATTCGAGTGCGGCAACGCAAGTCACATCAAGCGTCAAATCATTCGTCACATCAAGCGTCAAATCAATAGTCACTTTGAGTGATGATTGATTGATTGATTGATGTGATTGATTGATTGAGTGATAGACACACAAATGTCACTTTGATAAAGTGAAAATGAATAGTGATGCGTTTGGTGAAATAGTGTAAGTTGGTGAAAGTATTTACCAATTGATTTTAATAATTATTTGGTAAATGTTTTTTGTATTTTATGGAAAAATATATAAACCTTTTTGGAAAAGGTTTTTACAACTTAATACACAATTTCTCTCCTTCATTTTCTCTCTCACAACTCACGCCCAAAAGGGCTCTTTTCTTCTTCCATTCAGCTCACTGTCGTGAGCTATAGGGGAGCAATGAGTGGTTTTTGTTGCAAAAACACAAGTCCTAGCACACTTACGAGACTTGAGAAGGTGTTAGGGAGGTTCACCCATGAGGCGGGATACATTCGACGAAGTTTGGAGCTTCAAAGTTGGATCCAAAACTGCCCAAAACAGTGAGCAATTCTGCAGCAGTGGGCGTGACCAAGGCAGTGGAGTTTTGGCTTCATTCGTCTTCAAATCGTCTCAACCGATCGATGTGAGTATTCCGCTACCTCCGTTGATGTATTCATACATGATTTCATTGCTTGTTTGATCTTGGGACCTAGATATAAAAACCTAACAAATAAATCAAAAGGGAGTTGCGGAATACTCACATTGACCAGATGGAGTTCAAAACTTTTTCCTTCTTTGTTGGATGTGTTGGAAGCTTCGGAGCTTGAGATCGAGTTCCAAACTCTCGGGTAAGTAGCCCTATCACCTTCACTTGACTCCTTTAAGGGCTAGCTAGAACAAAATAAGCTCAAAATCGCCCTCCAAGAGAAGCAATATTCGGCTTGGGAGAGAGGGATCCAATCGGCCTTAAAGAGGCAAGGCCATTCAGCCTAGTTCAATGCCATTCAGCCAAAAACCATGGCCATTCGACCAATAACTTCCAAGGACAGTCGGCCAAGGTAGAGAAAAGAGAGAGAGAAGAGTTTTGTGTTTTTGTTTCTGAAACAAAAATTAACCAAGTCAACTCTCAAAAGTGTGTATATATTTTTACCAAAAGCAAAGTAAAAATATTGGAGGGAAAAATGGCATTTAATGCCTCCAACCACTTCCATCACTCAAGTTGACACTTGATAGACATGTGATGTAAGTTGGTGGGACCAACTTTAATTCAAAATTCAAGTGGCTTGCTCCACACACTCCGGGCTCGGGTTTGCTTAATCCGATTAAATGAATTTTCCGTCGCGACATAATTAAATCCAATTTAAATAAATAATAATGCCTAGCAAAATTATTACGGAAGTCGCTCGCGAATTAATTCCAAATTAATTCGTTCGCTGGAATTAAAATCCAACTTTAATTCCGCATTGAAATCTAATTTCAATTAATATATCTAATATATTATTTTAGCCCAATTTAATAAATTAAATAGTAAAATCTAATTTAACTATTAAATTTACTTTACCTATTAATTCCAAATCAATCGTGTTCTCTCTCTTTGACGAATTTATTCCCAGATAAATTCTCGACGCAATTAATCCCAGATTAATTATTTCTCTTTTAATTAATCTCAGATTAATTTATTGCCATAATGAATCCTAGATTAATTTTCTCTCTCATAATTAATCCCAGATTAATTTTGTTCGAGTCAAACATCATCGGTGAATCTTCGGGATGCAACCCAAGAGATCCCTGGATATGTTGGCAGTAAATACGGTTATCGGACTATCCGAATATGTGCGTACCCAGTACCATGTCCTTACCGATTTACAAGACATGGTTGGCTTCTAGCAAAGCACCGTGCCTACCCAATTCTCTAGAAATATTCTTTAATTGAATATATAATCTTTATCAAGCGTAGTATACATAGTATTGCGTATTACGATCCAGTATCGAATGTCACATGCTAGGCCTGGGGCTGGAATTGTGTCTGCCCCGTACGAAGCACATATCGGATCTCTAGTAACTAGTCTCTATAATCGGAAAATCATGACCTTATCATATTATCCCGATAACTGCAGCATATAAGAGTACTAGTTTCGTATCCTACGTGATCATCATCTCCATATGACTGAAGTGATACTTCCATCTTTACATCATACCCAATACACTATGATTCTCAGTATACCCAGAAGAGGCGTACATAGAACCTGTTAAAGCCCCGGACGACCAAAACCAAAGTATACTGATTGTCGCAAGTATTAGCGATGCAAGTCTCAGGTTAAGACCAAATACACCTACCCTGATTCGGATTCCCATAGACACATAGTCATACTACCAATGGGATTCTGAGGGGTCTATCCATAGCGAACCTGTTTCCGTACCATCGGTAAACAAAACCTCCTATTACACTTTCATGAGTATCCAATACCCAAATATATGAGAATTATGTCGTTATGCTCCCATAACACGCACAAGTGTAATACTAGCCTATTCCGCATTATCGATGTCCAATCTCGATAATATTACGACTATGGATATTTAAATGATTAAACCTTAGTGGATTAATATTGTCTCATATCTTATTAATCTGGAACTAATCATATGGACTTTTATCATTTATATATCCCGGTAATCCAATTACAAATGATAAAAGAGAAATTTCATTTGTCACATAGTTAATTTGTACAACAACACAATATTTTTTATAAATAGTGATGCTATGGGTCATAATTGTCCAACATTGTTAACTGGCCATTAATAATATTGATGTGGTAAACTTAAAATGAAATTGGAAAATAGATTTTAGGTTTTAGCCTTAGATTCAATAGCTCACGATCTCACCTTAGGGCATTGTGACCCTTAGGTAGATTTCCTTCCAAGATAGACATATACCTGTCGGGCGGGGGTAGCCACAATTGGAACTTGAACTTAATGAATTCAGGTAACTTGGTTAACATAGACATATGATTAATTGGGTTATTTAGAGTGTTTGCATCTGACCATCGGAAAAGGCTTTTGCATATTTTCGTGTTCCAGGTTAGCAAACTGATTTATTACACATATATAAGAGAATTAATTCATCATTAGAATAATATTGTGTGGAATCACAACCCTAGATATTTGTGTCTTTTTTTTATTTTCCTTAGTATTTTCTTTTGTGTATTTCTTTATTTATTTATTTAGCAAATCCACATTCAACCAACCAATCAAGCAATCATTCATTTCTCATCCTAATTAGATACATGTAAATAAATAGAATAAATAATTAATAACAAAAATAGAAATTAAGTCATCGTGGTATCGATATTTTTATACTACTTGAGCGATACGTGGGCTTGTGTTACGGGTGTGATTTCACTGATCATTAACTTTAGGTTATTCGACTAAAAACATAAAGTTTAACTATTCACTGGAGATATTTTACATAAATCTATCCACATTGACGTCCACCGATATAATCACTGCATATAGATTGTCCCTCCATGAGTATCTCATAATTACAGCCAGTCATAATATTTGTTATACTAGATAAGTGCATGAAAGTGTACTTTGAACATCGCTAACTCGGCTTGATGATCATGAGTTTAATCTTAATTATAGTTTATTTTATGTCATATTGTTAGGAAACAATGGAACATGGATATTGGAGCAATTACACATGTTTCGGGACCTTGCGGACGCATCAGAGGCACGCGGGAAGAGTGGAAATGAAGAAAACACGCAGCACAAACATAATTTCGAGAGAGAATAACGAAGAACTTCAAGTCGACATGATGTCTCTCAGATCAATCAAGGCTATATCTCTCTTCTACATGGAGAACTAATCTTCTAGGTAAAACTAAGGATGAACTCTTGTATTTAAACTCTTATGTTCATGTTGTTGATTCCTAAATACTCTTTAACGTTTAATACAGTCGATGCTTTGTTATTCTTTATTATCTTATGATTATATGAATCCAGAGATTGTGTTTTACCAACTTGCATATAGGAATAGTCATGTTTCTTCTATGTGTGATTGGGGAACCCAGTTGTGATTGGTAAAGTTGTTTTATGAGTTGATCTTCTGCTGCAGTATTGCCTGATGGTATGTCGATGTTAGATAGGTCATAACGATAACTTTGTGTGTTGTTAATATAGAAAAAGTAAATCATCGATTACCTTAGAATTTAATGTGTTTTGAATTGAATATCTTCCGATTGTTGGTTTGGGACGTGAAACCTTCAATTGAGTAACAAAAGGAATCAATAATTGAATATAGGAAGTTGATAGAAGATGGATTCCCGACGCTTTGCTGCTTCTCTCTACTGATAATTTCTAAATATTTTTCATAGTTTTTATTTCATATTACCAACTCAATCATTATATTTCCATTAAGTTTTTGCTAACGCTTTTGTTTAAGTAAATTAGTTCCTTGTAACCATCTCTCTGAGGAATCGACACCCCAACTATACTACGATAGCCGCGAAGTACTTTTTGGGTGTAATCAAATTTTGGCACTGTTACAGGGGAGATGGTTTACAAGAAAAATGAACAGGTTTGATTTGTCAACAACAAAAGTGGTAACTTTGTTCCACCTTTATTTTATTATTATTTATTTATTTATTTATTATTTTATTTTAGTTTTAATTTTAGTTTTGATTTTATTTATTTATTTATTTTTAGTTTATCCTTCTTTTACTCGTGTTTAATTTCATCCTAGACGTAAGGATAGGTTTGGTAGATTTGTTAGGATCAAAGAGGAAAACTCAGACTCAGAAAGTCTGTTTGATAATATTTTTACCACACCATCTACATCTAGTATACAGAGCATGAGTGAGTACAAGAGACCACCAATGAGGACTCTTGAAGAGTACATTCATCCCACTCGCACAGCTACACCATCATGCATTATGTTTCCTCCTAATGCACCATATATAGATTTTAAACATGGAATGATACGATATCTCCCAACCTTTCATAGTTTGGAGAACGAGAACCCTTATGTGAACATTAGAGAATTTAAATAGGTTGTAGGAACCTTCCATGACCGATTCGGAAGTACTGACACAATTAGACTTAAGTTCTTCCCATTTGCCCTTAAGGATATAGCTAAAATATGATTGTATTCTTTGAAACCTCGATCAATAGGATCATGGGGCGAGATGACACAATAATTCTTTAAAAAATACTTCCAATATCATAAAACGAATACCCTGAAAAGACAGATCTCCACATTCTCCCAGAAAGACAGTGAAACCCTTTGTCAGACTTGGGAGAGGTTTAAAGAGATGCTAGCTAGTTGTCCTCACCATTGGTATGAGAGTTGGCATTTAGTAAGTTATTTTTACGACAGTCTAACCCCTAGAGAATGCCAATTTATTGAGACAATATGCAATGGTGAATTTATCCTAAAGGACCTGATGAGGCATTAGAGTACTTAAATGGCCTAGCCGAGAAATCTCACACTTGGACTGGACCTAATGCCATGGATAGCACTGACAGAACACACCACACTCCTTCTAACAGAGGCATACACCACTTTAGGGAATATGATAATCTTAAGGTGCAAGCTAAGCTATTAACTAGAGAGTTAGGAGCTTTAAGAGACAAAGATAGTAAGACTATGCTTGCGGTAATGTAGGCATTGTATTTTTGCATGTGAAACCCGATGATGAGCCTCATTGGAGGCACTATCTTTTAAGTCGCGGAAATCGCGGGAAACGGACGTCGGAAGGGAAGAGTCAAGAATTGACGGTTTTGTCGGATTTAGTTCACGTGTTTAGCTTCGGGGTTCTGGTGGATCTCCGTTTTAAAACTTAACCTTAGCCCAAGCCCATTAAATCACATCCAAAGAAATAATTAATATATGTCACAAATTTTAAATAAATTCACAAACTAATTAGAATAAAATCTTAATAAATTAAATTCACAAATTAAAATTAATTAGCTCACAAATAAAACTAAATTGAAATTAAATAATCATTAATGAAGAAGTTAAAATGTTAAATCTAAATTACAAAACCCATTAAATTAATAAATTAAATTAATTGCAATTAAAACTAAATCAAATAAAATCAAAAATCAAATACCAAAATTAAATAATTTACTTCCAATTAAAATAAATCATTCCCAAAATTTAATAAATCACTCACCTAAATTAAAGATATTATCACCTAAAATACACAATTCCATTACCTAAAATAATAAACCTAATATACTTGATTTTATTTCCTAATTAAGCCATGCAAACCCTAATTGATAACTATATAAACACACACTAATTGCAACCCTATTCTCCCCCCAACTACTTCACTCTCACGGCAGTGAAGTGACACAAGAGAAGAAACAAAACCCTAAACCAAAACAAAATACAGGCACTCAGCCCTCTCTTTCATTGAAACGCACCACACATAAGCCTTAATCAACCTCACCTCACAGATCACGTCTTTTAACTGCCCCCCTCACCCATTCAACAGCAACCTTCACTCTTTCAAAGCAAAACACGCCATAGCCACTGACCAAATCTGCCCTCTCACGCACACAACAAACAGGTCACACAAAAGCAAAGCGATAGAACCCATGCAGCAGCCTTGATCCCACGTAAGCCACTCCTCACGCCCCAAACACACTCCACTCACGTAACAGCCTACAACACACAAATACAGCCCCTAAACCCACGAAACTGCCCAAAAAACAGTCCCCGAACTAACCCAAAAATACAACCCAAAAAACAGTCCCAAAAATGCCACAAACAGTCGGAAAACCAGCCCCTAAATCGACACAGAACCAGTGAACAGATCACCCAAAAACAGTGAGTAAACCAGTCCCCGAAAATACCCCAAAACAGTCCCAAAACCGTACAAAACAGTCCATAAATGTACCTGAAACAGTGAGCAGCGAAACGGCAGCGGGATAGCAGCAAAACGGAGTGAAAACAGCGAGCAAAACAGCGAAACAGTGAGGTAAAACGCAAACCAGTGAACCAGAAAAGTTGCGGAGTGATAGCCCTTCCGACGGTTGTAAACGCGAGTCCGGAAGACGACTTAAAAGGTTAGACCTGAGGGTACCTTTCACACCATTTTTATTTGATTTTTTATTGATTCTTTTAATTGTGTTTTAATCATTTATTGAATATTGCTTGCATGTGATGTGTGTTGTGGCCCTTGATTAAAACGGAAAATACGTCGTCTCTCGTGGTATATAGGATGGAAACCCAGACGTAAATTCCGTAGCCGATTCCGAATGGACGGTAGTGCGGTCTGTACTTGGGCTACAATTCCACGTACCACTTGAGTAAATGGCGTATATTTCGCTTTATGTTATTTTGATTATCCTCACTTTATATTCCGCCTTTTAATTTCCGCATGTTATTCATTTATGTTATGATGCGATCGAGCGCATGGGCTTAGTGAGTTAGTCCAAAGGTCCCCTCTTTGAGAGACGAAGAGCCTAAAAGGCCACCTTTGTGACACTACTTCGCCGCGCCGGACGAAGTGTGTTTGGGTTGAATGTACGTTCAATCGGGCATATGAAGTCCTACACTTTTATTGTCTTTATTTCATGTATTGTGATGTGACGCGCATGGGCTTAGTGAGTTAGTCCAAAGGTCCCCTCTTTGAGAGACGAAGAGCCTAAAAGGCCACCTTTGTGACACTACTTCGCCGCGCCGGACGAAGTGTGTTTGGGTTGTTGAATGTACGTTCAATCGGGCATACGAAGTCCTACACTTTTATTGTCTTTATTTCATGTATTGTGATGTGACGCGCATGGGCTTAGTATGTTGGTCTAAAGGTCCTCTCTTTGAGAGACAAAGAGCCCCAAAAGGCCACCTTTACGGCAGTACTTCGCCGCGCTTCCTTTATTTTGTTGTTTAGTATGACGTATTCTTACATGACCATGCATCATATCACATTGCGCATGGGCTTAGTATGTTGGTCTAAAGGTCCTCTCTTTGAGAGACAAAGAGCCTAAAAGGCCACCTTTACGGCAGTACTTCCCGCGCCTCTTTTATTTAGTCATTCGCTTCATAATGTCTTTTTGAAAATTCATGCATCATATTGCATTGCGCATGGGCTTATCAAGTGAGATCAAGGGTCCTCCACTTTGAGGGATGAAAATGCTTAAAAGCTACATTTGCTACAGTGATTTGTCGCGCCCCTTAATCCGTTATTGTTTACTACATGTCATATCCTCATCCGTCCATGTATGTGTCGTGTTGTTTACTGCATTTTGGAGGTCACTGCTGATCCCCGTTCGAACGCGTTTCAGAACGCCGCACGAACGCATGTTTTCTGTCGGGTATCGTTCGAACGCGTTATCAAACGCCATACGAACGCGAACCTTCTGTTTACCGTTCGAACGCGTTTACGAACGCTACACGAACGCGAACACACTGAATTGAGTCATTTTCATCATATGTGCGTCTATGCCTATATCTATCTTCCTTTGCACCATGTCATAGCATGCTCACTTTAATGCCTAATTGCATCCCTAAGCGTCTTTTTGCATTATGTACTTAGTCGACCCTTTTGTTTGTGCATGGAAATATAATGGCTATTTGTTTATGGTATGTCTATGAAATCACATGTTCACCATCATTTGATTCGCCTCTATGTGTGCTTGTGTGGTTAGTATGTGCTTGCGTTTTCGTGAATACAACATGCCAATGAAATTGTCTGTTTGCTGATTTAATGTACTTCTAAGCATGCAATCTTATATGTGAAATACATGTATGTTTAGTATGCAAATTTAATGTAAGATATATGTGAAATGCGTGCATGCGTTTTATTTTATAAATGTGAACTTAGAAGCATGATACCCTTAGAAATAAGTGTTACTTCAGCCTGATTAAATTATTACATAAATCCTTTCATTACAAGTGACATAAGTAAGGGACCATTCCGAACCCAACGGTTTGAGGTCTTCCCTTGCGAGGGGTGAGTGCGGCCTTAAATCTTTGTCCCGGTTCACACCGGGTGGCGACTCCATTATTCTCCGGTTTAGTCCCCCGTGGCTACTCCGTACTCCCGACTAGGCCCCGAGCCCTGGAACAGCATGCGTCGCCCAGTTTCTGTGTTCCCACAGGTAACCCAGTTACAACCCTAAGGGGTATGTTTTGTATATAAGGGGATTGACGATCTAGCCCCTGAGTGTCCTATATATGGTGGGATGAGGGAAACCTATGAGGAACAATGTAATACCTTAGAGATGAACAAAAAGCCTTATACACCTTATTATAATCCTAGTTGGCGGAACCATCCCAATTTTAGTTGGAAACAGAAGTCTTATCAGCCTAGTCGGACACCACAGTCAAAAAGTTACAGTGCTCCCAGTACCACACACCGACCATTCCTAGAAAATCTTTAGAGGACACTGTGTATGCATTTATAGAAGCCTAGAGTAAAACCAATCAAAGATTTGAGTCATCGATAGCTCAGGTAGTTGAAGACAATAAGGAGATTAAGAGTCAAGTCTCTAAGTTGACTAATGTCCTGAGTGTGTAAGAACGAGGAAAATTCCCATCTCAGGCTCAACTAAATCCATAAGGGCAACACATGGCATAGGTTGATCTTGAAGCTGCCAATGTAAAATGTGTTAATGCTATAATCACTAGGAGTGTCAAAGAGAACACTTCCATCATCATAGGAGCCACTAAGGATAATAGTGCAAATACCCCACAGAAAGATCGAGTAACACATATCCCAGTTAGAGTACCTTTCCCTCAAGCTTTTAGGCCCAATACGAGAGCTATAGACCCAAATAGTGAGATCCTATAACATTTAAAGCAGGTAAAAATTAAGTTTCCTTTGTTACATGTGATAAAAACAAGTTCCCACTAATACGAAGGTTTTGAAGGATCTATACACTATAAAGAGAAAGCATCATATGAAGAAGACTGCATTCCTGACAAAGCAGCAAGTGCAGTGATTGACCAGAGGGCTCCACCAAAATACAAAGATCTGGGATGTCTCACTATTACTTGCCACATTGGCATATATGAGTTTGGTCAAGCTTTATTAGATTTAGGTGCTAGTGTTAGTCTCATGCCATGTTCTATTTATCTGCAGCTCGGACTTGGAGACATTAAATCTACATCTTTCGTTTTACAGTTAGCTGACCGCTCTATATAGAACACCGCGGGGAGTAGTTGAGGATGTTTTACTACAAATTGATAAATTCTATTATCATGTTGATTTTCTGATTTTAGACACGCATTTTGTGGTTAACACTGAGTCAAAAATACCTCTCATCTTAGGTAGACCTTTTCTTGCTACAGCCAATGCCCTTATCAATTGCAGGAACGGTCTCATGAAGATATAATTTGGGAATATGACACTAGAGGTGAATATTTTTCATATTGAGAGACAACCATTTGATGACGATGAGTGCCAGTACACATACCTGATAGACACAGTTCTACCGGAGACAGGCTCTATACCACATGAGTCTAACCCTCTTGAACTGAAACTGATCCCAAAGAACAGTAAAAAGAGGAGAATGAGAATTAGTGCTCATTTGAAGATAATTCCGGGAAATTTAAAAAAGAGGTTGAACCAATTGATAAAATCTCAGCCATCACCAGACCTTGAGGGATCCATAGATAAACTGCTACAGCCAGAAAAAAATTCTTTTTCATGTCTTAATCTCTAAGGGATACCAAAGATGAAAGCACTTGGGACTACTTGGTCTGCTACATGGAAGCCACCAAGACCATTTGGGTGGTTGTGTATGGCTAAAGACGTTAAACTTAGCGCTAGCGGGGAGGCAGCCCTTGCATCTATATTTTTTATTTATTTTATTTTATTTACTTTAGTTTTATTTGATTGTGTACTAATTGCCTGTTTATTATTTGCATGAGTATTTATGCAGGTGTTAGCGCAACCTACACAGCTCACACAACCAAAGTCTCACCATCAGGAGCCTAATCACCTCCAAACGCGGTAGTGTTGTTCCTTAATCCTTTATCTTTATATTTATCTTACATTGAGGACAATGCAAGTTTTAAGTGTGGGGGTGTAGGCATATAGTGATAATACTAATACCTGTTATATAAAAAAAAATTGTTTATTTTTTAGTCCTTAATAATAAAGAATAAGTCCAATGATGATATTGTTTGCTTTAGGGTGAAATCTTAGAAATGATAAGTTCTTTAATGTCTTTTTATCTGATGCCATGAGTAGTTGATCTAGGTTATACTTGTAAGCACTTAACTATAGGTTTTTACCAGTGAAAACCCAGGTAGTTGGCAAAGTGACTAGTTGAAGAAATTGAATGTCGATGAATGACCGTTTGCTTAAATGTCTATCCTGATTTGCTATTGTTATGATGCATGATTAAAAATAAAAAGAGAAAGTCTCGAAAGAAAGAAATTAAACCACCTATAACCAATAAGCGTGAAGCTACTCATGAGCGAGTGTTAGGACCACCATGAGGAGAAATGGTACCTTAAATGGTAGGTGTATTGAAAAAAGAAGAAAAAAGAAAAGAAGTTGAAAAAAAAGATAAGAAAAAGAAAAAAATAATCATACCATATTGAGCACAGAAAGGCAATTACAGAGCACATTTGAGATATCTAGGTTGGTTTAACCCATCAGATCCCAATTTTTAAAAGGAAATCATTGAGTTGGCTGACCTAAGAATCAAGTTGTGAATAAGTTGGTTATGGGTTGTGATAAGTGCATGAAAGTGTACTTTGAACATCGCTAACTCGGCTCGATTATCATGAGTTTAATCTTAATTATAGTTTATTTTATGTCCTATTATTAGGAAGCAATGGAACATGGATATTGGAGCGATTACACATGTTTTGGGACCTTGCGGACGCATCGGAAGCACACAGGAAGAGCGAAAATGAAGAAAACACGCAGCACCATAAAACCAACTGGCACCGCAGCATCCACTTCTTGGCGTCGCGGCACCTCCACAGTTTCGTCCCATACACTTTCCAGCAGGTTTGGCACCGCGGCACCACTTGCCAGCGCCGCGGCACCCCGGAAGTCCCCAGAAACTTAATTTAGTCGTGTTTGATGCGCACAATGACTCAGCGACTTCCCTATATAAACCCAAGTTCGTCCAAACCCTAAAAGGGGGAGAGACACAGAGATAAAACACATAACAAAGAGCCACAAACATAATTTCGAGAGAGAATAACGAAGAACTTCAAGCCGATATGACATTTATCCGATCTATCAAGGCTATATCTCTCTTCTACATTGAGAACTAATCTCCTAGGCAAAGCTAAGGATGAACTCTTGTATTTAAACTCTTATGTTCATGTTGTTGTTTCCTAAATACTCTTTAATGTTTAATACAATCGATGCTTTGTTATTCTTTATTATCTTATGGTTATATGAATCCAGAGATTGTGTTTTACCAACTTGCATATAGGAATATTCATGCTTCTTCTATGTGTGATTGGGGAACCCAGTTGTGACTGGTAAAGTTGTTTTATGAGTTGATCTTCTGCTGAAGTATTGCCTGAGGGTATGTCGACGTTAGATAGATCATAACAATAACTTTGTGTGTTGTTAACATAGAGAAAGAAAATCATCGATTACCTTAGAATTTAATGTCTTTTGAATTGAATATCTTCTGATTGTTGGTTTGGGATGTGAAACCTTCAATTGAGTAATAAAAGGAATCAATAAATGAATATAGGAAGTTGATGCAAGAGATATTCCTGACGCTTTACTGCTTCTCTCTACTAATAATTTCTAAATATGTTTCATAGTTTTTATTTCATATTACCAACTCAATATTTATCTTTCCATTAAGTTATTGCTAACGTTTTTGTTTAAGTAAATTAGCTCCTTGTAACCATCTCTCTAAGGAATCAACACCCCAACTATATTGTGATAGCCGCAAGTAATTTTTGGGGGTAATCAATACCCCTTTAATTATTTTTTGTCATAAGTACCATTGATTCTTTAATGAACAATTTATTCATAATTATTATGATTATTATCTTTCTATTTATAATATGAAGATTCAAGCACTTGAATTTTTCAATTACCGAATCAACCCTTCAGGAAGATACTCCTCTACTTCTACCAAAAATATGTGGACTCCATATCTATATAAAACATCCCTAGCCACACACCAAACCATGTACTTAAAGTACGTAGCTATTGGTCGGGATTTCTTCACCAACATCTCCTTTTGTAAATCAAAGGACATAGTTTGTCATGCAAAAGTTTGTAGTACACTCGGGATTCAAGTCAACTCATATACGATCATCTAGTAGAAAGATATGAATTTCTTTGTTTCACAGTTATTAAAAGAAATTCATCTGTCTTGGTCCAGTCTTGTATGATCGCATCATATAAGTTGCCTTCATTCCTTGTTACCACATGGACGAACTCAAATCAAAGTCGTTATATAATATGGAATGGACCGCAGGGGTAGATAAACCACAAAGAAAGTTCCGTCTTCGTTTGCTATCTACCAACTATTTAGGATTACTAGTTTCAGACTTAAATCATCTTATGTATAACACTTATACACAAAGTCTGAAAGTACATTTAGTATCCAAGTGCATACATGGTAATTTATAATATGTGAATTTAAAGTTAACATTTGATAAATGAATAATTGCATCGTTTATTACTTAAAATAAAAATCTCGTTTACATATTAGATGATGCTCTAGAACATACAACCCAGCATTTTCAACTTCACTTTTCCCATCCCCATTCACAGTCAACTATCTCTTATCATTCACAAAAATTTCCTTTTCAACCTCAACAATGACCAAACCATTATTATTATGGTTTTATCAGTTTCTAAACTCACATGCTAATGCACGGTCTCAGTCACCATTTCACACTTATCACTTGTGGCTATCTCTTTGTTAATCTCAATAACATCCTCTATTCACTACATGAAAATTGTTGGGGCAGCACAAACAATATTGTGGCAAAATATTTAAATTTTATGGTTAATTATTTTAAGCCACGATAAATATTTCGTCATCATTTTATCACTATTCACTGTGGTATAATCTACTCAACCACAAACTAATGATTTTATGGCTAAATAGTTCCAACCATGATATATTTTCGTATTTTAATAATTCAATCATGAATCCTTCTCAAGCAGGGGGGAATGATGTAGATTTGAGAACGAATCTTCTTGAAGAGAGAAATGATGATGTGATCCGAGTTGGGCTTTCTTCTTGGGATTCCAAGAGGAATTCTATATCACATATACATTCATTTTGGCATCAATTGGGCTTCATATGCATTCATTTTACCATGTGGACTACTTTCTATATTATTGTTGGGCTTCCAATTACATGGGCTATATTAGTGTATGGATCATTCATGTAGTGGACTACATATATGTATTTGGTCTTTTTATTAATTTCTCTTTTATTTTTATAAATTGGCTGAGCTTTATTTATTTTAATCAATGCACATAGTTTTATTTATTAATTTAGTTTATTTATTGGGTTTTTAGACTAGGTTGTGAGTATGTGGGCTCACTAGTCATGTTGGCCCATTGGGATTAGTTGTTTAGCACTCAAGCCAAGCCTAATAAAGACAAGTGATGTAAATAGTATTTTGTGGGCCATAAGGGCATGAGTTAGTACTAGATTAGGATTTCTTAATTTCTAGTTTACTATTTAAATAAGCTTTTTGTAACATCACACTCCAGGGATGCTACCGGCATGGAATAAATCATCATATCCCTATGAGCCTCTGACTCACTGACTATGCTCAACACTACTAATCTCATGTTTCACATAGACTCATACATATGGACCATTGTCCAACTCAATACCATGGAATTCTTCTCAAACACACATACTATTTACTCAATAATACATCATATTACAATTCTGATGATGAACACTTTTAACACATAACATACACAATCCCTACTATACACTATATGATACAAAACTTTACTTAGATTCTGACTGTAATACAACTATGACTCGAGCTGGTACACTCAAACCCTCTAGTGACTGCCATCAGTATCCGTCCTCTCGAGCTCGTCCTCCGGGTATACCTGTAAAATAAAGAAACTGGGAGTGGGGGGTTAGATCGTTTGAACAACCTAGTGAGTGGACAGTTTAAAACAGGAACTAAAATGCTTTTTGAAATTCCATGGTTCTAAAACCAAATTCATCACAAGGAAATCATTTTTCAGAAATCTCTTTCCTTATCTGAAAATAATTCTCTTTCTGGAAAATTTTTCTGAAAACTGCTTTTGGTTTGTAGATCTCTGAAATTCTCATAAAACAGTTTCTTTTGAAAACTCTTTCTTAAAACCATCTTTTCTAAAAGTTTGTCTTTGAAAATCCATTCCTAAGAATATGTTTCTAATATGTATCTGAATATCAGACGTATGGGGACGTTACGTCTCGCCGTCCCCCAATAAGCAAAATCGGGTGGTCTTGGGGCTCTACGTATCTCCGTCCCCCAAGCCACAAATTGGAGACGAGGTGCGGATCTATGCTACCATCTGACTCAGAATCTGGGATTTATGGGCATATGTCATCCATAGTCCTGAACTGCGTGTGCATACAATATTTGTATCCGTCAATTCTATATATGTGTCAAGTTGCATCTGAGGTGGGTTTTTCCCTCATGCCTCCAAAAATCATAAAACTCAAGCTTTTGAAATCAATCTTTCTTAAATCATCATCATTCGTAAATCAAACTGTAATAAAACTTATCTTTCTGAATCATGCTCTATCTTAAAAAAACCGGAAATAAATCTGGCTAACGCCTTATGTGTTAAAAAGGTAAGTCTGATATCAAAATAATTAAATAAAATCAGTTTGAGAAAAGGGTTTACTCATTGATTTGGAATCTAGCTGGTATTTCTTTACTTCACCGTAGGAGACGGAAGTCCTGCAATGATCTATAATTGGTAAACTTGATTAGAATATAGGCCGAGGAATATATTTTGGAATTAGACTACATTATCCATTCAAGTACTTGTTATCACTACATGGCGGATCATAATTGTGCCATGATGAAATGTGAGTACATGTGTCGATACAAGACCCTTAGAATGTCTTCTAACTTCCTAATATGATGATGAAATAGACTGAATTTGTTTCTGTATCGCTTCGCGACACCAAGTTTGCCACGTCATGATGCTCATACAAGTAGTCCCAAGTATAGAGCTTGTTATGTTTCGCATCGCGACGTTAAGCGTTCTGCATCGTGGCACCCACCTGATCAGACCTGAAGCAGGGCCTCTACTTGTTATACGTCGTGAAATTAAATGCTAATCATTGCGATGCTTACACAATCAGACCCGAGGCAGTGAGCCTCTGATTCTTATGTGTCGCGACGCTGGGTGTTAGACGTCGCGATGATAGGGCAATTTCAGGGTCTAATATCAACTCTTCAATTACATACTCTATAATAAACCCAACACCCTCATATTCATACAAGCTAAATCAACTATCTATATTCAAGTTATCATAATTCAATCCTTCTATCATCATCACAACATCAAATTCCAAAAAACCTCAATTTGCTCATCCTTTAGAGTTTCCTACTTGGGGATTTCTCAAAATCCTAATTTTTTTAACACCAAAACCGTATAAACAACATCACTCACAACTCAACAACACTCATTTATCTTCAAATCATCAAAGCATTAATATTTCAAATTTGGGTCAAGTTTTTCTTACCTTATCTTACTTGATTTCCTTCCCCAAATAAGTCTTCAAGCTTGATATTCTTCTTCCTAACTTGTAGTGGGTTGGTTTACCTTTGTTTGCTCTTGATTTTGGGTGAGAAAATGGCTTTCCCTCATTTCTCCCTTTCTTTCTTCTTCTTCTTTCTTCTGACGTTTCTTTTCCTTCATATCTTTTGAGGATGAATGAATAGTATCCCCTATTTATATTAGGGGCTGATTTGGATAATTTGTGTAATGATTTTATGTACAAAATATCAGAATTTAGGAGAACCTTTGGGAATTATCTAGATTGGTCCTCGAGTTGTCCGAATTTAATCTTGGAATAAATTCTGTATCAGAACTGCGAGGAATTCGTCGAATGTCCAACAGTCATTTTATGAGTGTATACGTGTTCGAACATGATTTATATCATGTATCATGCATCTCATGATGTAATGTCATCGAGATCGTTGGGTGTTACAAATTCTCCCCCCCTAAATAGGATTCATCCTCGAATCCCCGTCTGATTTCCAATTCCCAGATCCATCTTGGTTCTAGTATCTTAATGTCTCTACTACTCTTATTTTCCTTAACTTTCTTTATTTTTTTCTATTCAACTCTTCTCCTGGTATACTCTACTAGACTCTTACATGAGCACAAGTTGCTAATCCGCCAACCATTTATCTCGCATGGTAATTAAGTCTGTATAATGTATTCTATACATATAGAGATATGAGTTCTTCAAGAAACTTATCAAATTATAAAATGGTCACTATTTTTCTTTTTTATCCTTGCAATCTTCATCAAAACATACTAACTACTGAATTTGACTTATCCTTTATTAAACTATTTATTGCTCAGCTTGTAGTTCCCATAACACTCATAGTCTTATCATGACTTATAAATGATCCATGTTAATTTAATGTCTTTCTATATTTCCTTCATTCTGTTATTATTTTTCTATCTCCTCTAATACCAATCAAGTTTAATAACTTTAGTTTCCTTGTGTTTTATACATCCTTAAAGTACTTCACTCTTGATCCAATATATACTCTTTGGTGCTCTAGCTAATAAGTAACGTTGTATACACTCAGTCGAATGTCAAGGTTTCTCCATTATTCCTTATATTTGCTACGAAAATTCAGTATTAATCATGGATCCTCGATTATTGGAAACTACTGCGGTACTAACTTCCTCAGAAGATTATGTTGCTTAAATATGTTTCTTGCAATAATACCTGCAACTAGTGTCACAGATCCTTCTCACTTATCTTATCTTGTTTTCTAATTCTTGGTACTTCCGAGTCTTAAGATATACTGATATTCTCTATGGTTAGACTTTTTCACATCCTTTAAGTGTACAGAAGAATAACCTTCCTAAATATTTTTCTAGTTCCATGTATTTAATTTGCTTCTAGCACTCTTCCTCTTAATTCACCTATCTAACTCTATTTTTCTCTTCGCTGAGTTCCAACGTCTATCAGTTTCGACCTTTATGTCCTCGCATCTCTTTCTACCTCTTAGGCTTAGATCCTCATAATTTATGATTAACCTCTTTATATGCCTTAATTTTTACCGTCCAGTTTTCCAATACCTCTTACTTCAAGATATTACTTCTGGGTATATCTCTGAAAATCCTCCTAGGTTGGCTAAAACTTAACGGAATAAATCGTTATTATGTTCCTTTTATCTATACTAGGGCAGAATAGATACTCATGCTTGAAAGTAAAGCTTGACGTCGATGATGGCGATTTAGTTCTCATTAATGCTCATACTATCTTTCGTAACTTAGATTCGTTGCTATCATAAGTCTAATTTATTGTCTTCCATACTGACTTGTTTTTCTTGCTTAGTTACACTCTAAGATATCCTACTTTTAGTTATCCTCATGGTCTTATTTGGTCAAGTGTTGTCCTGGTCTTGACAATATTAGTGTACTTAGTTTTCTTGGTCGTCTTACGTTATTCCTCATCAAATCTGATGAACAAATTAATTTGTTCGCTTGAATTAAAGTCCAATTTTAAATCCTTATTGAAATCCAATTTCAATTAATATATCCAATATATTATTTTAGCCCAATTAAATAAATTAAATAGTAAAATCCAATTTAACTATTAAATTTACTTTACCGATTAATTCCAAATTAATCGCGTTCTCTCTTCTAGACGAATTTAATCCCAGATAAATTCTTGCCGTAAGTAATCCCAGATTAATTTTCTCTCTCATAATTAATCCTAGATTAATTTTGTTCGAGTCAAATGTCATCAGTGAATCTTTGGGAAGCGACCCAAAAGATCCCTGGATATGTTAGCAGTAAATACGGTCATCGGACTATCCGAACACGTGCGTACCCGGTACCATATTCTTACCGATTTACAAGACATGGTTGGCTTCTAGCAAAGCACCGTGTCTACCCAATTCTCCAGAAATATTCAACGAGAAATATATAATCTTTATCTAGCATGGTATACTATGTATTGCGTATTACGATCCAGTATATGATGTCACATGCTAGGCCTAGGGCTGGAATTGTGTCTGCCTCTTACGAAGCATATATCGGATCACTAGCAACTAGTCTCTGTAATCAGATAATCATGACCTAGTCATACTATCCCGATAGCTTCAGCATTTAAGAGTACTAGTTTTGTATCCCTGCGAGATCATCATCTCCATATGACTGAAGTGATACTTCCATCTTGACATCACACCCAATACACTACGATTCTCAGTATACCCAGAAGAGGCGTACACAGAACCTGTTAAAGCTCCGGACGACTAAAACTAAAGTATATTGATTGTCGCAAGTATTAGCGATGCAAATCTCAGGTTAAGGCCACATACACCTACCCTGATTCGGATTCCCATAGACACATAGTCATACTACCAATGGGACTCCGAGGGGTCTATCCAGAGCGAAGTTGTTCCCGGTCCAGCGGCTAATAGAACCTCATATCACACGTACATAAGTATCTAATACTTAAATATATGAGAACTATGCCGTTAAGCTTCCATAACGCGCATAAGTATAATACTAGCCTATTCCGCATTATCGATGTCCAGTCTCGATAATACTACGACTATGGATATTTAATGATTAAACCTTTCGTGGATTAATATTGTCTCATATCTTATTAATCTGGTACTAATCATATGGACTTTTATCATTTATATATCCAAGTAATCCAATTACAAAATGATAAAAGAGCAATTTCCTTTGTCACATAGTTAATTTGTACAAAAATACCATGTCTTTTACAAATAGTGATGTTATGGGTCATAATTTTCCAACAATCTCCCACTTGGCCTATAGCCAATCACTCAAGTGTCCAACACCTGAACTATGTACGGGCCACTCAAACCTTTGCTGAGATATAGCTTTCGTCAGCTGATCTGCAAGGTTCTTATCTGAAATGATCTTTTCGATCTTAACATCGCTACGATGTATGATCTCACAAATCAGATGAAACTATCGAAGTACATACTTGGATCACTGATAAGACCGTGGTTCCTTAGCCTGTGTTGTAGCCCAGCTCATTTTCTAACAGAACTACTCATAATCCAATTAGGAATTTTATAGATCCAAAATACTTCTTTTGCTGCCTCAGCCGCAACAATGTATTCCGTTTTTGTTGTTGAATCGGCAACAGTATCTTGCTTGGAAGATTTCAAGCTCACTGTTCTGTTGTTCAAATAAAATATATACCCTTATTGCGACTTACAGTCATCTTTATCGGTTTGGAAACTTGCATCGGTGAACCCAGTCACCTCAAGTTCTTCTTCTCCATAAACTAAGAAGGCATCCTTAGTTCGTCTAAGATACTTAAGGATGTTCTTAATATCAATCCAGTGACCATCACCTGGATCGGCCTTATTGTGACTACATATGCTCAAAGCGTATGAGACACCAGGTCGTGTACAGGTTATGGCATACATTATCGATCTGAATGCTTAAGCGAACGGGATCTGATTCATTGAATCTCTCTCATCATGAGTTTTAGGACACATGTATTTAGATAAAGAGATGCCATGTGACAATGGAAGCAGCCCCATTTGGGCTGATCCATGTTGAATCTCTTCAACATTTTGTTAATGTACAAGTTCTCGGAAAGTGCCAATAACTTTTAGATTTATCCCAGTAGATCCTTATTCCTAGAATAAAGGTTGTGTCTCCCAAGTTTCTCATGGATAATGTTAATGAAAGCCAAGCTTTCACCGATTGTAGTATGGGAATTTCATTGCTAAGAAGTAATACATCATCAATATATAAGACAACGAATGTCAGTACGCTCCCACTAACCTTCTTATATACACAAGAATCATCTTCGTTTTGAATCAAACCATATACCATTATGATCTTATCAAAATGTTGGTTCCAAGAACGCAAGGCTTGCTTCAATCCATAAATGGATCGATTTAACTTGCAAACCTTGTTTGCATGTTTTGGCACGAAAAAACCGTCAGGATGCTACATATAAACATCCTCCAAAAGGTTTCCGTTAAGGAAAGCGGTTTTGACGTCCATCTATCATATTTCATAATCGAAATATGCAGCAGTAGCAAGCATTATCCGAATGGATTTAATCATGGCAACGGGTAAAAGGTTTCATCGTAATCGACACCATGTTGATGATGATACCATTTCGATACAAGCCTAGCTTTGTACGTTTGTATGTTGCCATCCATGTCTGTCTTCACCATGAAGACTCATTTGCTACCAATAGGCACAATGCCTTCTGATACATCAACCAGTGTCCAAACTTGGTTGTATACATGGAATCCATTTCCGACTTTATGGCACCTTGCCAAAAGTGGAGTCGATACCTTGTATCACTTCCTCATACGTAGCCGGTTTGTATTCCTCAATAAGATTAATATCTACATGAGGTGAGATCAGAAACCCATACCTCTTATATTGTTTTCTGACTTTCTCTGACCTACGCTGTTCTTGTGTATTATAAGGTTGTGGAATAGTCTCATCCATGATGAACTGTTTGTGTTCCGTGAGGGGATCGGTGCCATGAACAGCATCACTCCGATTTTCATTGAGTTTTACTTTCCTCCCACTTATCACTGTATTTGTGTATTCCTTTTCGAGGAAAACTGCATGAAGAGCAACAAATACCTTGTTCTCTTGTGGGTTGTGGAAATAATATCCTTTGGTTTCCCTAGGATAACCAATTACAAATAGGCACTTATCCGTTTTGTGTTCTAGTTTGGCACCATCCAAACGTTTAATATATGCCCAGCATACCCAAATCTTCAGGAATGAGAAACCCAATTTCTTTTCTGTCCATATTTCATATGGAGTCTATCCATAAAATTTTAACGAAACCTTATTCAAAATAAGTATTTGACCGGTGCGTAATCACACGCGTATAACGCAAGCGCACGTATCGTTAAAGTAGTATAAAAAGTATCGATCCCACAAAGACTTAATACCTAATCTATTAATTTTATGAGGTCAAATGATTACTAGTATCTAACAGGTTGTTTGATTGATTTGAAATGGTGATGATTCTAAATTTAAAAACAAGTAAATAAAATTGCTTGAAAGTAGATTGAAGAAAATTCAAATTTATAAAACTATCCAGGCTTGTGAATCCTTCCAATATCTTTTTAAAAGATGAAGTGGTTATTTTACATTTGTGTAATATATTGGTTTATTAACCTGGAACACGAAATTATGTAAAAGCCTCTTCCGATGGTCAAATACAAATACCCAGTATAACCCAATTGAACCATATGTCTATGTCAACCAAATTACATGGATTCATTAAGTTTAAGTTCCAATTATGGCTACCCCTGCCCGACAGGTATATGTCTATCCTGTAAGGAAATCTATTAAAGGGTTATATATCCTCAAGGAAGATCGTGAGCTATTAAGTCTAAGGCTGAAACCTAAAATTCATTTGTCAAGTTTATTTTAGATTTACCAGATCAATCTTATTAATGGCCAATTAACAAGACGCATTAGGCTTAAGACTTAATAAGTAAACCTTTAAATTACCCAAACTATAAAATAACCCCTTATAAACCGGTGATATTGGATTTCATCACAACCCCATATAACTGGCTTAGTTACGACACATATTTACGGGTAGTAAAAACTTAAATAAAATAAAAGACATAGAGTAAAATGCTGAAAAGTAAATTGCTGAAAAGTAAATGACGGAAAGTAAATGCTGAAATTAAATACAGAAAATTAAATGCTGAAAAGTAAATGCTGAAAGTAAATTACTGAAAAGTAAATGCTGAAAGTAAATTGCTGAAAGTAAATTGCTGAAAAGTAAATACTGAAAATAAATTGCTGAAAAGTAAATAAAGTAAAAGTATAATAAAAGAAAATGTTGAGGTAAAATGATCAACTTTTATTACTTCTATTTTAGATATCTCCCTTAATATAATATATTAACTTTGCATGATAATTACCAACCAGCCATATAGGCGGTATCCAGATTAAGTCAAATTAATAATTAATTACCAACCGACCAATCAGGCGGTATCCAGTTTAGTCAAGTTAAAACCAATTTAAATAATTACCAACCGATCAATATGGAGGTATCCTCGTTAAGTCAGGTTTTAACTATTTTATATATTATAATTAAGGGAGATTAATCTAAATATTAGTAATAAAAGTTTTACCTTTTACCCCAGCAAAGGGGAGTTACCTCCTCATTACTGAAAAGTAAAAACTGAAAATTAAAGAAAGAAAAGTATTGTGCGTAAAAGTAAATTGTGGAAAGTAAAAACTGAAAAGTAAAGAAAAGAAAGTACAAAAGCGGAAATTAATTACTGAAAGCTGTAAATAAATAAACAAGATACAATCTTCTTAGTATTCTTAAGGAATTCCTTAGAAGAAAGTATGAATTTACAAATGGAATGGCTTGGTATTTATAGGCAAAATTTTGCCTCCATCAAATCATCCACCAAATCCATTATTAATTGCTCCACTAATTGCTCCACTAATTACTCCACTAATTGATTATCATGTTTGGTGGTGATTTGATAATTTTTATTATTTATTTATTAATTTATTTTTTTTGCTTTGAAAATGACTTTAATAATTACACACAACACACTTCTGGATAGTTCATCAATTTCGGGCATGAAATCTTCAGAAGTCGAAATTATTTTGTTGTTCAAAGTTGTAAATATTTGAGTCTTCTTTAATCTGGAACTTGAATCAGCTCAATCCGATATCGGAATAAAACGTTATGCCCAAAATACGACAGATGCGCAAAATTGGAATTTCCAAAACTGCACTTCGTTAAAACGCACTTTCAAGTTTCCAATCTCGAAAATTAATATGTCAAGTCAAATTTTTACCCTTATTTGACCCACATTTCGTCCTAAATGATTTTATCGTGTCCCAATATTATTTTTTCTGCAAAATAAACTAAAACAAATCAAAACGTTCATCAAACCCGAGAAACTAAACAAAATATTAAGTAAAAGGGGCGGTAAATATTGATATATTTTTCGCTCATCAGTATTGCACTGTTCAATACGTATCCTGTGAAGGAAATTGGTAGCCCAGTGCGACTCATCATTAACCTTACCATGTCTAACAAAGTTCGGTTTCTCCGTTCAGACACACCTTTCAATTGAGGTGTTTCGGGAGGAGTCCACTGTGAAAGAATACCATACTCTTTCAAGAAATCTTGAAATTCATTGCTTAAGTATTCTACACCATGGTCGAACCGCAATATTTAAAATACTTTTGCCAGACTGTTTTTCTACTTCGTGTCGAAACTCTTTGAATTTATCAAAAGTTTCCGACTTATGTTTCATAAGTTACACATAACCATAAAGCGATGCAACATTCGTAAAGGTTACGAAGTATTCATATCCACCTCTAGCTTGGCTATACATGGGCCCACATACGTCATTATGAACGAGGGCTAACAGAGGCACTTACACCCTTACCACTAAAAGATGTTTTAGGAACATATCCACTCTTCGAAAGTGTGGATATACGAGTCTTGTTAATGTATCCCAGACGAAAATGCCACAAATAAGTCTCATCTGATTTACTCAGTTTGAGCTTTTGTTTGTCATGTTATATGTTTGAGATTCGTTTATATTCAAAATATAAAGACCATTATTAACATCTACTGTACATATCAAATCTATAGAAGTCTCGACCTCGAAGGTTATGCCCAGCTGACCTAGCTGTTCGACGTCAGCAATCATCTGCGACACATAGTGCTCGACAGATGTACCCTCTGACATACGCGAGCGAAAGAGCTTCTTTCGCAATTCATACTTCTGAGATCTAAGATTAGATCTATGAAGATCCTTCAATTTCAACATCATACTATAAGGATCCAATCCTTTGTTCTGACGACGAAACTGAGGAGTCATTGCGGCAAGCATGATGGATTGTGCACTAACATTATCATCATGATGAGTCTTCCAAAGCTCATGCTCTACTATTTGCTCAACTCCGGGCTCAGGCCCAAGGGGTTTCTCTATGATATAGAGTAACTTCTCGGCTCCCAGGACTATCCTGAGATTCATCTCCCAATCTGGAAAATTGGAGCCGTTAAAGACATTATCACCAATGACGATGTCCCTAACGCTAATCTTTCCAGCCATCTCGATTGCAATAGTCTAACTATCCAATCAATGATTTCGGGTACACTCAAAATATAATGGTTATTATAGTCCAACTATATAACCAACTATAAGTGGAGTAGTGTCTCGTACAGTCTAACTGTTCAAAGAAAGAAATATTCAATATTAGTCCAACTAATATATTTATAACTACGATAAATAAAATAAAAGAGCGCGTTAAGCAAGTATTAAACGAAATTGCAAATTTAATAATGGCCTCCCATTATTTTTCGACAAGCCTCTAACCCTCTGTGGAGTACTCGGGAAACCTAGTTTCCTAGTGGGCTAGGATCCCGTTAAATAACACACAACCTTGACTTTGGCCAACAAGTTGTATGAAACTTAACTAGGTAGATCTCTAAGATCAATTGGATCTCATCCAATTCCTATATTCGGTAGGTGGACCTCCAAGTCCAAGATATATATCCATTATATAGTTCCTAACATTTTCCTCTGAATTAACTAAGCCTTGGCTTTGGATCAACAAGCTTAATGATTCCAGTTAAGCGCGACCCATTGACAATGGGAAAGCTTCATAATCCACGTCGATGAACAAGAAGTGACCTTGACTTTGGCCAACAAGTCACAACCGCCCAAGACATGCGATATATAACAAAGCTTTCATGGTTCAAACACATCCGCGATGGACAATGATATTGACTTTGGCCAACAAACCAATGCCAATCTTGGATCTTGAGAAATAACCACTCAATGGAAGGAAAACACTTAATATTAAAGTGATGGTTTTTCACGTATATTGGCAACCAATTTATTATCTTTGATTAGGTCTCATCATACACCCTTAAACATGCATTCTAAAAACATAATAAGGCGTGATAAATTAATAATGATATGCGGATGGATATATAACAATTTGTTCCTAAAACAAATCTCTCTATTTCCTCTCTCCCGCTAGCACTTTACATACTTCTACCCAATTACATAATACTAAGAGAAACCTCATTTGCATTGAGGGGAATTGGTGATAAGAGAAATACAAAGAGATAAGGAGGTGAAAGGCTGGACACGCCGGTCCAATTTAATAATTAAGTACCATACTTACAATAATTTCCAAAATTGCCCCCACCCATCTAATATCCATCTGATATACATTATTCATATAAATACATCCAAGTATTCACACAAAGCATGTTGTCAATCAATCTAATCCAATTAATTAATCTTTGATTAATGACCATCCAATGTTCACACAACGATTTGATTTGCGCGAGTCCAACTCGTTTAAGAATAAATACTCAAAGTACGTATTCTTGAATTATATTGAACTACAATTTTAAATCCAATTTAAATTGTATCCAATACTAATTCATAGTACTTCCAAATTAAATAATTACACTTTTAATAGTGCCTTTTAGACTTGGATTTCAAATCCAATCTAAATGGGTCTCAAAGGCCCAATTAGCATCCAATACTATTCAATTAAAGTTCAAAGGGCTTTCAATTAATTATTTAGGCATGGGCTTTGGCCATTATGGATCAAACCCAAGATGCCAAGGCTCAATAGTAATATTTGGACTTTATGGAAATGGTTTTAGGCCCAATTGGATCCAACCCAATTGTCTAAAACTAATCTTGGCCTAACCAAGCCCATTAGCCCAAATATAACAAATTAGCCCAATCCAATTTTAAAGACTAATTTATATTAACATAATATTTCAAATATCACATTAATTTAATTAAAGTGTAATTAACACAATTAATCAATTAATCTAATGTTTCCAAAATACTAATTAATCAAATTAATCATGCTCAATTATCCAATTCATGTCCAACACAAATTGAAGCAAAATCAACTCATTCCAACATGCTCAAGCTCACGACAATTGCATAAAATAATATTCAATTTTGTTTTCAATCCAATTAAATCAACAATCAATATTCGTTTCATGCTTTTAACATATCCAATTGTCAAATTTCAAAATTTACCATGAGCATTTCTAGGGTATAGTATTCGGCCAAGTGGTGAATTTTGGGGAAAATTAATCCAATCAATTTTTCACAAATTCAAAGATGCACAAATCCTATTCATCATCATCCAAACACAACCAAACAACCAATTTAGAATTTTCACACTCCAAGCATAAAATCCCCAAATTAAAGTTTAGAACCCTAGAATTTAAAATCAAGTTTAGGTGGCTCATGATACCATTTTTAGTGTTTCTAAGACTTACCAAGGATCCTAAACATGATTCTAGTGTGAATAAATCAAGTGAAAGTAGCGGAAATTCTCACATTGATCGGTTTATCTTCCTTAATAAGATTAATGTTTACATGAGGTGAGATCAGAAACCCATACCTCTCAGGTTGTTTTCTGACTCTCTCCTACTTAGGTGGTTCTTGTGTATTAGAAGATTTTGGAACAGTCTCATCCCTGCTGGACTGTTCGTGTCCCGTGAGGGGGTCGGTGCTAGGAACAGTATCACTCTGATTTTCATCGAGTTCTTTTTTCCTCTCATTTACCACTGCATTCAAGAATTCCTTCTCTAGGAAAACTGCATGAAGAGCAACAAATATTTTGTTCTCTTGTGGGTTGTAGAAGTAATATCATTTCGTTTCCTTAGGATAACCTATAAATAGGCATTTATCCGATTTGGGTTCTAGTTTGGTACTATCCAAACGTTTAACATATGCCCAGCATCCCCAAATCTTGAGGAATAAGAAACCTGGTTTCTTTCCTGTCCATATTTCATATGGAGTCTGTTCAACAGACTTTGACGGAACCTTATTCAAAATAAGTATTGCACAGTTTAATGCGTATCCTCATAAGGAAATTGGTAGCTATGTGTGACTCTTCATTAACCTTACCATGTCCAACAAAGTTCGGTTTCTCCGTTCGGACACACCGTTCAATTGAGGTGTTCCGGGAGGAGTCCACTGTGAAAGAAATCAATATTCTTTCAAGTAATCTTGAAACTCATTGCTTAAGTATTTTCCACCACGGTCCGACAGCAATGTTTTAATACTTTTGCCAGTCTGTTTTTCTACTTCGTGTCGAAACTCTTTGAACTTCTGAAAAGTTTCCGACTTGTGTTTCATAAGATACACATAACCATAACGCGATGCATCATCCATAAAGGTTATGAAGTATTCATATCCACCTCTAGCTTGGCTAGACATGGGCCCGCATACGTCACTATGAACGACGGCTAGCAGCTTAGTGGCATGTACACCTTTACCACTAAAAGGTGTTTTAGGCATTTTTCCCAACAAATAAGATTCACAGACATCATATGAATTAGGATCAAATCCGTCCAAGTATCCATTCTTCGAAAGTGTGGATATACGAGTTTTGTTAATGTGTCTCAGACGACAATGCCACAAATAAGTCTCATCTGTTTTACTCAATTTGAGCTTTTTGTTTGTCATGTTATATGTTTGAGATTCGTTTATATTCAAAATATAAAGACCATTATTCACATCTGCTGTACATATCTCAATATCATCTTTATAAACAAAACACCTAGTGTTCCGGAATACAAAGGTATACACGCATCGGGTTAAACTAGATACAGAGATAATATTCCTAGTCAAACTAGGTACAAAATAACAGTACCCTAATGTAAGTACATGCCCTGAGGGCATATTCAAAACATAGGTGCCAATGGCCAAAACGGTGACTCTCGTCCCATTTCCGACTCATAGGTCGATCTCCCCTGAAACCAGTCTCCTACTATTCTGCAGATCATGCACATCAGTACATATGTGAGTACCACATCCAGTATCAAAAATCCAATTTTTAAAACTAGTAGTGGATATGTTTATTTCAATAACAAAGATACGTGAAGCCGGAGCCTTGCCCGCTTTCGCTTCTTTCAAGTCTGCCTTGTACTTACAGCAGTCACGCTTCCAGTAACCCCGTTTTCCACAGTGTAGGCAGATGTCTTGGGATATGTCATTTTTTTTCCCAGAAGACTGTGACGGTTGAGCCTTGCCCTTCTTCTTCTTCTTCTTCTTCACACCCCCAGAAGCTTTCGGCCAAGCCTTGGCCTTCTTAGATGTTGAAGTAAGATACGCCTCGCGCTTCTTCCCTTTCAGAAGCTCTGGCTCTGCCTCTTTCAGCATAGCATTAAATCTCCAAGAGTTTTCTCTTGGTTCATCATATTATAGTTCATGATGAACTCGCACCAACAGTCGGGCAAAGACTGTAAGATCAAATCTATAGAAGTCTCGGCCTCGAAGGTAATGCCCAGCTGATCAGCTGTTCGATGTCAGCAATCATCTGCGACATGTAGTGTTTGACAGATGTACCCTCTGACATTCGAGAGCGAAAAAGCTTCTTCTGCAAATCATACTTATGAGATCTAAGATTAGATATATGAAGATCCTTCAACTTCAACATCATCGCATAAGGATCCAATCCATTGTTCTAACGACGAAACTGAGGAGTCATTGTAGCAAGCATAACAGATTTAGTAGTAAAGTTATTGACAAGAAACCCACTTGGATTCGAAATCCAAGCAAACCCCAAGCAACGGAAAGAACCCCAAGAACCGCGAGTTTGATTTTGTGGAAACAAAACCCTTCCAAGGCCACAAAGAAGACCCACAAAGAACCTGCCCTTGAGAACCTTTAAGATGATTCCTTGTTGTGTTTTGTTAGCAATGGAGACGCCACTAAGTGTGCCAAACTTAGATAAGTCGATTCAAACTTGAAAAGGGGAATCCCTCCCTTACAATATTTCGGCCATAGCCAAAGCTTTAAGCTTTTGAGTTTACAAATTCGTTGGTTGTTCCAAAATGAAAAGAAAGAAAGCTTAAATAGTGATACAAAAGAAACCCTAAAGGCATAAAGACAACAATGCCCCTAAATACGAAATTACAAAAAAACCAAGTCTTTAAGTCTTCAAAGCTTTATTCAAAGCTGATTTGGGCCAAGTGAAATGATTTTGGGCCCTTTCCATCGAAGCCCACATGCATCTCTATCTGTTTGTTGCAGTCGGCCATAAAACTCTGAACTAATCCCGCCATTGCTTCTCTGAGTCTTTTGGTCCTCTGCCTCGTAATTGGCCCTTCTGGTACTTGTAATGCATCCTTTGGTTTGTTGTCGGCCTGGATCATGTCAGTTATCATCACGTTGAGTCTTCTAAAGCTCATGCTCTACTGGCTGCTCAAGTCCGGGCTCAGGCCCGAGAGGTCTCTCTATTACATAGAGCAACTTCTCAGCTCCCAGGACTATCTTAAGATTCATTTCCCAGTCTGGAAAATTTGCGATGTTAAAGACATTCTCACCAATGATTATATCCTTAACGCTAATATTTCAGCCATTTTGATTGCTATAGTCCAACTATCCAATCAAGTGTTTCGGGTACACTCAAATGCAATGGTTACTATAGTCCAACTATATAACCAACTACAAATGGAGTAGTGTTGAGTACAGTTTAACTGTTCAAAGAAAACAATAAATGAATATTAGTCCAACTAATATATATAATAACGAGAAATAATAGAGCGCGCATATTATCGAGTATTAAACGAAATTACAAATTTAATACTAGCCTCCCACTAATTTTTGGCTAGCCTCTAACCCTCCGTTGAGTACTCGGGAAACCTAGTTTCCTAGTGGGCTAGGATCCCGTTAAATATTACACAACCTTGACTTTGGCCAACAAGCTGTATAAAATTAAACTAGGTAGATCTCTAAGATCAATTGGATCCCATCCAATTCCTAGATCTAGTAGGTGGACTTCCAAGTCCGAAACATATATCTAATATATTTCCTAACATGTTTCCTCTTAATCAACTAAGCCTTGGCTTTGGCTCAAAAAGCTTAATGATTCCAGTTAAGCGCGACCCATTGACAGTGGGAAAGCTTCGTAATCCATGTCGATGAACAGGAGTGACCTTGACTTTGGCCAACAAGTCACAACTGCCCAAGACATACGATATTAACAAAGCTTTCATGGTTCAAACACATCCGCGATAGACAATGATCTTGGCTTTGGCCAACAAATCAAAGCCAATCTTGGATCTTGAGAGAGAACCACTCATTGGAAGGAAACACTTAATATTAAATGCGATGGCGTTTTCGTAAATTGGCAACCAATTTATTATCTTTGATTAGGTCTCATCATACACTCTTAAACATGCATTCTAAAAGCATAATAAGGCGCGATAAATATAATAATGATATGCGGATGGATATATATAATTTGTTCCTATAACAAATCTCTCACTTTTCTTTTCCTCTCTCCCGCTAGCACTTTACATTCTTTAAAGTACCCAATTACATAACACTATAAGAAACCTCATTTACATTTAGGGGAATTGGTGAGAAGAGAAATACAATGAGAATGAGAGGTGATAAGCTGGACACGCAGGTCCAATTTCAAATAAATACCATATTTACAACAATTTCCAAAATTGCCCCCACCCAACTAATATCCATCTGATAAACATTATTCCAACAAATACATCCAAGCATTCACACATAGCATGTTGTCAATCAATATAATCCAATTAATTAATTCTTCAATTAATGACCAACCAATGTTCATACAACGATTTGATTTGCGCAAGTCCAACTCGTTAAAGAATAAATACTCAAAGTAAGTATTTTGAATTATATCGAACTAGAATATTAAATCCAATTTTAATTGTATTCAATACTAATTCAAGTTTAATTCCAAATTAAAAAATTACACTTATTTTATTATTAAAAAAATATCTTTTTAGACTTGGATTCCAAATCCAATCCAAATGGCCTCAAAGGCTCATTTAGCATCCAATGCCAATTCTATTAGGTCCAATGGGCTTTAATTAATTCTTTAGGCATGGACATTTGGCCATTATGGATCAAGCCCGTAATGCCTTGGCCCATTTAGGAATCACCCTATGCCAAAAATTAATTTTGGCCCATTAGGCCGAATTAAATTAATAAAGGCATAAAAGTCATATTTTGGACTTTTATGGAAATGGTTTAGGCCCAATTAGATCCAACCCAATTTTCCAAAATCAAACTTGGCCCAACCAAGCCCATTAATCCAAATATAATCAAATTAGCCTAATTAGTATTTTAGAGACTAATTTCATTAATACAATATTCCAAATATTACATTAATCAATTTTAAGTGTAATGAACATAACTAATTAATTAATCTAACATTTCCAAAACATTAATTAATCTAATTAATCATGCTTATCATTCCAATTCATGTCCAACACAAATTGAAGCAAAATCAAGTCTCCAACAACATGCTCATTAACGGCAATTGACAAGAAATTAATGTCCAATTTGATTCCAATCCAATTAAATCAACATTAAACATTTATATCATGCCATTAACACATCCAAGTGTCAAATTTTAAAAATCATCATGAGTTAAAACTAGGGTGATATTCAGCCAATGTAAGGATTTTAGGGAAATTTGATCCAATCAATTTTTCAATAATCCATCAATGCACAACTATAAGTTATCATTATCTAACATCAACCAACAACTCAATTTTGAATTTTCATGCTCCAAGCAAAAATCCCTAATTTAAGTTTATGAACCCTAGATTTCAAATCATATTTAGCAAGGCTCTAGATACCATTGTTAGTCTCTAAGACATGCCACAAGATCTCTAAACATGATTATATGTGTAAATTAATCAAGAAAAGTAGCGGAATCACTTACATTGATTTTTGGAGAAATTCGAAATTTTTTTCCTTTTGGATGAAGCTCCAAACTTCTTGATTTATTGTTTGTTCCTTGGGTGCGTTTCCCTATCACCTCAAATGACTCCTCCAAGTGCTAGCTTTGTGAAATTTTTGATGCAAAAATTTCTCTACAATGAGAGAAGCAATTCGGCAATTGAGAGGAAGAAAAGAAATGAGTGAGTAGTTTCTAAAACTTTAGTTGTTGTGTGTTTAAATGAGTTAATAAATTTTTGCCAACTACTTCCATCAAATATTGACATTTGATGTAAGTCAACTGGTCCCACCACTTTTAAATTGAAAAATTAAGTTGGCTTCCCCAACACACAACTAAACTTGGGCCCGGGTTCGTTTAATCCAATTGAACAAATTTGTCGTCGCGACATAATTAAATCCAATTTAATTAAATAATTACGCCTCACAAAATTATTACGATAGTCGCTTTCGAATTAATTCTAAATTAATTCGTTCGCCCGAATTAAAATCCAATTTTAATTTCGTATTGAAATCTAATTTCAATTAATATATCAGATATATTATTTTAGGCCCAAATAAATAAATTAAATAGAAAATCTAATTTAACTATTAAATTTATTTTATCGATTAATTCTAAATTAATCACGATCTCTCTTCTATACGAATTTAATCCAGATTAATTCTTGCCGCAATTAATCCCAGATTAATTTTCTCTCTCAAAATTAATCCCGGATTAATTTATTTGAGTCAAATGTCATTGGTGAATCTTTGGGAAGCGACACAAGAGATTCATGGATATGTTGGCAGTAAATACGATTGTCGGACTATCCGAACACATAAGTACCTCGTACCACGTTCTCACTGATTTACAAGACATGGTTTGCTTCTAGCAAAGCACTGTGCCTATCCAATTCTCCAGAAATATTCGCCGAGGAATATAATATGTATCAGGCGTAGTAATACTAAGTAATGCGTAATACGATCCAGTATCGGATGTCACATGCTAGGCCTAGGGCTGGCTTTGTGTCTGCCCCGTACGAAGCATATATCGGATCCACAGTAACTAGTCTCCATAATCGGATAGTCATGACCTAGCCATACTATCCCGATAGCTGCAGTTTTTAAGAGTACTAGTTCCGTATCCTGTGTGACCATCATCTCCATATGACTGTAGTGATACTCTCATCTTGACATCATATCCAATAACTACGATTCTCAGTAAACCCAATACAGGCGTACACAAAACCTGTTAAAGCTCCGGACGACCAATACTAAAGTAAACTGATTGTCACAAGTAATAGCGACCTAAGTCTCAGGTTAAAGATCACATACACCTACCCTGATTCGGATTCCCATAGACACATAGTCATACTACCAATGGGATTCGAAGTGGGTCTATCCAGAGCGAGCTGTTCCCGGTCCAACGGCTAACAAAACCTCTTATTACACTTGCATAAGTATGCAATACCTAAATATATGAGAACTGTGTTGTTAAGCTTCCATAACACGCACAAGTGTAATACTAGTCTATTCCGCATTATCAATGTACAGTCTTTATAATACTTCGACTATGGATATTTAATGATTAAACCGTTCGTGGATTAATATTGTCTCATATCTTATTAATCTGATTTAACCATATGGACTTTTATCATTAATATATATCCAAGTAATCCAATTAAAATAATGATAAAATATCAATTTCCTTTTGTCACACAGTTAATTTGTATAAAAACACAATGTCTTGTACAAATAGTGATACTATGGGTCATAATTGTCCAACATTACAAACAGCTATCTGTTTGAATCTATATGCCCTAAAGATTAAAAAATCCTAATCCTCAAACATAATTATTCTTATCTTACTAAACCCTAAAGGATCAAACTACTGGAAAAAAAAATCAAGAACAATATGAAGGTAACAAATAGTAATTAAGATATGCTAAAGAACAAGAGAGAGGGTCGAAGGAATACCTTGTGTAAGTTAAGAGCTCCTCCAATTGAAAGACTTTGAGAGATTTTTTAAAATGAGAGCAAATGAACCTCCCAAACCCTTTTATGCTCACTTCTCATTTGGCGCCTCTTTTCCCGCCTAAAGCCATCTCGGGACACTCGTTAGGGCTACAATAGTGAGTAGACATGTGTCATAAACCTTTGTAAGCCCGTCTCAGAAACCAAACTAGGTTTTACGCTTAGAAATGGATAGTATTAATCGATATATGGGGACCAACCAGTATCATCCATTTTACAACACTGGAACTTCAGTCAATATTAGTTCTATAACAGGTCAAGTTGAAGATATGGACCTTTATCTGGTCCAAACTACATAGTGTTAGACATTATGACCCATAGCGTCACTGTTTTGTAAATGATATTGTATTATTGTACAAAATTAACTATATGATAACGAAATTGCCTTTTGCCGTTTTGTAATTTATTTACTTTGATATATAAATGGCGAAAGTCCATATGATTAATTCCGTATTGAGATGATATGAGACAGTATCAATACATAAAGGTTTAATCATTAAATATCCCTAGTCGGAGATTATCGAGATCGGACATCGATAATGCGGAATATGACTAGTATTGCACTTGTGCATGTTGTGAGGGCACAACGACATAGTTCTCATATATTTAAGTATAGGATACTTATGCAAGTGCGATAGGAGGTTGTGTTTTACCGATGGTACGGAAAACAGCTTCGCTCTGGATAGACCCCGCGGAATCCCATTGGTAGTATGTCTGCGTGTCTATGGGAGGCCGCATCAGGGTAGGTGTATATGGTCTTAACCTGAGACTTGCATCGCTAGTACTTGCGACAATAGGTAAACTTTGGTTTTGGTGGTTGGGGGACCTTAACTGGTTCTGTGTTCACCTCTTCTGGGTTTATCAGGAATCGTAGTGCACTGGGTGTGATGTCAAGATGGAAGTGTCACTTCAGACATATGGAGTTGATGATCACGCAGGATACAGAACTAGTGCTCTATAAAAGGTTGCAACCGTCGGGACAATATGACTAGGTCAGTATTGCCCGATTTAAAGAGACTAGTTGCTTGATGTCCGATATATGTTTCGTACGGGGCAGACACATTTCCAGCCCCAGGCCTAACATGTGATCGTCCGATACTGGATCGATGTACGCAATACTACGGTATACTACGCTTGATATAGATCTAATATTCCAGTAAGAATATTTCTGGAGAATTGGGTAGGCATGGCGCTTTGCTAGAAGCCAACCTTGTCTTGTAAATCGGTAAAAACGTAGTACGAGGTACGTACGTGTTTGGATTATCCAACGACCGTATTTACTGCCAACATATCCGGAGATCTCTTGGGTCGCTTCCTGAAGATTCACCTATGATGTTTGATTCGAACTTTATTAATCTTGGATAAAATGCCTTATTAGGAGAGAGAGAGAGATCGATTAATCTGGAATTAATCGATAAAATAATATATTCGATATATTATTAAACGAAATTAGATTTCGACGCGGAATTAAAATCGGATTTTAATTCGGGCAAACGAATTAATTTAGAATTAATTCATTAGCGAACTGAATAGTAATTTCGCAAGGCGTAATTATTTAATTCACGTCGCGACGGAAATTCGTTAATTTGGAATTAACGAAACCGAGCCCGAAAGTGCTTGCGGACACATTCGTATTTTGAATCGAGTGATATCCGCAAATCACATCGCGATATCTCATTACTTAATACGAATAGATAGTGAATGTATCTAGTCACCTTTGAGGGATGATGCATTGTCTCTAATCTCAAAGTATGGTAATGATAGCAAATGATGGATTCATTTTGGAGGGAAAGCCATGCACGGTTTTGGAAGGATTTTTTGCATTAAAAAATTCTTTTGGTATTAGATATCACTTCACTTTTCATTTTCCTTGGTCATTCACGTTTTTTGGCATGCAAAGGAAAGAAAATCAAAAGTGAAACACTCTCCTCTCTTCCTCTCTTGCTCACGCCGTGAGCTGCACCAACAAGGCAGAAAATTGTTTTCTCATTCTCCATTTTTGCTAGCACAAGCAAGGAATCAAAGGAGGTGATATAGGGAAACCACCTTGGAGCTTGGAATACACAAAGCTTGGAGCTTTCAACTCTTTTCTCCTCTTGGCCGAAACTTCAAGGATCTTGGAGCTTCAACCTTTGTTCATCTTTTCATCACAAAAGCTTTGTAAGTATGATTCCGCCATGCTTCAAGTTTATTATATATATTCATTTTGTTGTATTTCATAAGCTTAATCTTTCCTTGGGACTAATTATAGTAACCAACAATGGTATCATTGAGCTATGTTTAAGCATGAAATATATTAGGTTAAAATTTGGGTAAAATTGATTGAAGCATGTTCTTGTGAAATTTGATGAATGAGTATGCTTACATGTATATAGAATGATATTATATGGAATCAATTTTGAGAAAAATGCATTGGATGATTTTTCCCCAAAAATGTAACCTTGGCCGAATGGGTATGAACATTGGATGTGTTGGAATTTTTTGTGTACAAGATCATTGGATGACTTAAAACGTATACGGGACGTAGATTAGTGATTCAATCGGATTGAAAAACAAATCGACACAAAAATCTCACTTGGCCGAATACTAATGGACATGAAAATGGACTTGATTTTTGTTCAAATTAATGTTGGACATATGTTTTGAACAATAGATGATTAATAAAATAAATTGGTATTTTGAAATATTTGGTTTAATGTATTAATCTTGGTTTTACACTTTAATTAATTGAATTTTAAAATTTGGAATATTGAAATTTAAATTAATGGGCTTTAAAGTTTAATTGGGCCTTATGGGCTTGAAATTGGTTTTGTGGCATTTAAGGGTGATTCCTTATTTGGGCTTGGTAATTGGGTTTGACCCACATTGACCAAAGCCCAAGCCTTAATAAATCAATTGAAAGCCCATCGGACTTTAATTAAACAAACATTGGATGTTAGTTGGGCTTTGAGACCCAATTAGATTAGATTTAGAATCTAAGTCTTTAAAGCACATTAAAAGTGTAAACATTTAATTTGGAATTAAATAATTGAATTAGTATTGAATACGAATTAAATTAGATTTAATAAGTAGTTCGATATAATTCGTAAATTCGTACCTTATGTACTTATTCTCAAACGAGTTGGACTCGCGCAAAATCAAAACCGTTGTTTGAACATTGGATGATCATTTAAACAAAGACTAATTAATTGGATTAGATTGGTTGTAAAAGCATGTCTTGTTTGAATATATATGTATGTGATGAATGAATAGTGTATATCGGATGGATATTAGAAGGGAAAGGGTAATTTTAGAAATTATTGTAAATTTAGAATTTATAAATTGGACCTGCGTGTCCAGCCTTATCTCTTTTATCTCTTTGTATTCTCTTCTCACCTAATTCCCCTCAATGCAAATGAGGTTTCTCTTATTGTATTATGTAATTGGGTAGTAGTAGAATAGTGCTAGCGGGGAGAGGAAAGGGAGTGATTTGTTCTAGGAACAAGTTGTGTTTTATATCCATCCGTATATCACTATTAATTTACTTTACGCGCTTTATGATGTTTTAGAAGCATGCTTAAGGGTGTATGTTGATGAGACCTAACAAAGATAATAAATTGGTTGCCAATTACGCAAAAATCCCTCAATCTATATTAAGCGATTATCCTTCCATTGAATGATTCTTGTTCAAGATCCGATTGGCATTGGTTTGTTGGCCAAAGTCAAGACCTTGTCAATTAGGATGTACTTGAATCATGAGAGTTTTGTTCCACATCGGTGTCTTGTCCAAGTTGTGATTTGTTGGCCAAAGTCAAGATCACTTCTTGTCCAACGACATTGATTACGAAACTATCTTTGTCAATGGGTCCCGCTTAACTGGAATCATTAGGTTTGTTGTGCCAAAGCCAAGGCCTAGATGATTCGGAGGATATGGTTAGAAAATGTATTAGATACATTGGCATACGCAATATGTTTAGGACTTGGATGTCCACCTAACCGGATCTAGGAATTGGATTGGATCCAATTGATCTGTGAGATCTACCTAGTTAAATAGCATACAGCTTGTTGGCCAAAGTCAAGGTTGTGTGTTATTTAACGGGATCCTAGCCCACTAGGAAATAGGATTTCCCGAGTTCTCAACAGAGGGTTAGAGACTTGATGAAAATAGTGGGGGCTAGTATGTGAATTTGCAATTTCATTCAGATACTTTGCCTTACGCGTTCTTCAAAATTATTTCATCTATTTATTATAATTAGTTGGACTAATACATTGTTATTTTTTTGTAACAGTTTGACTGTACCCATTTTATCGTTAACTAGATAGTTGGACTATCGTAGTTGAGATGGCTAGCAAGGTAAATGTCCGAGACATCATCATGGGTGACAATGTCTTTAAGGGGACAAACTTCGCTGATTGGGAAATGAACCTGAGGATAGTCCTTGGGGCTGAGAGGATGCTGTATATACTATACAAACACCTCTCCCGCCTAAGCCCACTGACCCACTTGAGCTGGAGTTATGGAAAACTCACAGCAATGATTGTGACACAGTTCAGGCTATTATGTTAGCTTCTATGACTCAACACTTTCGTCGCCAGAATAGGGACTTGGATCCTTATAATATGATGGCTAGACTTTGAGATCTCCACCGCTCCAACAAGCGGATGAAAGGTATGAGTTGGTGAAGAAACTCTTCCGCGCCCGAATGACTGGAGGCGCATCAGTTGAGGCCCACGGGGCTCAAATGATCGCCGATATTGATGAGTTGGCCAATATGGGAATAGTCTTGGAGGCTGAGCTGACTGTGGATTTGATCTTACAATCGCTTCCCGATACTTGGAAACAAATTATAATCAACTATAAGTTGATGGACACGGATGACTCTCTTGGAGAGCTGTTATCCGTCTTGAAGGAGTCTGAAAAAGAACTCCTAAAAGGGGGCAAGCGCGAGGCGCACTATGCATCGACCTCTCAGGGGCCAAAGGCTGGGCTTAAGGCAACTGGAGGGGTGAGGAAGAGGAAACATAAGAACAAGGGTAAAGGCAAGTCGAAAAAAGCTTCTGGGAAGCCAAGGAACAAATCTCAAGATGTCTGCCTCAACTGCGGCAAGAAGGGTCACTGGAAACGTGACTGCCGAATGGGCAAGGGACACAAGGAGGATATCAAGGCAGGCAAGGCACCAGCCTCTGGTATGTTTGTTATTGAAATAAATATGACTACTTCTAGTCTTAAAAATTGGATTTTTGATTTTGGTTGTGCTGCTCATATTTGTACTGATTTGCAGGATCTGCAGAATAGTAGGATGCTGGCTTCAGTGGAGGTTGACCTACGAGTCGGAAACGGAACACCAGTTGCTGTTTTGGCTGTTGTTTACTTTTGTTTTGGAACTGCCCTCAGGGCATGTACTTAAACTTTTGAACTGTTATTATATACCTAGTTTAACTAGGATATTATATCTGTATCTTTGTTAACCCAGCATGGGTACACTTTTGTATTTAGAAACACTGGGTTTTATTTATATAAAAATGATGCAGAAATTTGCACTGTTGTTGCAAATAATGGTCTTTATATTTTGAATGTAAATGAATCTCCTAAACACAAAATGACAAACAAAAGGCTCAAAAGGAGTAATCTAAAAGATGAAGCTTACATGTGGCATTGTCGTCTAGGACACATTAACAAGACTCGCATATCCACACTTTCGAAGAGTGGGTACTTGGACGGATTTGATCCTAATTCATATGATGTCTGCGAATCTTGTCTTTTAGGCAAAATGCCTAAATCACCTTTTAGCGGTAAAGGTGAACGTGCCACAGAACTGTTAGCCCTCGTTCATAGTGACGTATGTGGGCCCATGTCTGGCCAGGCTAGAGGTGGATATCGATACTTCGTAACCTTTACGGATGATGCATCACGTTACGGTTATGTGTATCTAATGATGCACAAGTCGGAAACCTTTGAGAAATTCAAAGAGTTTCGACACGAAGTTGAAAAACAAACAGGCAAGAGTATTAAGACATTACGTCGGACCGTGGTGGCGAATACTTAAGTTATGAGTTTCAAGATTACTTGAAAGAACATGGTATTCTTTCACAGTGAACTCCTCCTGGAACACCGCAATTAAACGGTGTGTCTGAACGGAGAAACCGTACCTTGTTAGACATGGTAAGGTCAATGATGAGTCGCACTGAGCTACCAATATCCTTCTGGGGATACGCATTAAGCAGTGCAATACTTATTTTGAATAAGGTTCCGTCAAAGTCTGTTGAACAGACTCCATACGAGATATGGACAGGAAGGAAACCGGGTTTCTCTTTCCTGAAGATTTGGGGTTGCTGGGCATATGTTAAACGTTTGGAAGGTACCAAATTAGAACCCAAATCAGATAAATGCCTTTTCGTAGGATATCCTAAGGAAACCAAGGATATTACTTCTATCACCGCAAGAGAACAAAGTATTTGTTGCTCTACATGCATTTTTCCTTGAAAAGGAATTCTTAGATGCAGTGGTAGTGGTAAGTGGGAGGAAAGTGGAGCTCGATGAAAATCGTGGTGATACTGTTCCTGGCAATGAATCAACGACGGAACATGAACAGACCATCCGGGATGAGTCTGTACCACAACCTTCATATACACAAGGACCGCGTAGGTCGGAGAGAGTCAGGACAGTACCTGAGAGGTATGGGTACCTGATCTCGCCTCATGTAGATATTAATCTTATTGAGGATAATGAACCGTCTACGTATGAGGAAGCAATACTAGATATTGATTCCGCTTTATGGCAAGAAGCCATGAAGTCTGAGATGGATTCCATGTATGCCAACCAAGTTTGGACACTGGTTGATGCACCAGAAGGTGTAAAACCTATTGGATGCAGATGGATCTTCAAGAAGAAGACCGACATGGATGGCAACGTGCAAACATACAAAGCTAGGCTTGTAGCAAAGGGGTATCGTCAACAATATGGTGTTGATTATGACGAAACCTTCTCACCCGTTGCCATGATTAAATCCATTCGGATAATGCTTGCAATAGCTGCATATTTCGATTACGAGATATGGCAGATGGACGTTAAAACCGCTTTCCTTAACGGAAACCTTTTGGAGGATGTTTATATGCAACAGCCTGACGGTTTTATCGTACCTAGACTTGCAAACAAGGTTTGTAAGTTAAATCGATCCATTTATGGATTGAAGCAAGCATCACGGTCATGGAATCAGCGTTTTGATGAGATCATAAAAGAATATATGATTTCATACAAAACGATGATGACCTTGTGTATACAAGAAGGTTAGTGGGAGAGCACTGACTTTTATTGTCCTTTATGTCGACGATGTATTGCTTATAGGCAATGACATTCCCATGCTAACGTCGGTGAAAGCTTGGCTTTCATTAAAATTCTCCATGAAAGATCTGGGAGAAGCAGCCTTTATTCTGGGAATAAAGATCTACCGGGATAGATCTAGAAAGCTGCTTGGACTCTCCCAGAGTACATATATTGACAAAGTGTTGAAGCGATTCAGCATGGATCAATCCAAGAAGGGATTGATGCCAATATTACGTGGTACCTCTCTGTCTAAGGACATGTGTCCTAAGACTCAAGAAGAGAGAGATAACATGAGTCGGATACCGTTCGCCTCGGCAGTCGGATCGATCATGTATGCCATGATATGTACACGACCTGATGTGTCATATGCTTTGAGCATGTGCAGTCGCTATCAGGCCGATCCAGGTGAAGGTCACTGGATGGCAGTTAAGAATATCCTTAAGTATCTTAGACGAACTAAGGATGCTTTCTTAATTTACGGAGAAGGAGAACTTGTGGTATCTGGGTATGCCGATGCAAGTTTCCAAACCGACAAGGACGACTTCAAGTCGCAATCCGGGTACATTTTTTGTTTGAATAACGGAGCAGTGAGCTGGAAATCTTCCAAGCAAGATACTGTTGCCGATTCAACGACAGAAGCGGAGTATATTGCTGCATCGGAAGCAGCAAAGGAGGCAGTTTGGATCCGAAAGTTCCTAATTGGATTAGGAGTAGTTCCGTTAGCAGCTGAGCCCGTTCCATTGTATTGTGACAATAACGGGGCTATAGCACAAGCTAAGGAACCAAGGTCTCATCAACGATCCAAGCATGTTCTTCGGCGTTACCATCTGATTCGGGATATTATACATCGTGGCGATGTAAAAGTCGAGAAGGTCGCATCAGATAACAACATTGCAGATCCGCTGACGAAAGCTGTTTATCCGCAAGTGTTTGAACGACATATACATAGTTCAGGTATTAGATGCTTGAGTGACTGGCTATAGGCCAAGTGGGAGATTGTTAGACATTATGACCCATAGCGTCACTGTTTTGTAAATGATATTGTATTATTATACAAAATTAACTATGTGATAATGAAATTGCCTTTTGCCGTTTTGTAATTTATTTACTTTGATATATAAATGGCGAAAGTCCATATGATTAATTCCGTATTGAGATGATATGAGACAGTATCAATACATAAAGGTTTAAATCATTAAATATCCCTAGTCGGAGTATTATCGAGATCGAACATCGATAATGCGGAATAGACTAGTATTGCACTTGTGCATGTTGTGAGGGCACAACGGCATAGTTCTCATATATTTAAGTATAGGATACTTATGCAAGTGCGATAGGAGGTTGTGTTTTACCGATGGTACGGAAAAATAGCTTCGCTCTGGATAGACCCCGCGGAATCCCATTGGTAGTATGTCTGCGTGTCTATGGGAGGCCGCATCAGGGTAGGTGTATATGGTCTTAACCTGAGACTTGCATCGCTAGTACTTGCGACAATAGGTAAACTTTGGTTTTGGTGGTTGGGGGACCTTAACTGGTTCTGTGTTCACCTCTTCTGGGTTTATCAGGAATCGTAGTGCACTGGGTGTGATGTCAAGATGGAAGTGTCACTTCAGACCTATGGAGTTGATGATCACGCAGGATACAGAACTAGTGCTCTATAAAAGGTTGCAACCGTCGGGACAATATGACTAGGTCAGTATTGCCCGATTTAAAGAGACTAGTTGCTTGATGTCCGATATATGTTTCGTACGGGGCAGACACATTTCCAGCCCCAGGCCTAACATGTGATCGTCCGATACTGGATCGATGTACGCAATACTACGGTATACTACGCTTGATATAGATCTAATATTCCAGTAAGAATATTTCTGGAGAATTGGGTAGGCATGGCGCTTTGCTAGAAGCCAACCTTGTCTTGTAAATCGGTAAAAACGTAGTACGAGGTACGTACGTGTTTGGATTATCCAACGACCGTATTTACTGCCAACATATCCGGAGATCTCTTGGGTCGCTTCCTGAAGATTCACCTATGATGTTTGATTCGAACTTTATTAATCTTGGATTAATAACGGAGAAACTTTATCTTGGATAAAATGCCTTATTAGGAGAGAGAGAGAGATCGATTAATCTGGAATTAATCGATAAAATAATATATTCGATATATTATTAAACGAAATTAGATTTCGACGCGGAATTAAAATCGGATTTTAATTCGGGCAAACGAATTAATTTAGAATTAATTCATTAGCGAACTGAATAGTAATTTCGCAAGGCGTAATTATTTAATTCACGTCGCGACGGAAATTCGTTAATTTGGAATTAACGAAACCGAGCCTGAAAGTGCTTGCGGACACATTCGTATTTTGAATCGAGTGATATCCGCAAATCACATCGCGATATCTCATTACTTAATACGAATAGATAGTGAATGTATCTAGTCACCTTTGAGGGATGATGCATTGTCTCTAATCTCAAAGTATGGTAATGATAGCAAATGATGGATTCATTTTGGAGGGAAAGCCATGCACGGTTTTGGAAGGATTTTTTGCATTAAAAAAATTCTTTTGGTATTAGATATCACTTCACTTTTCATTTTCCTTGGTCATTCACGTTTTTGGCATGCAAAGGAAAGAAAATCAAAAGTGAAACACTCTCCTCTCTTCCTCTCTTGCTCACGCCGTGAGCTGCACCAACAAGGCAGAAAATTGTTTTCTCATTCTCCATTTTTGCTAGCACAAGCAAGGAATCAAAGGAGGTGATAGGGAAACCACCTTGGAGCTTGGAATACACAAAGCTTGGAGCTTTCACTCTTTTTCTCCTCTTGGCCGAAACTTCAAGGATCTTGGAGCTTCAACCTTTGTTCATCTCTTCATCACAAAAGCTTTGTAAGTATGATTCCGCCATGCTTCAAGTTTATTATATATATTCATTTTGTTGTATTTCATAAGCTTAATCTTTCCTTGGGACTAATTATAGTAACCAACACATAGAATACTCCCTTGGACCTTCTTCAGGTCTAGTCGACGAGAACATTCCCATGACTCTTGTCCTGTTAAGTTGAAGACCTGGACCTTCATTTAGTCCAGACGACATTGAAGACTCCATTGGACCTTCTTCAGGTCCAGTCATCTGGAGATTGTCCTGGACCTTCATCTGGTGTTTCACACGACATACTAGTGGAATACTCTCCAAGCAAGTGACTCATTGACTTAGAGAGTATAGGACAAACTGTACGGGATAAATTTGGGTCAAGGACCCAAAGGTCATTATATCTCAAGCCCACGTATCAGACAAAGCCCAATTAGCACAAGGCTACTAACAACCCTCAAACCACACATGTGATTCTTCCACAGGGCCCACGAGCCCATACAACCCAAGGGAAGAAGCCCATACGACTTATAAGAGTTTCAGCGAGATCCTAATCATGTTGCTTGATATCCCATTCGACATTATCGGAGAAGTTTGCGCCCTAGTTCCTTCTTAATAAGGAGATTAAGTGTTTGGGTTAAGTTGAGCCACCTACGAACACGGTAGTCTAATCCAAATATAATATGGATTACACCTAATCTCGTATATCTAGGCACTCTTTATTCAACCTTGATTTAACAACCATTTCTTAAATAGGCTTGGAATATGACTCTTCCAAGGAATCTTAATTCAACATGGAGGCTACGTTTCAGCCTATAAAAGAAGAGGGGGCTTAAGGGGTGATTCGTTCAAGTTTTGGCACTCACACTTGAGTTCTCAGAGCATACAACTCCCTCAAATATCTGCCTACCGCCTTCACGATAATTTACGGAGGTCAAGGTACCCCAAACCTTGCTCTTCCCTTTATCCTTGCTTGTCTAAATCACTAATTTGAGCGTCAGAGTGTCTACGACGTCCACCACACTAGTGGGTAGAAACTATATGCTCACTTTGTCTTTATTTTGCAGAATCGCTAGTGTCCTCATCATATTAATTCTTGATTGTAGGCCGAAGGTGAAATTCAGCGTCTACAATACGACAAATAAATTCTGAAATTAAACTAAATAGAAAAATATATGAAATATAGAGTCAAAACTCGAGACTTGTGTAATATTATTGTCTTAAAACTGATTTATATCTTACCGTTGGTGCTGAAGATTGTTTTGCGTCAATTTCCCATGAAATAATGAGAATGAATAACCTTGGAGTACTTCCAAATTATTCTTGCCAACTCATTATATATCTGAACTCTTTGGCACACAAAACCAAGAAGAGGATAACACGACGCACGTCAAAAACAAAGAACGAGTAAAGTTATTGTGTTGTGTTCTCAATGTTCGAAAAGGTAGAATGAACCAATTTATAGATGTAGAGGCATTTAATCCCTGCATTAAGAGCTATAATAGTAGCATTTAATTTGAAATTAAAACGGACGATTGTCAAAAATAATTAATAATTAATTATCGAATTAGTTGATTTGTAATTGCCATAATTAATTCAAAAAATAATTCTACCGTTACAAACATTTGAATAGTCAAAATTTTATTGTACATATGATGTGTGCATGCATATTGATCAAATCAATTGGAGTTAGGATTTGCACACCCCTAATTTCCCTTCATTATCCCTAGTTTCCTTTCTTATGTAGGACAATGAACTTTCCTTTTAATTTTTCATCTTGTTGATGGTGATTTTTGCAACTAAGGTAATTGAACAGTTCGGCAAGGGCAGATAGGGAATTCCCTCCCTTTTTGGAAGATCAGATGTTCAGAGGGTTTGGTTTGTTCCTAAACAGGGAAGAGAGTCCAGACACAGTTTCCCGGATCTGGCCGACCATGGGACACAACATGGTGTAGATTTCAGAGACCGACAACCTCAGAGCCGAGGCCGACCACAGTAGACCGGCGGCTCGATTTGGTTTTATCTTACCTTCTATAAAAAGTTGATGAGCTCGGATATTTTTGGTCAGGACGGGAACAATTTGGGTAGTTCGACAAATCATCTTTCTGGCCTCTAGAATACCGACATGTGACTGGGGTAGTTTAGACCTTTCCCTCTGGCACATACCATTATTTGAAAGCTCTTTCCAGGCTGACACCATTATTGTTGCGTGTGTCAGTGCCTAAAAATAGAGTGATATGACAAGCCGTCAGGTGGCAAGTTTGCTTTTGGCGAAGACAGTCTTGGGGCAGAGAGCCCGTCAATCAGTCGGAGGGTCACGTGGGTGATTTTTATTAAAGCATGGGAATAGTGTTGTAACTCCCTGGGTATATAAAGGAGAGTTAGTTTCATTTGTAGAGCAAAATTTGTAACAAAAAGAGGGAGCACTGCTTGTAAAAACTTGAAAGGCAAACAGCTCGGTCTCCTTGAAAATAGGTCGATCGAGCTAGTTTTCGTAATAAAAATATTTGTGCCCGTGAAGGTAGGCTGGACTTGCTCCGCCGAACCACGTTAAACTCTCTTGTCGATTTTCGTGTTTTCTTTGCCTTTTTGCTACATTTGCTTTTGGTCTCCCATAACCAAATAAATTCAAGGTTGAAGAAGGATTGTCTCGGGAGGGTTGTCTCGAAACTGCCCCTGGGACAAAAATCACCCGTCAATAGTTGGCGTCGTCTGTGGGGATAGAACAAAAAGCAACTTGCGTAGTGAGATGATTGTAGAAAGTGGAAACCATGGGTCTTCAGAGAGTTCAACAGCAGAGTGGTTTGGGAAAGTGAAAGGAAGACTCGATGAAAAGGAAAGGGAATGGGAAGAAGATGATCAGAACGGAAAGAGAAAATGGTTCGCAAGAAGAATGAAGGTCGACGACACTGGGAAAGATGGGGGAAGAACGCATCAGGAGTTAGGACAGTAGCAACTCCCTCTATTGAGTTGTAGAATGGAATGTAAAAAGGATGGCCAACGATCGTCCATTAGGACTGAGTTGTAGAATGAAATATAGCGTTAAAAATGGGTGACATTTGCCGGCCGTAGCTGAACAAGCTCCTCCGAGAGAAGGAGCTACGCCTGTTCGGCCTGCTAGGTCTTCAGTTTCATGGCCAAGATAGTCTTCAAGGACCGGCCAGGGAACAAGTCGGCCGAGGGCATGAAGTCGGTATCCATCAGCGTCCCTCCGTTCAGTGTTGTGGCCTCCCCGAATGGGAGGAAAGGAGAAAAAGCTCACAAGACGAGCCACAATAATTCAGAATAGAAGATCTCGACTGGACTCCCGGATTTGCTCGAAAATGGTTTTAGAAGGCCCGGTCGGGGGATTCCTGCCGGCACGGTCTAAAGAAGCTCAGACTGCAGGACAAGAACCAGAAATGATTGTAAAAGCCTCTCTTAAAATGACCCGCAAAGAATTGTAAGAAATGCAGTAGGTCCCTTGAATATGAATAAAACTTTCTCTTTTGAATTAAGAAACTTGTCCATTTTTACTTGTTTATTAATTGAATGCGAAAGCTATGTTCAATATTCTTGGGATGTGCTCGATGCGAATGGGTGATCGGTAGTTAGGATGGGCACCAAGCCCGTGGCATGCCAATCCAGGGTGTCATTATCAAACCTTCGGGTGAAAGTGTCTCGACTTGGCTCCTTTCACCTTTGAGGATTCGGAACGCATCAAGGGATGTGGTACATGTGGGAAAAGCGTGAACCCATCACGGCACGCCAATCCCAGGTGTCATTATCAAACCCCTGAGGCCGGAGCGTTACTACCCCCCCTAAACCCTATTTTTGAGGAATAGCTCGGGTAAATCAGACCTAAGGAGGTTTCTTCCCCTGCGAGTCCCGTTGAGAACCACCAAGGGATGGCGTACACGGAGAGTCTTCTTCCTCCGTGGGGTATCTACCTAACCGCCACGGATTAGAAGAAGCATAGCATGGGGATGTTTATGCCCTCATAGCGCTTGCAGACTCTAGAGCCACCCAGCATGAGGAGATTTATGCCCTCAGGGTCTCGAATTATACCCACCGTAGCCTAGTTTGTCGGGACATTGAATTATAAGGTTCAGAATTATGTTTTGGGAGACACCAGGCAAGACGCTGCCTTGGGGCACTTGAGTTGTTATCTTTTTGGGTCTGTGTGGAGTAGGTTAAAAATCTTCCCTCGTCAATAAGTCTCATATGTTCCACCAACTCGGGGCTGGATTCGTTCTGCCGAGTCTATTATGTTCCACCAGCTCGGGGCTAGATTCGTTCTGCCGAGGCTTTATGTTCCACCAACTCGGGGCTTTATTCGTTCTGCCGAGGCTTTATGTTCCACAAGGTCGGGGCTGGATTCGTTCTGCCGAGTCTATTATGTTCCACAAGCTCAGGGATAGATTCGTTCTTTATAGTCAATTATGTTCCACAAGCTCAGGGCTGGATTCATTCCGTCGATGCTATTTTTTTCCACCTGCTCAGGGCTGGATTAGTTCCACCAAGGCTATTTATTTCATCACCTCGGGGTTAGGTTACGTCTCACCGAGTGTGTAAGATCGGCATGGGGACGGAGCATTCCCCCATGGTCGGACCTTTTTTGGTCTGGGGAGGTAACTTTCCCCTAGAGCCAAGTGCTTTGTTCATCTCGGGGTCGGGTTACGTCCCACCGAGTGCGTAAGATCGGCATGGGGACGGAGCATTCCCCCATGGCCGGACCTTTATTGGTCTAGGGAGGTAACATTCCCCCAGAGCCAAGTGCTTTGTTCAGTTCAGGGTCGGGTTACGTCCCACCGAGTGCATAAGATCGGCATGGGGACAGAGCATTCCCTCATTGTTGGATATTTGTTGGTCTGGGGAGGTAACATTCCCCCAGAGCCAAGTGTATCTCCAGCTCGGGGTCGGGTTATGTCCCTCCGAGTGCATTTGCCAACGGTTCGGGGACAACGTTCCCCTCATTGCCATATTCGATATGATCAGGGTCAGAATTTCTCCTCACGTTCAGACTCGGAAAAGCAAGTTAGAAAATTTGAAGCAAAATTATGCTAAGTGTGGGAAGCAGGAAATAAAGCATTCAAAATAAATAGCAAAGAAGAATTGTGCAATGTTATTACAAAAAAAAAGTATATTGTCGATTACACAGGGCCCATTTCGGGTCACCCTTATTCATCAGCACGCGCAGGGGCAACTATTTCTTCTTGGCCGGGCCCGGGTGGCAGGACTTCTGGTGCAAGCTCAGCAGGAAGGGCCTCGATCTCAGCTTGGGAGGCAGGATGGGCTTCAACCATTCTGACTTCAGGCGCTTTAGAGGTAGGGACAGGAGCCTTAGGCTGTATCTCCTTAGGAACCGGGGACATGGCACGGTAGAAAGGGGCTCGAGATCTTAGATTTCCTCCGAAGGGGAGGGGAAATAATTTACGGGCCTCCTCCTCCGAAAGTTCCCCTTTGCAAAACCGGATGGCCACATGGATGGGTCCCATGTCGATGTCAGACATCACCATTAGAATGATTTGGGCGCAGTCGCTGACCCTTGATGAGTGGTATTTATATCACTATTTCCCACTCATTTAACCTAATAAATTGTATAGTTTCTTGAGTCTTGTGAATATTTTGATGTGTTTTGTGTTATTTTGTAGATAAATAAAGTTTCAGGACATTCTGGAGATAATTTGGGGCAAAACAGGATAATTTGGCAAAAAAGGGCATTTTGGTCATTTCCAGCGTCGCGCCGCCAAGACCTTCCGCGTCGCGACGCCTAACGTGCACCGGAGTCTGCTAACGTGTGCCGGGTCAACGGATCAGAATTTGAGAAGTTTGAATTTGCTAACGTGCGCCGAGCCACGTGTCACCATCACAGCCGATATGCTAACATGCGTCGTGCCACGTGTCATCATCCTACGCTGCCGACACTCAGACTTGACACGTGTCGCCTCGTCATCAGCCATGTCAGCGGTCAACGAGTCAACTTCGCCATGTGTCACACCACGTCATCAGCCACGTCACTAGGTCAACCGAGTCAACTTGCCACGTTAGCATCAGCCAATCACCACGTGACACGTGTCGCAATCTTATGGTGCCGACAATTGAGTCTTAGCCGCCTCGCCACGTCATCGCCACATCAGCATGACATCATCAATAACGTCATCACAATAATTGAGAGTTAGCCGCCTTGACACGTGTCGCGTGAACAGTCAGCCGTCTTGCCACGTGTCGTCTCCTCAGCATGCCACGTCGAACTATTCCAGCGTCACGACGCTGGCTTGGCGTCGCGACGTCGGACCCTTACCCGAGCCTATAAATTCAGCACGAAATTTCAGTTTTTGACACACATTCCTCTCTCTTCAATTCTTTCTAAAGAGAGAGTTTCTCTCTCTAGAGTCTTTAGTTTTTTTAGTTTTTTTTATTTTTAGTTTTTAGTTTTGTAAATAATTTTAATTACCATTTGTAATAATAGTAATTTAATTTTTACTTTTTACTTTTTACAGTTTTACTATTCACCATGAATAGGTAACTACCCCAGCTATGGTGAAAGGTAATTCTTTTACTGTTACTATTTAGATTAATCTCCCTTAAAAATAATATATTCACTATTTAAAATACTGACTTAAAATAGATACCGCTATATTGGCCGGTTGATAATTTAATTTTAATCTGGTTTAAACCTGACTAATCAAGGATACCGCCAGATTGGTCGGTTGGTAATTTAATTTTGGTTCCGCCTTTATGGCTGGTTGGACTTAATTTGACTTAATCAGGATACCGCTAGATTGGTCGGTTGGTAATATTATAACAAGTTTATATATTATTTTATGGGAGATATATAAATTAGTAGTAGTAAAAGTAATTCCTTTTACCTTAGCATTTTATTGTAATTTACTTCTTAGCTTTTACTTTATGTCTTTTACTTTTATGTTTTTACTAGTCTTGGTTATGTGTTAGTTATCTGAGGTTGTGATGATTTTTAATATCACCGGTTTATAAAGGATTATTTTATAGTTTGGGTAATTTAAAGATTTACTTATTAAGTCTTAAGCTTAATGCTTCTTGTTGTCTGATCACCAATAAGATTGATGTGGTAATTCTAAAATGAACTAGACATAGGGATTTTAGGTTTCAACCTTAGACTTAATAGCCCACGATATTCCTTGAGGATAGATAACTCTTTAATAGATTTCCTTACAGGATAGGAATATACCTGTCGGGCGGGGGTAGCCATAATTGGAACTTAATCTTAATGAATCCAGGTAATTTGGTTGACATAGACATATGGTTCAATTGGGTTAAACTGGATATTTGTAATTGACCATCGGAAGAGGCTTTTACATAATTTAGTGTTCCAGGTTAGTAAACCGATTTATTACACAAACATAAAATAATCACTTCATCTTTTAAATGATATTAGAAGGATTCACAACCCTAGATCTTTGTGTCTTTTGTTATTTTCTTTAGTATTTTCTTTTATCTTTTTATTTATTTTGTAAAACAACTTTCAATCAATCAAACAATCAATTCCCTTCTCCCTTTAATTAGATATTTGTAAATAAATAGATTCAATAATTAATAACAACAGTAGGAATTAAGTCCTAGTGGGATCGATATTTTTATACTACTTGAACGATACGTGCGCTTGCGTTATACGTGTGTTTTTACGCCGGTCAAGTTTTTGGCGCCGTTGCCGGGGACTTATATTTCTTGAGTTATTAATTTTGAAGCTATCTAATTTACTTGTATCTAATTTTCTTTATTTTTATCTGTAATTTTTATTACTTTCTTTTTCAGGTGATTGAAAAATGGAACATTACTGGGAGATTGAAAGATTACGAGCTTTACAAGAAGATACACCCCAAATCTGGGAGCAACAGTCCGGTTTTATGTGGCCTGTTGAACAGCCCAATGATTATCACTGGATGCCAGAACCAAGCAATGCTACATTTGTTCATCAGAATGAAATAGGGAGATGTGTGATTTGTGATAGTAATCACCCGAGCGATCAATGTATATATCGATCAGAGTGGGAGAATTTCTGGAGACAATCACGCTATGAAGAGCCATCACATTTCACAGAGCCACATTTTCCATCTTATCCACCATCTACCTTTGATCTTTACCAACAACCAGAACCATCAGAGAAAGAACAGATAATTCATATGCTCAAAGATTGGTTTGAAACAGCTCAAATTGATGCACAAGTTCAGAGTAACGCAGAATCCATACGGAGAATGACAGATCAGATCAGACAATTCACAGAAAACCAGAACTACATACCTCAAGAATTATCAGATGAAACTGACAAAGCCTTCAAATACCAATCATTTCACAATGACACTTCAACAGAGGAGGAGGCTGAGCAGTATCAACAACCAGAGGTATCAGTTCAGGAGCCAGAACCGGCAAAGTCTCAATTTGATTTTTATTATTCTGAATCTGACGAGGATGAAGCTGATCTATTTATACCAACTGCACCAACAACGGAGGATCAAACTTTCAATCCTCAAAATGAAGATCTTGGAGCATGCTTTACCATGATGTTTGAAAGGGATCTATCTGAACCATCCAATCCAGTCATATCAGAGGATGAAGACCTAAAATCTGACATTTCTTTTCATCCTCAGGTTAACAATTTTGAAGCATGTATTTCACAGATGATAGATGAAGAGCTGAATACAGAAATTTTCAAGTACATCTGTGAAGAAAATGTGGAACAAGAAACAGAGCAAATGGAGGAGCAAATGTCTGACCTTAATAAAGATTCAGAGCATTCAGGAAAAACATCGCTGTTTTGGGGAGTACAAATCAAAGATATCACTCAGAAGCTTGACAGAATGGAGCTTCCATTCCAAGTCAAGCACCATACGAGACCTCCTAATTTTCTTTCTTTCTTTGCAAAACTCACTGGAGTAACAATGAGCAAAAAGGTGGCAAGAGCACTGAATGAGACAAAATTATTTTTGCCACTGTACCGTTGGAAAAGACCTTTCAAAAGCAATGCTCACGGGATTATCGTTAATCGGACATCCAAAACGACATTGAAACCTCCTTAACAGATGAATTTCAGTCACGTCTGGCTGAAGACGTAAAATTTAGCGCTAGCAGGGAGGCAACCCATGCAATTTGTTGTAATTTATTTTTCATATTTTGTATGAACTTTTTAATTTTGTTAGTTAGTTTTGCAGGAAAAATAAAAACGGAATTTTTTAGGACAAAGCAAGCCAGTGCAAGCGGGATTTTCAAAATAAAAATTTGACAAAATCACGAAGATACAAAGTTGATCCAGGAGACGGCCAAGTAAGGAGACATCTCTTGAGACGCATCCCTATGGATTTATCCGTCGCAAGACATGATTTTGCCAAAAAAATAAATAAAAAAATAAAAAAATAAAAAAATTTCAGCGTCGCGACGCTGACTCGAAATCAGAGACATAAGCAGAGGCACCGTAGATCTCCATTTCAGTCCATCATCTTCTTCACACATCCAGCCACCTCGCCAAGACCGAAACTAACGAAACCGAGCCGGCCGACCAGAAACCCAAGCCAAAATCAACACAAGCCGAGATCCAAAACCGATCTTCATCAAAACTCACTTCCATACCACCAAATCACCACCAGCCGCACCAACAACCATCATCATCTTCTTCTTCGAAATCAATCACCATCACCGAAATCTCCATCTTGACCGAGCCGACCTTCACCATCGCCGGTTTCGACTACCTCAAGCGAGCCACCTTTGCCGTGACCGAGCCCTTCCTTCGCCGAGTCAAAACCGAGCCATCATCATCGACCACACCAGCCATCACCACTGCCAACCACAGCAGCCGAAACCGAGCCTAAACAACTAATTCCTTCCACCACCGAGAGTCACCAGAAGCCGTGAACCACAACCGAGCCACCAACGACCCTAGCCAAAACCCCATCGCACCAAGCCACTGCCGAACCATCCACCATTCGCCTCACCTGTACCAGCCAAGAGCCACTTTTGCCGAACCCACAACCAAAACCGAGAAGCAGCAAATCAACCCAAGTCCAAACCGATCCGTATCCTCCACTGCCAAAATCAAAACTTAAATTACGGTAATGATTTGATAAAAATTTGATTTGGTAATTGGGATTGAGTTTGGTGATTTGATTGTTTATGACTTGGTATTGCGAGGATTGGAATTGCGAAGTGTTGATAATTGACAAATTGATTCGTAGTAATTGGGGGAGAAGTGTGGAGAAAGATTGATATTGGAGTGTTTGGTGATTGAGTGTTTTGTGTTGTTGTGGATTGTTGGAAAAACAGAGGAGATTCTGACAAATTTTCAGAAAATGCCGAAGAGAGCAAGGGGTTCGACGTCTGCAGAACCTAATTTTGATAGTTTTAAATTTGTCTCAGCGGCTGCAGAGCAGCGCTATGAGAGGGGATTGACAAAGAAGGTTGGGATCATTGAGAGAGGTTTTGAGATTCCCTCTGAGTTATTTCCAGATATAGACAAGGTGATTGCCAACAGAAACTGGCAGAAACTTTGCCAGCAACCCAAACCGGCGTGCATCACAGGTGTCCGAGAGTTTTATGCGAATGTTGCTCAGCATGTCGTTTTTCATACTATGGTGAGAGGGAGACAGGTTTCCTTTAACTCGGTGACGATCAATAAATTTTATGGGATCCCGGAGATGGAGGTGGATGATTACACGGCAATGAGGAATGAGATTGAGATTTCGCAGATGACAGATGAGTTATGTATCCCCAATGCCACCTGGGAAATGAGCAGCAGTGGGGAATACATGAAGATGAGCTCCAGGTTTCTTAAACCAGATGCGAGAGTTTGGTTTAACTTCCTCACGAGATCACTCATTCCGGGTACCCACATCACTTTTGTCACCAGAGAGAGGATGGTTCTGTTGTACTGTTTGATGACGGGACTATCCATTGACGTGGCAGTGCTTATTTCTACAAATATTGCTTGGGCTGCTACTCAATCGCAAGCTGGACTGTATTACCCTTACTTGATCACTTCCTTATGCACTTTGGGTATGGTTCCAGTTGACCCGCAAGAAGAACCTATGCAACCCATGACAGATTTAACAGCCCGCATAATCCAGCAACTCCGAACAGAGAGACAAGCTCAAGCTGGAGCATCTTCTTCCGCACAGCAGCCACCTGCTCAGCCACATAAAGCAGCACAGTCTCGTTCAGTGTCAGATAGATTGGATCATTTGGATAGGCGTGTTGATTTTCTCACTGATTACAACATTTCCATGGGACAGGCATTGCAGCATATGGCGAGAGATTTGCACATCACTGTTCCACAGTTTCCAGATCAACTTTCAGATAGCGACGAGGACGAGACTGGCACGTAAACTCGGTACCATTGTTCCTACCTTTTGTTTATGTTTTGAACGCATTGGGGACAATGCTTAATTTAGGTTTGGGGGTGCAAAACTTTTGTGTTAAAACTTTCCGTTAAAATTTTTCATTTATGCAACAAAATTCCGTTAAAATCAAAGAAATGAGAGTTATTTAGTTGATCAGTACCTTGTTTTTAGTTTGTGTGTTGTTTTTATTTTTAGTCCAAAATTTTTCGAAAAAAAAAAAATTTGAAAAATTTTCAAAAATTACAAAAATATTTTGTGTTTTTATTTTGACTAAAAATGTGAAATTGGTAAGAGATAGCTGAGTAAGGAATTTCCACTCCTGAGACGTATCTCAAACCTATTTCAAAACAAGTTAATTTTTGTTTATTTCATTTTAAGTTATTTAATTTGTAAATTCTCCTTAAAACGGACTAAAATGAATCTTCATATGTTTAGTTAGCAGGTATTATCAACATACATGGAAACATACGGACATGAGCTAAAGTTGAAAAGTTTGTAATATTTAGTGCTATATTTTAATTGGAGGAAGCATCTCAAAAAGCAATGGAGTAAAAAAAAAACAAAAAAACAAAAAAAACAAACAAACATCCGAGATCCGAGTTATTAAGTCTGTAAGGGTGTTTTTAACACCTAGTGCCCTAAAACCAACTGGTTTGGGAGTCACTGGCCCAAAGCTCGTTACATGGATCGAAGATGCTGCAAAAATATATATATATCTGAAGTCTGGGTAATTAAGTCCGTAGGGGTGTCTTAACACATGGTGCCATAAAACCATCTGGTTTGGGAGTCACCGACCCAACACTCGTTACATAGATGGAAGATATTGTATATAAATAAAAAATAGAAAAAAAAATCAAAGAAAAAATCAGAAAATTCAGAAAAATAATTTCATTGCTACAAAAAGGTGTGAAATCTGATAGAACTTTAGGACAAAAATATTACTCTCTTATCAACTGCACTTATGACTATTGTGGGCAAAAATGAGTTGTTTAATATTTGGTTGGTTGTGTATATGGAGAATGGTAAAAATAATCGAGAATTTACTTATTTGGTAATTTAGAAAGAAACAAAACAACTAGTAACTTGGAGTAGAAATTTCACCTGATTAGTTACTAACTTCTTTATTCTCTTTCCGCTTGTCTTTTTGCTTTTGTGTGCATTAGTTTTACTACCTTTTTACTTTTGTAAAATGTTTGTGGGTATCATTGCTGTAAACCCTCACGAGACTACAACTCGTCCACTAGGGACACCTAGGGGTTTAAAGGCTTGTTGCATATGCTAAATGCAACCGTGATCCCTACGAAAGTGGCTTAGTTAATTTTATTTTTATGTTATTTTATTTTATATTTTGCTCGAGGACTAGCAAAATGTTAGGTTTGGGGGTGTGATGAGTGGTATTTATATCACTATTTCCCACTCATTTAACCTAATAAATTGTATAGTTTCTTGAGTCTTGTGAAATTTTGATGTGTTTTGTGTTATTTTGTAGATAAATAAAGTTTCAGGACATTCTGGAGATTATTTGGGGCAAAACAGGAAAATTTGGCAAAAAAATGGCATTTTGGTCATTTCCAGCGTCGCGCCGCCAAGACCTTCCGTGTCGCGACGCCTAACATGCACCGGAGTCTGCTAACGTGCGCCGGGTCAACGGATCAAAATTTGAGAAGTTTGACTTTGCTAACGTGCGCCGAGCCACGTGTCACCATCACAGCCGATATGCTAACATGCGTCGTGCCACATGTCATCATCCTACGCTGCCGACACTCAGACTTGACACGTGTCACCTCGTCATCAGCCATGTCAGCGGTCAACGAGTCAACTTCGCTGTGTGTCACACCACGTCATCAGCCACGTCACTAGGTCAACCGAGTCAACTTGCCACGTTAGCATCAGCCAATCACCACGTGACACGTGTCACAATCTTATGGTGCCGACAATTGAGTCTTAGCCGCATCGCCACGTCATCGCCACGTCAGCATGACGTCATCAATGACGTCATCACAATAATTGAGAGTTAGCCGCCACACGTGTTATATATTATTTTATGGGAGATATATAAATTAGTAGTAGTAAAAGTAATTCCTTTTACCTTAGCATTTTATTGTAATTTACTTCTTAGCTTTTACTTTATGTCTTTTACTTTTATGTTTTTACTAGTCCTAGTTATGTGTAGTTATCTGAGGTTGTGATGATTTTTAATATCACCGGTATAAAGGATTATTTTATAGTTTGGGTAATTAAAGATTTACTTATTAAGTCTTAAGCTTAATGCTTCTTGTTGTCTGATCACCAATAAGATTGATGTGGTAATTCTAAATGAACTAGACATAAGGATTTTAGGTTTCAGCCTTAGACTTAATAGCCCACGATCTCCTTGAGGATAGATTATTTTGAGAAAATTCAATATTAAAACTATCTAGGGTTGTGATTTATTCCAATATTATTTAAAGATGAAGTTGTTATCTTATAATTGGGTAAAATATTGATTTATTAACCTGGAACATTAAATTATGTAAAAGCCTCTTCCGATGGTCAATTACAATATCCAATTTAACCTAATTGAACCATATGTCTATGTCAACCAAATTATCTGGATTTATTAAGATTAAGTTCCAATTATGGCTACCCCGCCCGACAGGTATATTCCTATCCTGTAAGGAAATCTATTAAAGGGTTATCTATCCTCAAGGAGATCGTGGGCTATTGAGTCTGAGGTCTTAAACCTAAAATCCCTATGTCTAGTTCATTTTAAGTTTACCTTATCAATTTTATTAGTGGCCAGTTAATAAAAAGCATTAAGATTAAGACTCAATAAATAAATCTTTATATTACCCAAATTATAATTTAACCCTTATAAACCGGTGATATTGGATTTCATCACAACCCTAGATTACTAACTTAGTTATGACACATAGTTAGGGCTAGTAAAAAACTTAAAAGTAAAAGCCATAAAATAAAAGTGCTGAAAAGTAATTTGCGGTGAGTAAAATGCTGAAAAGTAAATTACAAATGAATAAAATGCTAAGGCAAAAGGAATTACCTTTACTACTACTAATTTAGATATCTCCCATAAAATAATATATAAACTTGTGATAATATTTTACCAACCTGTTGGATAATATGACCCATAGCGTCACTATTTGTACAGATCACGATGTTGTTGTACAAATTAACTATGTGACAAGGAAATTGCTCTCATCATTTATGATTAGATCACCATATATGTATAATGAAGAGAGGTCCATATGATTAGTTCCTGGATTGAGACGATATGAGATAGTATCAGTCCACGAAGGATTAATCATTAAATATCCCTAGCCGGAGTATTATCGAGACAGGACATCGATAATGCGGAATAGGCTAGTATTGCACTTGTGCGCGTTGTGAGGGCACAACGGCATAGTTCTCATATATATAAGTATTGGATACTTATGCAAGTGTGATAGGAGGGGTTGTGTTTCACCGATGGTACGGGAAACAGCTTCGCTCTGGATAGACCCCTCGGAATCCCATTGGTATTATGACTTTGTGTCTATGGGAGGCCGAAATCAAGGTAGGTGTGTATAGTCTTAACCTGAGACTTGCATCGCTAATACTTGCGATAATCGGTAGACTTTGGTCTTGGTGGTACAGGGCTTTAACCGGTTCTGCGTACACCGCTTCTGGGTTTATCAGAGAGTCGTAGTGTATTGGGTGTGATGTCGAGACGGAAGTATCACTTCAGTCATAGTGGAGATGATGTCACGCAGGATACGGTATTAGTCTCTTAAGTGCTGGCCGGCCATCGGGATATTATGACAAGGTCATGTATATCCGATTATAGAGACTAGTTACCAGACATCCGACATGTGCTTCGGACGGGGCAGACACTTATCCAGCCCCAGCCCTAGCACGTGACTATCCGATACTGGGCCGATATACACAATACTACGGTATACTACGCTTGATACAGATCTATATATTCCTGTAAGAATATTTCTGGAGAATTGGGTAGGCATGGCGCTTTGCTAGAAGCCAACCTTGTCTTGTAAATCGGTATAAACGTAGTACGAGGTGCTTACGTGTTCGGATAATCCGACGACCGTATTTACTGCCAACATATCCGGAGATCTCATGGGTCGCTTCCTGAAGATTCACCGATGATGTATAACTCGCACTTTAATTAATCTAGGATTAATTAGAAGAGAGAGAAAATTAATCTGGGATTAATTACGGAGATATTTTATCTCGGATAAAATATTATTAAAGAGAGAGAACGATTAATTTGGAATTAATCGATAAAATAATATATTCGATATATTATAAGAAATTGGATTTCGACGCGGAATTAAAATTAGATTTAATTCGGGCGAACGAATTAATTTAGAATTAATTCGTTAGCGACGTGAATAGTGATTTCGCTAGGCGTAATCATTTAATTACGACGCGACGGAAAATTCGTTAATTTGGAATTAGCGAACCCGAGCCCGAGAGAGTGATTGCGAGCGCATTCGCATTTCGAATTCGAGCGCGGCACGCAAGTCACATCAAGCGTCAAATCGTTAGTCACATCATGCGTCAAATCAATGTCACTTTGAGTGATGTGACTTGATAACAGTCACTTTATAAAGTGATGTGATGTGATTAAAGTAAAAGTAGAAATGATGAAAAGCATTAATAGGCTTTTTCTTTTGACTTTTGTACTTGGTAATGTAAAAATGCTTTTTTGTATTTTATTTTATTTTTGAAAATAAATAAATATATAAGTTAAAAACCATTTTACCTTTCCTCTCTCAAATTCACGATCTCTTCTTCTCCCCTCTTTTCTTCTCCCTCTCATTCACGGCTTAGAGCCATTTTTTCTTCTTCTCTCTTTTTTTTGGTCACTGCCGAATGAAAAAGAGAAGCAAATGAGAGTGTTTTGTTGCAAAACATGAGTGCTAGCACACCTTGGGTATACATAGGTGATAGGGAAACGAATTTGTGAGCTTGGAAAGCTTGAAGCTTGGAGCTTCAATGGAGTCTTGCATGGCCGATTTTGGAGCATGAGGAGCAGCCAAAAAAGCCCCCAACCGAGCAGTCCACTGCATGAGGAAGCCAAAACCGAGCTTGGAGGGAGGCAAAAAAACGCAACTTGTTCTTCCAGCATCAAACCATCAATGTGAGTATGAATTCCGCCTTACTCCTTTGTTGTATTCAACTCGTTTTTATGCATGATTTATGATCTTGGGACTTGATTGAAACTCTACAATGGTATCTTGAGCTATTGGTTGCATAAAACGAATTAGGGTTCTTGAGCAAAATTTGGGGCTTTTTGATTTAAGCATGATTTTGACAAATTGTTTGTTTAAGAATGCTTGTATATGATTAAATTAGAGTTATATGTAATCAATTTGATGAAAAATTAATTGGATTGATTTTCCCCAATTTGCTTATGTTGGCCAAAACTTTAATTTGGGTAAACTCAATTTGAGCATCAAATGATTAAATTGTTTAGTATAGTATGCTTGAATGAGGTTGAATTGATGTTGTGCATAATCAATTTCATGAAATTTGGTTGGATCCATTTTTCCCCAAATTTTGGGCATGACAAATTTGGGTAAACTTGATTTTGAGCATGTTTAATGAAATTGGATGATTTAGAATGCTTGAATGTTGTTTAATTGATGATTGATTAGATCAATTTGATGAAAAGTGTTTGGAACAATTTTTCCCCAATTTGCTTGTGATGGCCGAATTGGCAAGTGCCCTAATGTCTTGGTTTTTTGATTTTTGTTCATTGGATGACTTAGAAATCATTTGGGGATGTTGAATTTATGTTTGATTGGGTTCAATTGGATTGAATTTGATTTGGGCATATTTTTCCCCTTTGCCGAGACACGAACTTTGAAGCATGAAATTGGGTTTGATTTTGATCAATTATGTTGGACATGATTAATTGATGAAGCATGATTAATTGGACATTTGATGTTTTGGAAACTTTGATTTGGGTAATTAATAATGCTATACACTTTTTAGTTTAATTGAAATTTAAAATTGGATTTTGGAATTAATTATTGGGCTTAAAATTGGATTTGGGCTTTTTAGTTGTTATTGGGTTTATTGGACTTTGTTGTACAAAGTTGGTTTAGGCCAAATTGGTTGGATCCAATTAGGCCCAAAACCGCTTCCAAAAGGCCCAAATGCGACTAATGAACCTTTAACGTTTAATTGGGCCTAATGGGCCTAAATTAATTTATGGGCTTATGGGGTAACTCCCGGATTGGACTTTGGTTGCGGGTTTGACCCGAGTTGACCAAAAGTCCACGCCTGAAGAAATTAATTAAAAGCCCATTGGACTTTAATTAAATTAATATTGGATATTAATCGGGCTTTGAGACCCGTAACGATTAAATTTGGAATTTAAGTCGTAAAGGTTTATTTTATAAAGTGTAATATTTAATTTGGAATTAAATAATGAATTAGAATTAAATGCGTATTAAATTGGATTTAATATGTAATTTAATTTAATTCGTAGAAATCGTACTTTGAGTACGTGTTCGCAATACGAGTTTGACTCGAACAAAATCAAATCTTTGTTTGAACATTGGATGATCACTAATTATCAAGATTAATTAATTTGATTGATTGATTGATAACATGCTTGTATGAATACATGGTTGTGATGTTTGAATAATGTATATCGGATGGATATTAGCCGGGTGGGGCGATTTTGGAAATTGTAATAAATTTGATTTATTAATTGGACCTGCGAGTCCAGCCTTATCTCCTATTCTTTGTATTCTCTTCTCACCTATTCCCCTCATGTAAATGAGGTTTCTTTAGAAGTGTAGTGTAACGGGTAGAAGAAATATTGTGCTAGCGGGAGAGAGAAAGTGAGAGATTTGATCTAGGATCAATGTGTAAAATATCCATCCGCATATCATTATTATTTTACATATGCGCTTTATTATGTGTTTAGAATGCATGTTTAAGGGTGTATGATGATGAGACCTTAACAAAGATAATAAATTGGTAGCCAATTTGCACGCGAAAAACCCTCGTTAAATATCAAGCGTTTATTTTCCTTCCATTGAGTGATTCTTACTCAAGATCCGAGATTGGCAGGGGTTGTTGGCCAAAGTCAAGCCCTTGTCCGTCAAAGATGTGTTTTAATCACGAGGCTTTGTTCCATATCGGTGTCGTGTCCAAGTTGTGGTTTGTTGGCCAAAGTCAAGACCACTTCTTGTCCATTGACATTGATTACGAAGCTTCCATGTCAATGGGTCCGCGCTTGACTGGGATCACTAGGTTTGTTGTGCCAAAGCCAAGGCCTAGTTGATTCAGAGGAAAAAGGTTAGGGTATACATTCGATGTATAGGCATATAAAGATATATGTTTGGGACTTGGATGTCCACCTACTGGATCTAGGAGTTGGATGAGATCCAATTGATCTTCGAGATCTACCTAGTTAATTATCATACAATTTGTTGGCCAAAGTCAAGATTGTGTGATATTTAACGGGATCCTAGCCCACTAGGAAACACGGTTTCCCGAGTACTCGACAGAGGGTTAGAGGCTCGACGAAAAATAGTGGGAGGCAAGAATTGAATTTGCAATATTCGTTCAATTACTCGCCATACGCGCTCATTTAAATTATTTCGTCATTAGATTAAATGTTAGTTGGACTAATATTTAAATTGTTGAATAAACAGTTGGACTGTATTATACTTGATTATATATAATTGGATTATATTAATCAATATATTTGAATTAATTAATTTCAGTTTACAGTTGATTTTATAATTGGATTATAGTAATCAATGTAATTGAGGTTAATTAATTTGGATTATATTTGATTATATAGTTGGACTATTATAATCATTATAATATATATATATACCACTAATCGTTGATTAAATAGTTGGACTATTGTAATCAAGATAAAATTGAAAAGTTGGATATTTAAAATATAATCTGGGATTAAAATATTTTAAATGATTTAATTTTCAAATGGGAATAAATAATAGGTTACTTTATTTGATAAAATAACTTATTATACCTTAAGCCCAAAATTAAGCAAAATAAGTAGAGCATAAAATCTTTGGAAGATTTATGTGATGATGACTTTAATGCTTAATTTAATATACTTGTCATAAATCTAATTTTAGATTTAAGAAGTATTAAAATTGCAATTTATAATTCTTGGAGAATTAATTGACTATTCTAGAGGAGATAAAGTCAAAGTTTGCAATTGGGCATGTAGCACGAGGTGCACATCGTTTCGATATTCTAAAACCCAAGGCTTGGCCTAAGGTTTCTGAAATATTGAAAAGATAATTGACATATCCCAAAGTGACTACCATTTGGATATGGCAGACACGAAGGAATTAAAGAAAGGGCAAGGCTCTTACTTTGAAAATGTTTGTCTTAGTTATGTTCACAGCTAGTATTGAAATTAGATTTTAAAACTTAGTGTGGTACATAAAATATATGTATTGATGTTCAGAATCTGCTTTGAGCAGGATACTGACTTCAAGCTGAGATTGCTCTGCGAATCGGAAACGGGACGAAAGTCGCTGTTTCGACCGTAGATACCTAAGTTTAGGAACTACCCTTCGGGTGTGTACTTAAATTAGGAACTGTTATAATGTAACTAGTTTGACTAGAGACATTATCTCTATATCAGTGTTTAATCCGTTGCGGATAAACCTTTATATTCTAGAACACTAAGTGTTTTATTATATAAAGATGATACTGAGATAAACACATTAGATGTGAATAACAGAATTTATATTTTGAATATAATTAAAATCTCAAACATATAAAATGACAAATAAATAGCTCAAATTGATTTGATCAATAGAGACTTATTTGTGGCATTGTTGTCTAGGACACAATTTAACAGACTCGTATATCCACACTTTTGAAGAGTGGGTACTAGGACTGATTTGACTATTCAAATAAAGTCTACGAATCTAGTTTGTTAGGTAAAGTACCTAAAACACTGTTTACTTGGTAATAGTGTAAGTGCCACCGATCTGTTAGCCCTATTCATGGTGAAGTAAGTGGGCCCATATCTAGCTAGGCTAGATGTGAACATGAATATTTCGTGACCTTAACGGATGTGGCATCACGTTATGGTTATGTGTTTCTTTTGAAGAACACAAATCAGAAACTTTTAGAGTTTCGACACGAAATAGACAAACAGATCGGCTATAGTATTATACCGTCACGGTAAGACCGTAATGGAAAATACTTAAGCAATAAGTTTCTTATATACTTGAAAGAGTATAGTATTCTTTCAAATGAGGACTCCTCCCGGAACACGTCAAAGTGACGGGTGTCCGAACGGATTAACCGAATCATGTTAGACATGATAGGCTAATCATGAGTCGCTCTGAGCTACCATTTCCTTCAACGGATAAGTTTAACAGTGCAAAAACTTATTTAGAATAAGGTTCCATATAAATCTGTTTGACAGATGTCATATAGGATATGAACAGGGAAGAAACGAGGTTTCTCATTCCTGATAATTTGGGTATGCCAGGCATAACGTTTGGATGATACCAAACTAAAGACCCAAATTGGATAAGTGCCAATATAGGTTATCCTAAGGGAAACCATAAGTATAGTACTTATAAATCTCACATGAGAACAATGTGATTGTTGCTCATCATGCGGTTTTTCTTGAGAGGAATACCGATATGCAGTGGTCAGTGGGAGGATAGTGATACTCGATGAAAATCGGAGTAATACTGTTCAAGGCACGAAGTCCTTAATGGAACATAAATAGTTCATCTATGATGAATCTATACCATTAATCTTCGAGAACACAAGAACCGCGTAGATCAGAAAGAGTCAGAAAACAACCTGGGGTATGGGTTTCTGATCTCACCTCATAAAGATGTTAATCTTTTAAGGTATACCAACTGATTACGTATGAGGTAGTGATACAAGGTATCGACTCCCTATTATGACAAAGTGTCATGAGTCCAAAATGGATTCCATGTATATCAACAAGTTTGGATACTAGTTGATGTACCATAAGGCATTGTGCCTATTGGTACTTTATAAGTCTTCAAGGAAGACATACATGGAAGGCAACATACCAACGTACTAAGCTAGGCTTGTAAAGAAAAGGTAGAGTTATCAACATTGTGTTGATTCCGACGAAACCTTTTACCTGTTGCCATTGTAAATCCATTTGGATAATGCTTGCTAAAGCTGTGTATTTCATTTATGAAATATGTCAGCTTAACGGAAAATCGCTTTCCTGAAAAGGAAACCTTTCGGAGGATGTTTATAACATCCTGTCGGTTTTATCGTACCAAACAAGCAAACAAGGTTTGCAGGTTATTCGATCCATGTTTGGATTGAAGCAAGCATAGGTTCTAGGAATTATCGTTTTGATGTAATCATAATGGAGTATGATTTAATTCAAAACGAAATGATTCTTGTGTATATAAAAGGGTTAGTGGGAGTGCACTGACATGAATGTCCTTAAAAAATGATAATATGTCATTTCTTGGAAATGAAATTCCCATAAAGCAATCGGTGAAAGCTTGGCTTTCATAAGAAATTCTCCGTAGAATTCTGGGGAGTAACAACCTTTATTCAAGGAATAAAGATCTACTGGGATAGATTTGGAGTTGTTAACACTCTCTGGGAAATTGTACATTTAAAATGTACTTGATTGGTGTCTCATACGCTTCGAGCATATGGAGTCACAATCGGGAAATCCAAGTGATAGTCACTGGATTGAAGTTAAGAACATCTGTTAGTATCTTAGAGAACTAAAGATGCTGTCTTAAACTATGGAGAAGGAGAACTTGAAGTGACTAGGATCACTGCTGCAAGTTTCCAAACCGGTAAATACTGCGGTACTATAAAGTTTGAATAACGGGACAGTAAGCTGGAAATATTCCGAGCAAGATAACTGTTGCCGAATTAACAACAAATGCGGATTATTGCTGCAGCAGCTGAGAGCAGCAATAGAAGCCATTTGGATCGATAATAAATCTAATTAGATTAGATATAGTTCTTTTAGCAGCTGAGCTAGGCGTCAGCACAGGCTAAGGAATTAAAGGTCTCATCGACGATCCAGATATATACTTCTATATCATCTGATTCGTTCGGATCATACATCGTGGCGATGTGATGATCGTATAAATCGCGTCAGAAGATAATTACGCAAATCCGCTGACGAAAATTTTCTCAGCAATTTGAGCGAACCGTACATAGTTCGTGGGTGTTAGACACTCGAGTGACTGGCTATGTGCCAAGTGGGAGATTGTTGGATAATATGACCCATAGCGTCACTATTTGCAGATCACGGTGTTGTTGTACAAATTAACTATGTGACAAGGAAATTGCACTCTCATCATTTGTGATTAGATCACCATATATGTATAAATGAAGAGAGGTCCATATGATTAGTTCCTGGATTGAGATGATATGAGACAGTATCAGTCCACGAAGGATTAATCATTAAATATCCCTAGCCGGAGTATTATCGAGACAGGACATCGATAATGCGGAATAGGCTAGTATTGCACTTGTGCGCGTTGTGAGGGCACAACGGCATAGTTCTCATATATTTAAGTATTGGATACTTATGCAAGTGCGATAGGAGGTTGTGTTTCACCGATGGTACGGGAAACAGCTTCGCTCTGGATAGACCCCTCGGAATCCCATTGGTATTATGACTATGTGTCTATGGGAGGCCGAAATCAAGGTAGGTGTGTATAGTCTTAACCTGAGACTTGCATCGCTAATACTTGCGATAATCGGTAGACTTTGGTCTTGGTGGTACAGGGCTTTAACCGGTTCTGCGTACACCGCTTCTGGGTTTATCAGAGAGTCGTAGTGTTGGGTGTGATGTCGAGACGGAAGTATCACTTCAGTCATAGTGGAGATGATGTCACGCAGGATACGGTATTAGTGCTCTTAAGTGCTGGCCGGCCATCGGGATATTATGACAAGGTCATGTATATCCGATTATAGAGACTAGTTACCAGACATCCGACATGTGCTTCGGACGGGGCAGACACTTATCCAGCCCCAGCCCTAGCACGTGACTATCCGATACTGGGCCGATATACACAATACTACGGTATACTACGCTTGATACAGATCTATATATTCCTGTAAGAATATTTCTGGAGAATTGGGTAGGCATGGCGCTTTGCTAGAAGCCAACCTTGTCTTGTAAATCGGTATAAACGTAGTACGAGGTGCTTACGTGTTCGGATAATCCGACGACCGTATTTACTGCCAACATATCCGGAGATCTCATGGGTCGCTTCCTGAAGATTCACCGATGATGTATAACTCGCACTTTAATTTATCTAGGATTAATTAGAAGAGAGAGAAAATTAATCTGGGATTAATTACGGAGATATTTTATCTCGGATAAAATATTGATTAAAGAGAGAGAACGATTAATTTGGAATTAATCGATAAAATAATATATTCGATATATTATAAGAAATTGGATTTCGACGCGGAATTAAAATTAGATTTTAATTCGGGCGAACGAATTAATTTAGAATTAATTCGTTAGCGACGTGAATAGTGATTTCGCTAGGCGTAATCATTTAATTACGACGCGACGGAAAATTCGTTAATTTGGAATTAGCGAACCGAGCCCGAGAGTGATTGCGAGCGCATTCGCATTTCGAATTCGAGCGCGGCACGCAAGTCACATCAAGCGTCAAATCGTTAGTCACATCGCGTCAAATCAATTGTCACTTTGAGTGATGTGACTTGACAAATGTCACTTTATTAAAGTGATGTGATGTGACTTAAAGTAAAAGTAGAAATGATGAAAAGCATTAATAGGCTTTTTGCTTTTTGACTTTTGTACTTGGTAAAATGTAAATGCTTTTTTGTTTTGATTTTATTTGGAAAATAAAATAAAATATAAGTTAAAAACCATTTACCTTTTCTCTCTCTCAATTCACGATCTCTTCCCTCCCTCTCTTTTCTTCTCCTCTCATTCACGGCTTAGAGCCATTTTTTCTTCTTCTTCTCTTTTTTTTTGGTCACTGCCGAATTGAAAGAGAAGCAAAGAGAGTGTTTGTTGCAAAAACAGAGTGCTAGCACACCTTGGTTATACATAGGTGATAGGGAAACGAATTTGTGAGCTTGGAAAGCTTGAAGCTTGGAGCTTCAATGGAGTCTTGCATGGCCGATTTTGGAGCATCAAAAACAACCCCCAACCGAGCAGTCCACTGCATGAGGAAGTCCAAAAACGAGCGAGCTTGGAGGGAGGCAAAAACGCAACTTGTTCTTCCTAGCATAACCCATCAATGTGAGTATGAATTCCGCCTTACTCCTTTGTGTATTCAACTCGTTTTTATGCATGATTTATGATCTTGGGACTTGATTGAAACTCTACACAACGACCAATCTGGCGGGGTACCTGATTAAGTCAAATAAGTCCAACAGCCATATAGTGGTATGTTTTGTCCATAATCCAGCCATAAAGGCGGTACCAAAATAATTTACAACCGACCAATCTGGCGGTATCCTTGATTATCAGGTTCAAACCAACAGAAAATAAATTTACAACCGACCAATATAGCGGTTTCCTTGATTAGTTAGTTTTAAACCAGATTAAATTGAATTGTCACCGACCAATATAGCGGTATCCTTTATTAATCAGTATTTTAAATAGTAAATATATCATTTTTAAGGGAGATTATCTAAATAGCAATAGTAAAATAATACCTTTTACCCTAGCATAGGGAAGTTACCTCCTCATAGTGAATAGTAAAAACTGTAAAATAAAAAAGAAAGTAAATTACTATTATTTCAGAAAGTAATTAAAATTATTACAAAAGTAAAAACTAAAAATTAAAACGAAACTTAGAGAGAGAAGAATTCCCTATTTACATCAAATAAGAGAGAGGGAATGGTACTCTGAAATCTGAAATTTCACGCTGAATTTATAGGCGCGGATAGGGTCTGGGCGTCGCGACACTGAATAGTTAAACGTGGCACGCTGAGGAGGCGACACGTGGCAAGGCGGCTGACTGTTCACGCGACACGTGGTAAGGCGGCTAGACTCAATTATTATGATGACGTCATTGATGACGTCATGTTGACGTGGCGCTGACGTGGCGTTGCAATTGTCGGCACAATAGGATTGCGACACGTGGCGATACGTGTCACGTGTGTGTGTTGTGATTGGCTGATGCTGACGTGGCAAGTTGACTTAGTTGACCTTATGACGTGGCTGATGAGGTGGCGTGACACATGACGAAGTTGACTCGTTGACCGCTGATATGGCTGATGATGATGAGGCGACACGTGTCAAGTCTGAGTGTCGGCAAATTTGATGATGACACGTGGCACGGTGCACATTAGCAGATGGATGTGATGGTGACACGTGGCACGGCGCATTTTAGCAAAGTCAAACTTCTCAAATCTGACCTGTTGACCTGGTGTATGTTAGCAGATTCGGCGCATGCTGGGCGTCGCGACTCGGAGGTCTGGCGTCGCGACGCTGGAAATGACCAAAATGCCCTTTTTTGCCAATTTTTCCTGTTTTGCCCCAATCATCTCCAGAATGTCCTGAAACTTTATTTATCTACAAAATAACACAAACACATCAAAATATTCACAATACTCAAGAAACTATACAAAATTAGGATAAATGAGTGGGAAATAGTGATATAAATACCACTCATCACACCCCCAAACCTATCATTTTGCTAGTCCTCGAGCAAAACATAGAATAAAATAACATGAAAATAAAATTAACTAAGCCACTTTCGTAGGGATCACGATTGCATTTAGCATATGCAACAAGCCTTTAAACCCCTAGGTGTCCCTAGTGGACGAGTTGTAGTCTCGTGAGGGTTTACAGCAATGATACCCACAAACATTTTACAAAAGTAAAAAGGTAGTAAAACTAATGCACACAAAAGCAAAAAGACAAGCGAAAAGAGAATAAAGAAGTTAGTGACTAATCAGGTGAAATTTCTACTCCAAGTTACTAGTTGTTTTGTTCTTTCTAAATTACTGAATAAGTAATTCTCCGATTATTTTTTACCATTCTCCATATACACAGTAAACATAATATTAATCAACTCATTTTTGCCCACAACAGTCATAAGTGCAGTTGATAAGAGAGTAATATTTTGTCCTAAAGTTCTATCAGATTTCACATCTTTTGTAGCAATGGAATAATTTTTCTGATTTTTCTGATTTTTTCTTTGATTTTCTCTATTTTTATTTATATACAATACCTTCTGTCTATGTAGCGAGTGTTGGGTCGGTGGCTCCCAAACCAGTTGGCTTTAGGGCACCAGGTGTTAAGACACCCCTACGGACTTAATTACTCAGACTTCAGATATATATATATATTTTTGCAGCATCTTTGATCCATGTAACGAGCTTTGGGCCAATGACTCCCAAACCAGTTGGTTTTAGGGCACTAGGTGTTAAAACACCCTTACAGACTTAATAACTCGGATCTCGGAAGTTTTTTTTTTTTTTTTTTTAACTCCATCACTTTTTGAGATGTTTCTCCAATTAAACTAGAGCACTGAATATTACAAACTTTTCAATTTTGCTCATGTCCGTATGTTCCATGTATGTTGATAATACCTGCCAACTGAGATATGAAGATCCATTTTAGTCCGTTTATGGAGAATTACAAATTAAATAATTCAAAAGGAAATAAACAAAAATTAACTTGTTTCGAATTAGGTTTGAGATACGTCTCAGGAGTGGAAATTCCTTACTCGGCTATCTCTTACCAATTTCACCTTTTAGTCAACAAAAACACAAAAACGCAAAATATTTTTGTAATTTTTGAAAATTTTTCAATTTTTTTGTATTTTTTGAAAAAATTTGGACTAAAAATAAAAACACAAACAAACTAAAAACAAGTACTAATCAACTAATTCCCTCCCCCAAACCTAAATGAGACATTGTCCCCAATGTCTTAAACAGTAGAAGAGTTTAGAAAATAATACCTGGTTAACTGAAAATCTACAGGAAATTAAAGGTTAAGATCCAGATTAATTCGACGCCTCTTACCACGATCGTCCTCGACCAATTTATCTTTGAAATGATAGGGTCAACTTTTGGTTCATAGGCTATGAGTTGGTCAATTAGATCTGGAGCAGTTCTGGCAGTAAAATGAGGAGTTCTTTCATAGGTTTTGACACGAACCCATTTCTTCGAGCATCATCAAGAAACACACAAAGAAAATCATAAAATCCATCAACGTTGTACAGCCCAATTGGTTTCTGGTGTGTATGTTCAGGTTCGCCCAAGATAGAACTATAAAAATTTCCTCCAAATGCCCAAGCCACCTGGCAAAGCAATAAAAGCATCAGCACGGTTAATCATTACCAAACATTCAGACATTCACACGATCAGTTCCTCTCCGTTTGATGATCCAATAAGATTTGCCTCTGCTAAGGGTTTTGGGATGATTCCCAAAATGGGACTGCCTCCTTCTGTACGGCCTTTGAAACGATCCCCATTAATCCAAGATTGCCTCCGCCATATATTAAGTGCATATTTCTTGCAGCTAAGACTCGACCCAATTCCTGTGCTGCTTCTATGTATTGTGGTTTAGTACCAACAGTACTACCGCAAAACACACAAATGTTTTCAACTCGTCTTCTTGAAGTGGCTTCCATTTTTACTCTGGATGTCTTCAAAGTGCAATGATGAGTTGAATTTATAATACCTGAAAAGGGTGAGTAAAAATAGCACAAGTATCTTCCAAAGGACGATTAGTAGCAAAATAGTAAAATAGATCGTGATAGTCAAAAAATCTGGATCCTGTCGGAGGAAATAAAAGAAAACAACAAAACAAATCACAATTATTAGGAAAAGACAAAGATATAATATTACAAGAAAAGTAATAGCTTGATTGACGTCTATGCGTCAGGGACAAGCTTCCCATCCAATTTTCTTATAAATTGGCAAACAGGGTCTTTTTGAGTCAGATTCCCAAGACTTAACTGTTGTCTTTCTTTTTGAAATTGTGTATGTAATCTGCGAAAGTCTATGTGAACATATCCACTGGGATGCGTCTCAAGAGTCGAAGATATATCATCTAAAGACTCCTTACTCAAGCCATCCCTAATGAATTTAATTTTGTCTTCGCGATTAACAGACACCATTCCTAAAGAACGACAACGAGTATTGCAATTCCAACGTGCACATTTGTAACAAACACCCATTTGCTTAGCTCTCGTTTCTTTGCATAGGTGCTTCTTCCAAAACCAGGCAGATGTGAAATAAAAGAGTCAGAGGATTCACCTGCCAATCGGACTCGTGCTTCAATTACCCAACGAATGTCATTAGGAACACCATGGATTGTCAAAACCTCATTCGTTCCAAGCGAGCTTTGTAAACTTTCATCAGAGATTTTTGAGGGAGAGAAGGAAATTGCTTGTGAAGATTTGCGAGAGCTTCTTCCATCTTGAAATGACTTAATCTGCAAAAACTAAAACAACAAAATCACACCAAATCACAATATATACAAAAATTGCATGGGTTGCCTCCCTGCGAGCGCTAAGTTTAATCGTCGTCAGCTAGACGTGACTTTTCTGAACGTTTATGCTGGATCTGAAAGTGTGACACTTTCTTTTTGTCGCTCAAATGATTCTCCCCAGTAGTGTTTGACACGCTGACTGTTAACTTTGAATGTGTTGTTGGTATTGGGATCCAGTAACTCAACAGCTCCATATGGTAAAACCTGAGTGATCACAAATGGTCCGGACCACATAGATTTCAACTTTCCAGGGAAAAGTTTCAATCTCGAGTTGTACAACAACACCTGCTGCCTTGGTTCCAACTGTCTGTGCACTATTTTTCGGTCATGCCATTTTTTGGTCTTTTCCTTGTACAATTTGGCATTCTCATAGCCTGTAGGCGAAATTCCTCCAATTCATTGAGTTGGTGAAGTCTTTTCTCTCATGCAGCTTGTGAATCAAGATTCAACTTCTTCAGTGCCCAGTACGCCTTGTGTTCAAGCTCAACTGGCAGATGGCATGCTTTCCCAAACACCAATCGATATGGGGACATACCAATGGGTGTCTTGTAAGCTGTTCGGTAGGCCCATAATGCATCATCTAGTTTTGTAGACCAGTCCCTCCTTGTTGATCCAACGGTTCTTTCTAGGATTCTCTTGATCTCCCTGTTTGAAACCTCAACCTGTCCATTTGACTGTGGATGGTAAGCTGTGGCAATCTTGTGAGTAACTCCATATTTGGATAGGAGTGCATCAAAGTATCTGTTGCAGAAATGTGAGCCACCATCGCTGATAATTGCTCGAGGTGTTCCAAACCGAGTGAAAATGTTCTTTTTCAGGAATTTGATCACCACTTTGGAATCATTGGATGGCAGTGCAATTGCCTCAACCCATTTGGAGACGTAGTCTACAGCAACCAGAATGTACAGGTTTCCAAATGATGGAACAAAGGGTCCCATGAAATCAATACCCCACACATCGAATATCTCCACTTCCAGAATGTTTTGCAATGGTCCTTCATTTCTTCTCGAAATATTTCCCGTTCTCTGGCACCTGTCACATTGAAAAGCAAAAAGATAAGCATCTTTAAAAAGTGTGGGCCAGAACAAACCTGATTGAAGGACTTTGGCTGCAGTTTTGTTTCCACTGAAGTGTCCGCCGTATGGTGATGAATGACAGTGTTGCAAAACACTGTTGACCTCCTCCTGTGGAACACACCGTCTCAATAATTGATCAGCACAGCGTTTAAACAGGTACGGTTCATCCCAGACATAATGCTTGACTTCTTTGAAGAATTTCTTCCGTTGCTGAGTTGTCCATTCCAACGGCCATTTTCCTGACACAATGTAGTTGACATAGTCAGCATACCAAGGGACTTCCTGTTGTTTCATGGAAACAGTTGTTCATCTGGAAAAGTTTCTTTGATTGATCAGTTCTTTGTCAGCTGTTTCTCCATTCTCGAGCCTCGATAAGTGATCTGCCACCTGGTTTTTGTTCCTTTCCTGTCTCGAATCCACGTCAAATTCTTGCAGAAGAAGTATCCAACGGATCAATCTGGGTTTGGCATCTTTCTTTGTGATCAGATATTTGATTGCTGAATGATCTGTGTAGACCACCACTTTGGGACCCAACAGATAAAGCGGAATTTGTCAAAAGCGTACACAACTGCTAGCAACTCCTTTTCAGTGGTTGTGTAGTTGAGTTGAGCTTCATTCAGAGTTCTGCTGGAGTAGTAAATGGTGTGGAAAATCTTTGCTTTGCGTTGTCCCAAACTGCACCTACAGCAAAATCACTAGCATCAACATTACCTCAAATGGAAGGGTCCAATCTGGTGCTACAATGATGGGGGCAGAAACCAGCTTCTGTTTAAGATCTCGAAAGCTTCCTGGCATTCTTTGGTGAAGTTGAAAGGCACATCCTTTTCAGAAGATTGCAAAGAGGTTTAGCAATCTTGGAAAAGTCTTTGATAAATCTCCTGTAAAAACCTGCATGTCCGAGAAAACTCCGAATCCCTTTGACAGATGTTGGTGGAGGTATTTTTCAATTGTTTCAATCTTTGCTTTGTCTACCTCGATTCCCTTTGTGAGATCCGGTGTCCAAGAACAATGCCTTCATGTACCATGAAATGGCATTTCTCCCAATTGAGTACCAGGTTTGTATCTTCGCACCTTTGTAATACCTGTTCCAGATTTTGCAAGCAATGGTCAAAAGAATCTCCAAACACAGAGAAAAGTCATCCATAAATACCTCCATACTCTGCTCCAGCATGTCTGAGAAAATAGCCATCATGCAACGCTGAAAAGTGGCAGGGGCATTACATAATCCAAATGGCATCCTGCGGAAAGCAAAAGTACCATAGGGACATGTAAAAGTGGTTTTCTCCTGATCTTCTGGGGCAATAGCAATCTGATTGTAGCCTGAATATCCGTCAAGAAAGCAATAGAACTCATGTCCCGCCAGTCTGTCTAACATCTGATCAATGAATGGTAGCGGAAAATGGTCATTTCTCGTGGCTTTGTTCAGCTTTCTGTAGTCCATACATACTCTCCATCCAGTCACTGTTCTTGTTGGAATCAGTTCATTCTTTTCATTGGTGACCACATTAATTCCTCCTTTCTTTGGCACACACTGCATAGGACTCACCCAAGTGCTATCTGAGATGGGGTAAATGATGCCAGCATCCAACCATTTGATGATTTCTTTCTTCACAACTTCCTTCATGATTGGATTGAGTCTTCGTTGATGTTCCACTGTGGGTTTGTACTCATCATTCATCAGGATTTTGTGCATGCAAAATGATGGACTAATGCCTCGAATATCTGCTATAGTCCAGCCAATGGCTCTTTTGTGCTCTCGTAAACTCTCAGTAGCTTTTCTTCCTGATCCAATGTTAGTGAAGAAGAAATAATAACAGGTAATTCAGAAGAGTTTCCAAGAAATGCATACCTGAGATGGCTCGGAAGTAACTTTAGTTCCAGCTGTGGTGGTTCTTCAATTGAAGGCTTGATTCGATCTTTCTTTGGCAATTCCAAGCTTTCAACTGGTGGTGTTGCTTTGAATCAGAATGGTTTGTCAAGGTAGTTGATACATTCCAAGATTTCAGCATCTAGCTCACTGTCAGTCATATTGTTATGCAAGCTTCAAGTGTATCCGTGGGATTTGACTCAGTATTCTGAACATACTATCAACAACATCAATTCTGAAGCATTCTTCTTCTTCCTTTTCATCGCTCGGGAATTTCATGGCTTTGAAAATTTAAAGTCACTCTTGGTTGGTCCTGCACTTTCATGGTTAGTTCTCCTTTTTGCACATCAATTATAGTTTTACCTGTAGCCAAAAATGGTCTCCCAAGAATGATAGGTACTTCTTTGTCTTCTTCCATGTCAATGATGATGAAGTCTGCTGGAAGGATGAGTTTGTCAACTTTAACCAGCACATTTTCCACGACTCCTCTCGGAAATGCTAGCGTTCGATCAGCAAGTTGCAAAGAAATTGAGGTAGGCATTGCTTCTCCAATTTACAGTTTCCTGTAAATAGAAAAAGACATTAAATTAACACTGGCACCTAAATCACATAAAGCCTTACCGATGTAATGTTCTCCAATGGTGCAAGGTACAGTGAAACTGCCAAGATCTTTCAACTTTGGGGGAAGCTTCCTCTGAATGATGGCGCTGCATTCTTCTGTCAAAGCTACTGTCTCGTAATCTCCCAATCTTCGTTTTCGTGAAGAATGTCTTTCATGAATTTGACATAACTGGGCATTTGTTCCAAGGCTTCTGCAAAAGGTATGTTAATATGCAGCTTTTTGAAAATCTCCAAGAAATGAGCAAACTGTTTGTCCAGTTTGTTTTTATGAAGACGCTGAGGAAATGTGGTGGTGGAGTGATCTGTTCCTTTTCTTTTTCCTTTGCTTCTTTTTCCTCCATCTGTTTCTCGGCTTCTTTTGGAACTTTTTCTTGCGACATCTGGATTCCAACATCTTTGTTTATTTCAGTACCGCTTTTCAAAGTAATGGCTTGACATTGCTCCTTCTCTCGGTTCCTTGGATTTGGTTCTGTGTTGCTGGGAAGATTACCTGGTGGTCTGTAACTCTGAGCATTGGCCAATTGTCCGATTTGATTCTCCAGTGCTTTGATGGAAGCTGATTGACTCTAAATCATAGCTTCATATCTTTTTAATTGAGCTAACATCTCTGCCATCACTGGTTCATTTGTCTGCTCCTGGCCTTTGTTCTGTTGCTGGAATCCAGGTGGTGGATAGTTCTTTTGCCCTGAATTGTTGCTCCATGAAATATTAGGATGATTCCTCCACCCTGGGTTGTAGGTGTTGGAATATGGATTGTTCCCCTGTCTGTTGAAATTGTTGACATAATTCACCGTCTCTTCAAGTTGGTTTGGTTCTGGTAGTCCTCCATATAGTGAACTTGTAGATCCAGTGGTAAGAGTCTCCATGAATTTGCATATCTGATCTAGTTTGGTGTTGACTGCTGTATTAGCTCCAACTTCATAAATTCCTGCAATTCTTTGAATAATGCTCCTTTCTGTTGGCCATAAGGAATTGTTGTTAGCCATTTCTTCAATTAGGTCCCAGGCTTGATCTTCTCCTTTTGCCATTAAAGCTCCTCCAGCAGCAGCATCGATTGTGGTTCTCATCAGTCCAGAAAGTCCATTATAGAAAGTTTGGACTTGAAGCCATTTTGGAATCTCATGGTGA